>ML789374.1:160921-185393 GCA_009831015.1 Picea engelmannii | reverse complement strand
TGCACACAGTCATCTAAAATAGCCAGACTGGTTAAAAAGGTCCAAACCTTCCAGCCACAGGTTCGTGACAGATTTCCACAAACTAAGCAGCGTGACTTCTCCAGTAAGACAAGCAGCTCACCAAGATGCAGATTCAACAAATGCTTTTCCCTCTCCCCTGGGAACTCAACGCAATGGAGACCATTTCTTCCTAAGGAGGTAGGATTGATCCAGGTGGATATCGGGGGCCACCCACCTTTTCCAAATGGCTCAAAATAGTTTTTTGGCCCTTTTGGCCATTTACTATTTTTAGCAGGTTTTAACTTCCGGGGCCATTTTGAGGGTCCAAATGAAGTTTTTTCAAGATCGAGGTTCTCAATGATAGCTGAAGGCATGATTGAGCCCCCAAAATGAATCTCCTCGACAATACCTTTCCAACGAGCTATCACACGCCTAAAACGGAGATCGTATGCAAAAGTTACGACCCCAGGAAGTTGATGTACTCACTTACCCAAACGGGGCCCACATGACTTTTGGCGCTTCATCTCCTAGGATTAGGTTTTTGGATGTCTAGGACTTTTGGCATTCCCATCTATTGTAAAAGGGCCTTCAGAGCCTCATTGTAATCATATTCTTGCGAATGCGAGTAGCCGTCACATCTCTTCTCAGAGATAAGTTGCCACCATTCTAGCGAGTCCTTCACTCTGTATTTTTACAGTCTCTGTACATTTATTTCATTAATAGAAATTGTGTATTACTGTATCTCTATGTTTATGGTTGCATCTCTGATATATTTATGTTATATTACTGGATATACACGATATATCTGTGCATTTCTTTATTATATCTCCGCTCTCATTTCGTGCCGAAAATAATCCGGATCAATCATGCTCCTGTATCTTGTAAATCCAATGTGAAATCTTTCCTGAAAGATAAGTCTCTAAGAGAAAAAACTTGACAGCGGGTAAAGGGACTTTTACCAACGTATTCTTACCTAAGATGAAGTGGCGAAAATTTTCAACATCTTTAACAAGAGAGAAAACATGTTTTTCAATAAAAGAAGATTTAAACTCATCATCAGACAAACTTTGACTCACGTAAGCCACTGGTTTTTCGTTACCTTGGTCATCACCTTGGATGAGGATAGAAGAAATGTCTTTTTCTGTGGAATTAGTATATATCATAAATTCCTTCTCAAAATCTAGCTTCGCCAAAACCGGTGCGGAATTGATTGATTTCTTGATCCTTGCAAAATCATTTTCGACATCATTTGTCCAAGAAAAGGAATGATATTGATTAAGAAGATTATGAATTGGCTTGACCATTACAACAAAATCAGGAACAAACCTACAGACAAAGTTAATAATCCCCATAAAAGATTGAACCTCCTTCTTGGAAGTGGGAGCAAGAAGATTTAGGATACCAACAATCCTTTTAGGATCAATACTTATTCCTATATCGAAGACAATGTGTCCAAGTATCTTTCCCTTGGTAACACTGAAAATAGACTTAGAAGGATTTAAAGAAATGCCAAATTTCCTGCATCGCATGAGAACTCTTTTAAGATGACCAAAATGATATGATCGGTTTTTAGAGTACATAGTTAAGTCATCAAGATAGATCTAAATAATCTTGTCGATCAAATCGTCAAAAGCTATTTGGATAGATCTTTGAAAAGTAGCACCTACATTAGATAATCCAAAATCCATACGTTCATAAGCAAAAGTGCTCCAACGAGTAATAAAAGTGGTTTTATATTTATCTTCCCTTTTTACCTTGATTTGATTATACCCAGAGAAATCGTCAAGTAAGGACATCATCTGTGACCCTGCAACCTGTTGCAAAATCATTTCCATATTTGGGAGAGGAAAGTGATCTTTTATACTAGCCCGATTCAATGCACGAAAATCTATGCATAATATGATTTGACCAATTGTTTTCCGGACGAGAACCAAATTAGAAACCCATTCTGAATAATTAACCAGAAAGATGATCCCAGCCTTCAAGAGTTTTTCCAACTCCTTTCGAATAGTTTCTTCCAGTGCAAGGTTAATGGGTCTTTGTTTTTTCCTAACTGGTTTTACGCCCTCCTTGATAGGAATGGCCTGTTCTATAATAGCAGGATCAAAATCATGAAGATCCTTATAAGACCAAGAAAAAACATCTTGAAATTCACCAAGCAGTCTCGCGAACTTCAATTTTTCTTCATTAGAACATTGGGAACCTATTTTAACATTCTTTGGACACTCGGGTGTTCCAATGTTCAAGGAAATGGTTTCACCCACTTTCCTTTTCGACTCCTCTTCTTTATGTTTCTCTTTTTCGCCTACATCACTCGATGAAAATGAACTTTCTAGAGGAGTCAAGCCTTTAGGAATCTCGTTATATTCTATTGATATATTTTCCTTAGGCTTATAAGGTTCATTTTGAATGAAAGAACATATGATTTCATCACTAGGGAAGACCTTCCATGGCTCTATATTGTCAGGGATATATGGACGATACAGAGATTGAAAAGTACAATCAGGTCTTTGTGGCAGAATTTGTCGATTAGGAGAGGCTGCAAAATCAGCTATCGATCAGCAATTGAGTTTAATTACATTTTAACATGAGTGATGTTGAAAGATGGTAGGTTCGAGATAAGTTCCCAAATATTTTGGGTGTAGCATTTCATTCACTTGGTTCTAGGAGAGTATATCTTATGTACAAGGTTCACAACAAGATCGGAATACCCAAAAACTGTAAGGTGACCACAACCCATATTATAGGAATTTTCAATGCCTAACAGTAATGCTTCGAATTCAATGACATTGTTTGTGCAAGCAAAATCTAACCTATAGGAAAAGTTATGAATTTTTCCCACAGGAGAGTACAAGATAATACCAGCTCCATTTCCTTCATTAGAGCATGAACCATCAAAGTGCATATGCCACATCCCGTCATCTAAGTTGATTTGTTCCAAGGTAGTGTTTTCCTTCTCGACGAAGATGGAATACACTCCTAGGTCCTCCTCGATATAATTTACATTAGGATGTGGGACACTTTCTATGTAAGGTGAAATTCTTCCCTCTCTGAGGACTATGATGTTTTTACCATTTCGAGGATTGGATAAGTGTGTCGCATTGAGTGAGAGGTATCCACTCATCAAAGCCTGCCAAGAACTTCCTAGGATGATTGAGTAGTTACTTACTAGCATATCGATTACCTGAATATTAAGGTTTGTCCTTATTTCAGGGTGTGCGCACAAAACCAAGGTCACGTCCTTGATTTCACCTATGTTTGTTTGTTTTAGAATATTATAAGAGAGAATGCTTCTAGCGTTTTCATTTGTACAAGAAAAACCTAGCTCTTTCATAATAATCTTCGACATTACTCTTGGGCCTGAACCGCCGTCAATGAGGCAACAATGGGCAATATTATCCATAATCTTTACAAAAATATAAAATGGGGGTTTTTTTACAGGGTATCTAAAGTTATGTACACCTACCTTATTTACAAATGAATCCTCCTCATCTATATATTCAGAGAAGTTGGCTACAACGAAAGATTTTCCTTCCATGAATTTTTTTAGATGATTCTATAGTTCAGGGACGACAACCATTTCCAGAAGGGTTGCATCTGCTTTCATGTTGGCCAACTGATTTAGAATGTTGTATTTGGAAGAGGGGAGAGTGGAGGTAGTTCCTTGAATGTTAGAATCCTTAGGAACCTGAACAATAGTAGCTGGTGTGGATGAGCTTGGGCTAGAAGAAGTGCGGGGAGGATCATATTTTCTTTTGGGAGCATAGGATTTATTCCTAGTATTTATGATCATGACATCTTCTGGCTCTGCAAAGTCTAGGACAACAATAGTAGTTTCAGGTCTCTTACCAAATATTTTATCTCTGGAACTCTTATTCACCTCACATGTACTTTCCTCATGGTGTTCCTCACAAAAGTTACACCAACTACAAGGCATGATAGTTGTAGGCTGAAAATTATTTTCATTTGGATTTCTAAAGGAGGGTGTCGAAGAAGATGAAGCTCCAAGGGTAAGAGAGGAGACATTTCCTTTTCTCTCATACACTATCATTCGATTATTCGTGTATTAAACAAGATGTAAGATGGTGGACATGTCTGTCTGTTTAACTGAGTCTCCCTTAGGAAGACTTGTTCTTTCAATTTGTTCTGTGTACTCTAAATAAGTATGCAGAGCGGAACCGAGGTTATCAATGTATTTTTCCTCAAGCCTATGATGATAGGGGGAAGGTAATGCATTATAATAATGCATAAAAGCGGATTGGTTATAAGTTCGAATGAGTTCAGGGATTTGATTTTATAATTTGGTGAAACACAAGTTGAAAGACTTGATAGTCTCACCATCCTTACAAACGATGTTATTGTACTCCCGTAACTGCTTGGCTGGGATTTTGGATTTCCCATAGGTAGATTTGAACCAATAGACTAACTCCTCCCAAGTAGATAAAATATTAGGAGGGAGATCGAAGAAATCGACCACATCCTTCCCTTCAAGTGAATTCACAAATAAGTGCATGCAAGCATCGTTTTCATTGGCTCCTATGTTGTGACAGGCATTAGAAAATGCCACCAAGTGTTCATTCGCAGTGATAGTGTCATTCCCTGAAAACCTAGGGATATGCTCTTTAAATTTAGGAAGTGGATGAGTAGCAGGTGCCAGGTTAAGAGGGGAGGAAACATGCCAGGGGTGGTTGAATCATCTTCTTAAAACTGAAAAATCCCATACTTTTTAATGACTTTGGCAGGGTTTGTGGTAGATTGGACAGGGACTTGGTGACTATATAAGCTACCAATCACTAATGAAGCTGAATATTGGGATGAAGAAGCACCTCCCGTGCCACCAGAGCCACCACTAGATTCCATATTGTGAATGATAGGTAAGGGATAGAAAGACGAACTAGATGAATCAGACAAGGTTCTCCTTAGAGAACTTTGTTGGGTTGATAAGACAACATTACTTCTTCCTATTTCAGCAATAGGATTAATTTCTAGTGATAAACCTCTTCTTCTCCTAGAAAAATGAGGGAATAAGGACATGAAAAGAAGATAAAAATTGAAGGAAAAAGAAAGCTATGGTTGATTCCTAAGTTTTCTACGCCTAGCTTCCCAACGTTCTTGGGCACTTATGTCTTGTTCATTTTTTTCCCATGAGCGATTAAGTTCAACCTGGGTATTAGCGGTATCTAATATGGTATTAAACAAGTTTAAAGCAATGTTGGTTTGATCTTGAAGACCGAGCTCAACATTAAGCTGCCTTGCAACAGGTATAGTCATTAAGAAATGAAACAGTCAAAGACCCAATATTAGACAAGTAGATATATTCAATGATAATCAAGATTAAAAATCAACGAGAGAGATATATAATATCTCCCCAGTATGGTTTCCAAATAAATGATGAGGAAAAAGATATGAAATAATCTTTCTCAAGCATTTTCAGATCTTGCTTGGCTAAGGCAAGATAGATGGGAATATCACACTATGTTTATAGCCTCAAAATTTGCTTCCCAATCCACAAGTATTAGTTACAAGGGCTTAGGATGATTTTTTATAATAAAAGATTGTTGTAAAATTCAATATTTTTATATAATTTCTTGATATAACAGATGCAAAAGTAAATGTGGAGACAAAAGAAAAAATACCAAGTCACAATTTAACACAGATGAGACAGAATATCAATCACTTATTTCATTCCAAGAATCAAAAGAATCGTTCTCTTTACAAAAATCCATGAGGGAGTTTGGACCAAAGTCAAACTTAGATGTCCCCGATGAAAACCATACAAAAGGACTTCTGACAGAAAGTAAAAAACTAAACTTTTAAAAGTTGGATCAGCTTGCCACATATTGTTGCCCACTCGACTCTGCACAATATCCTTTATCAATCATGAAATTTAATTGATAAACAGACAAGTCTACACAGACTATCAAAGATAGATCAACACCTCTAAAAAACAAGTGCCTGAATGATGTAATTCAGCCTTGAATCTTGTTGTCTACAATAGAACCTTGTTTTCATAAAAGAGAATTAGGATTTTAATGAATTAAAGAGTGAATGAAAATTGAACTATCTCAATAAAACTCAATAGAATACCTTAGTATTATTTCTCCTTCTATTCTCCCCTTGTTCTTCCTTCTCTTTTTTCCTTTAAGCAATCAAAATTAGTTGAAGTAGTTCAACTACTTCTTTTAGTTAAGTTAACTAAAACTCAACTAACTTTTGGTTTAGGGGAAAACCTAATATAATAATAATAAGGGTCTTTAATAAATAATAACTAGTAGGTGGGACCCCTTGTGTCTCCCTTTGGTTTCTTAACAAAAATAAACACAACTAGTCAATCAATCAAACACATCCCTCCTTGTGGCTCCCATCATCATTCTCATAATTTGAAAATTAATATCAATGATGTTTTAAACCATATCCAAAAAATATAATATCAAAAATATCCAAAATAGTGTGTTGTCCAAAAACTTCAGGAGTCAATTGTTCTCAACAATCAATCAATAAATATACTCAAAACCATATTTGCCACTTTTGGAAGCAATTTTCCCTTTGTTGTTGTTTTCTCCCTTTGATTTCTATGAATTAGCCTTAGGTTGTGTGGAGCCTTTAGTCTTGATCTCACTGATAACATGAGAGCGGCCATCTTTCAAGTGCATGCAAGATGAAACAGATTTGGTGAAATCACTTGAGGGAGAGGAGGGGGCAGAAACAACTTTTCCTTTATCATGTGCATGATGGGCTTCGGTTTTGAGTCTCCTTCTTGCGTGGGAAGACTGTACAGGTGAGTGTGCAGGGCAAATTTGGAAAATTGGGTTAACTGGTGGAGGAGGAGCAGGTAGAGACAAATTGGGCCAGCCACAATGTTGGAATATTGTTGGGTGAACAATATCTTTCCATCCGTCATTTTCAGGGACTTCAGGTTGTAATGAGACATGAGGGGGAACTGGGATACTAGGGACATGCTGGGGTTGGAAGGGAGGCCTTTCTGGCCTAGGTTGGACTACCCCTTGTCCAATCCAGTTAAAAAATCCATCTTGGAAGAGTTGGTTTAACTCTTGTGGATCTGCATCAAAATGTATCGAAAATCTTGGCCTTCTAGGGCCTTTGTTCCAATTCCCTCTTCCCCCATTATTTCAGCCATGGCTTCCTCTGCTGAAGAAGCTCATTCATGTATGCAAATTTTATTAGCAACTATCTTCTTAAACCAACCATACATGACATCTCTTTAAATATGAAACAAATTTTGGCTTAGCAACACATCAAACCCATGCAATCCAATCCATAAAAAATTGTTTAATACTTGTCAATGAGTAGGGGGTGAATAAGGGTTATGGTATATCTGAGGGGGTTGTATTGAGAAAAAAAGTGATAAAATTAAAGGGAGTATATCATGATTACTTATCAACAAATCATTAAACAAACAACTGTGTTGCAATAGAAAAACATATCAACTGTAGCTCATATCTGTGTCATCCTTTAATTGCTACAATACAGAGTTTCCATTTAATTATAATTTAATTTTAAGAGCAGGGCGTGCAAAGTGAATCTGGGAAAGTGAGTGGATTTGTAATGTGCGAAAAAGTGAGAGAATGGCAGGGAAGTTAATGGATATTGTTCATAAAAAAAATCAAGTTATCAATAATCATAAATCTGTACTAAAATCAATCCAAAAAACACCAACCCACACCAACATTTGCTTTGTATCAAATTGTTTGTTGTTCCAACATTTAAATTTCCCAGAATTGCTCAATTCATAATAGACTATGAAATCATAACTCATAACCAAAACAAAGTTTCCATTTCAACGGTCATGTTTAAGAAAGTGTTGATATTTTATTTCTTCTCCTTCATTTTAAGAATTTAAAAAGAAAATGCACAACAATATGCTCAACCTCTATCCCTGATAAACCATAATGCACCACTATAATAAGCAACATCCATTGTCTAGCAATTTACAATTGGGCCCAATTAAAATATACACAGTCCTTTTTTCCAATACAAACAGACTTCCAAAATATGCTTGATTACACACAGTCTTCATCGTATCAATCAATAAGATCTTGCAACGAAACAATAGTAAACATAAAACTTGAGCCTTATCACTGTTGATATAACTTCCTTTTAAAACCATTAATAATCTGTACGATGATCCAATAATATATATGAAGTGAACATAACCAATTACACTCAACCATCTTTCTTAAAATTAGTTATAACCCTGATCGGGGCTAGCAAAACACACATGTGTTTCCAATTACAATCAAGACCACTCTAGTAAAAACACAGTGAGTGAAGCCATAATGAAAGAAAAAATTTCTCAACTGTATGCAAGTTCTTATAACTGTTCAACCAATTTTATTGTAGAAATATGAGACAGAGACTCGACGAAAAACCTCCATAACCATTCCACTGATAAACTCATATTTGACAACCAAGAAGGTGCCTGAAGGGAGAAAAGATAGTTGGAATTCCAATCAGGTCTGTCCCAATCAAAAGGAGGAAGACAATAAGAGTGTGTTCATCCTCTAACCATAACACAGAGAGCTAGAGGTCTTCCGATGCTTATCAATCATGGGCAGAATACCCTCGAAAAAGATACAGCAATGAACCACACAATCCTCTTATTACTCCAAGTCCTGGACAAGACCGATGATTAACACCCGAGGAGATCAAGGTAGGCAGATAATAACCCAATGCACATAGTGTGTTTAACACTTGCAGAGTAGAGGCAGAGTTAATTGAATAGTGACAGTTATTAAAAGAACACACATAGATATAACCTCTCTATCTACTTTCTTAAGAGCCAAACAAATTGACAGCAATACCAGTGAGGACGCATACATCATTTTGACATAACGTCGAGGTATAACTTGTATCAACCCACAACCATACAATACATATTAATGTTATGGCCACCCAAAGATTGGATATTGGGATACTTTGGTGAAAAGACAATAAGAAAGAGCCAACGACCATGACTCGGGGTTTGAAGCAACTACTGGAAATCCAAATGCAAATGGATAAGGGTTACAATCATGAATGTGAGGGAACAAAAATAACAGATGGTAATACATAGAAAGAAACCCTCCACCATCAATATAGAGCGATATGTACCATATTCACTTATTATCCACATAGACCCATCACGATATTAAATAGACCGAGCAACCAGTCAATGCACAACTTCAACAAAACCCAATTCTTTTTCTTGCAATCCAAAACATTTCACAGTCATCGCGGAGAGAAATAACACAAATTTACACAGTCGAAATTCTCAGGAACACATAGAATCCAAGCATCATTGAGCCATTATTTGTTCATACACAGAGAATATTTCATGGAAGGAGAGAAAAAGAACCATACCTGTAACAAAATGCTTAAAAGGGTGAGTTGGTCGAGCCTTATTCTTTCCAAGAGCCTGAAATGCAAAGCTTCACAACCAATAGACTGAAAATGCAACAAGGAACAATGTTAGGGTGATGGCCGATAGGGGGAGTATGGAGTGACGTGTAGTAAATGCACGTCACTTCCATCTCCTAGCCTATTCAATTCAAAGTATGAGACAACCAAACATTCACCAATCAATTAAACCATGTATTCAATGCCAAACCATTTGAAACATGTGACAATACCCTTTGCATAGTGCGCCACCCAATATCATTTACACATTAACCCTTGCCACAATTCTATGCCATCATACATAATGCAATGCTATATGCGCCCAATTCAAATCTAGTGAAATTCACATAGCCCACTAACCAACCATAGCATAATAGTTAGGACTAACACTAACATCGCTTTACTTTTCCATTTTCATATAACCCTTTAATATAGCTCAAACATAACTTATTTCCCTTTAATATTTTTTTTCATAGGTTTTTCTTTCTTTGTTTTGATTATGTTATCACTAATATATCTCTTGCATATATGTGGCTAGGTTATCGATCAAAATGATTAGTGACATGTTTAAATCATAGCAACTGTAAATACATGCCCATCATAACAAAACAAAATGCTTTGGATCGCAAGAAGCATTCCATAAAATGCAACATCCACTTGTTACTATGTCAAAATGAAACCAAGACTGCATTTTCAACCATGGAGGATTGTGTAGGCATCATCAAAACAACAACAACAAAAATGTGTGCTATGTCTATCCTTGCATCTCTAGTCTACAAGGGGGTCCCACCTACTAGTAATATATTATTAGCATAGTTAAATAATAGGGATTTAGAAATAATTTGCGAGCGGAATTCATCGTTACGATTTCAATCATCAACAAGCCAAAATACAATAAAGAAACCAAACAATAATACTCGGAACTACAAGAATGATGATGGGTCAATGGATTAGCAATATGAATTGTTGCATGCTACGACAACTCACACAACAACTGCTAAAAGACTGGAGGAAAGTTCGCCTTGGTGGCTAAATTCCTTGGATCTGCTTGGAATCTATCTTAAACAATGCACTCTGACCTCCTACAGAATCCTAGTGTCTATCGGACTGAAGATCGGCCCTCTTTTGATCTATATTGACCCCGAATGGGATCCCCTGGGGGGTTGCGCCCCTACTGCTACCAATTGTTGTTCCCTAGTGATTCCACCATCTAAATATGGTTGGATATATATCAAGTTGAGCGCCACGGTATCCTCTGCAATGTGTCGGAAGGGTTTCCCTGGATATGATCTGGTGATCTCTCGAGAACCTTAAATGTATCCTCCTCGATTGTTGTGTCCTCACTGGTTGACTGATGCACCCAAGAGGACCCTTCATTGGAATATGAAGAGTAACAACTCAAAATATTTTCCCTACCTTCCTCTCAATTGGGTCAAAAGGAAATGTGTGAATTATCCCCAGGCGGGAAGAGCTATAACCCTCAAAGTCTCCTAGTACTTGTGCCCTCCTCCTGATGAAGTGTGCACTAGTTGTATGAACTTGTAAATTGTTGATGAAAAATGATGAAATATAGGTGTGATATTCCCAGTGACTAGGGTGTGTCTCTCAACACTGAAATCAACCCACTTGTGTCTGCATCCTGGAATCCACAATCTCCACTGATTCGCCTGAACCAGTGTAATCTCCTCAGAGATCAAACTGTCAAATCATAAGATGCATAATGAGAGAATATGAGCCCATATCTCTCTTTTCTAAAAAAAAATCATCTTTTCCCTTCAATTGAATTTTAATTCATCTTTAATATTTTCTCATAAATTCACTTTAATTAATTTAATGAACCTTATTACTCCAAAAAGTGATTAATTTTCCTTTATGATTTCTCCAACCAATGAAAGTCACTTTTAATCACCCCATCTTGTAGATATTTTTGCCTATGTTCCAACAAGCTATTACACTAAGGTATTTCTCCAAGAAACAAGCTCAAAATAGTACCTTTAGTGTAATTAATTAAAATATGCCTATTAATAACCTTGTTTTACGAAAATCATCGGAATGTAATGGAACCAAGAGCAAGTTGTGTGGAAATTATCCTGATGATGAATAATGGTAAATAAACTAAGTTGGGCCCCATAAAACTCATCCAAACCCTCCGATCTCACTGATAACATAGTCTCACCCCTATGACTTGGCTGACTCAAGCCTCCTGAAGTGACTCTAACTACATAATAAGGAAATCCAAAAATGGGGACATCACAATCCTCCCTTCCCAAATATTTCTTGTCCTTAAGAAATCCTATCAAACCCTGACACTTTTCCAATTGAACATGATACCTGGGTCCGTGGCCAACCTGGAAGATATGAAGAATCCTCCTCTCAACTCACTGTCTAGCAAGGTACTGATATAAAAAGTCTCCTCCTAGATGTTACCAATGGGTAGATCAACATGATACTAAAAAACAATGGTCAACCCCTCAACGATTCACTCTACTAGGGAGCCACTATCACACATCTCATGAGAGAACTTCTGAAAGTAACACTCGGCCTCCATAGAAAATGATCTTGACCTCCATGACCACTCCAATACAAACATGGCCACCTTGAGCCGAACATTATGTCGCCAAAGTGAGGAACTACAAGACCTCAGTGAATCACTAAAAATTGAAACGCTCTCCTCAGAATTGTAGCCCAATGGAAAATATGAAGGATTCCCCCCTGCAAGGATCCACTCACCTCTATCAGTTAATGAAATTCCCAACCCTGTAATCCTAGGGTCCCATGCTAATATTTGAAAGGGAACATCATGTTGATGCTACACCACTATATCCATGACTATATCCCCAATGTACATATACTCAATTCCCCACTCCCGTAACCCCATCCTAAAATACATGTAAAGACTAGGACTACTATCAAGAAGCAGAATCTGTAAAGGTGTCCCTGCGGAACCAATTTCTACAAATCCACCACCATACTCGATCCTGGGTACCAAAAGAGAGAACTTGTCTTGCCATATAGAATGAATCCTAGAAATCCCTCTCAAGACAATCCATGAATGAAGTAGATCGCTCGCTAGCATAACCCGGTCCATCAAGAATTGAAGCAAACTACCGACCAAATGAATCCTCAGATCCCATAGCCAATTTGGAAGTCCACCACTTACAATTCCCACTGATTGTTGTTGTGCCATACTGATAACTTTTGGAATCCAGCTGAGCTAATATACTGAACCCTATATGCAACCAACTAATGAAAACCAGATATTAGGAATCAACCATGTGCCTACTAAATTATTCATATGTTGCCAACCCGCACAGAGAAATCTGCAATCCTCACTCCTGACAATGTATGCAGGAAAATATTGGAGTTTAGACACCCCATTGAAAAATAATAGTGTCTCTTTTGGCGCCTCAAACTCATACAAATTCTTGGAATTCCTTTCCCAAGATGTATCATATGTCACCATCATGACCATCTCCCTAAATGTAGACTCAAAGACTAAATATGGTCCATATCTATAGTAGATCATGTCGTCCCTTAATCTGCTTCTGTCAGCCAGTGCACTATCCACATGCCCCAAATAGAGAATATTTTTCATATCTATAACGGCCCAAGGCTCATCCAACTGCCTCGCATAATTCTCCCATGTCTTATTATACCTGATGAGAGCATCAAGGAACAGTAGCAGAAACCTCCATGATTGTATGCCTGACTAGAAAGTGTCACATACATTGGTCAATCCCAAGGTTATGACCAAGAACTCATCCATGCACTCCGGTGTACTATCTGAGTGGTCACTCCGACTCCATGCTACTCCCATGCCATCATACACATCCAAATGTGTCTCCTCACACTGATGGTCAACCCTACTCTATCCATCATCACATGTACTACAACTATTGATGATATGATCTCCAAAATCCACGCACTATGGCAACGGAGTGGAACGCTCTCCACTGGAAACTCCATGCTCCATCAAGTATGCATTTTCCCTACACTCCAATTCATCCCCATGTGTGCCACTGCAGACTACTTCTCATCGATGTATGCCCCTGTATACTATTGCATACTCCAATGTCCTTCAGTACCATCATGTATCCTAGATGTACCACTGTGTCAATCAATCCATGAATATCAACTGACCCTGGATCTTGTGTAGACATGTCCCCATCATGGATTTCAACTAACCCTAGATCCCAAATGGATGTGTCCTCACCAGAAATGTACCTGTCTCCACAATCCATGAGTGTATGTTCAATTGTCTCATCATAAACGATCAAGGAGCTCACCAAAGATGGTGGCTCCTACAACACACATGCATCCTCAAAAATCTATGTCTCATATCTCCCTACAATAACATGTAATTCTGAATTCCCCTCATGCTCACCCATCACATGAGGCTCCTCCATCAATTCGACAATGTCACTAACAACCTCCTAAGAGAAGGCTGATGCATATGATTGAATGTCTACTAAAATGGATGAAAGAGATTCCAAACTCAACTTCTTCCAAAGTTTCTCTACTTGTAACTCAAATTTTTGAAGGACCATCTGTGTTCTCTCCAAGGAGTCATGTGTGTTCACCATCTCATGAGTAATTTAGTCTACCTCATGCTCTTTCCATTCCAATGCACCTTGGTACACACCACCCACTGCAAGAAGATAATCTCTATCTGTGAGAAGGTGTAGGTAGTTATATCTAGTCACTACCATGGCCTCCTTGAGTGAAATGAAATCCGCAAGGGAAATATCTCCTCCCAACATGTCCTATGCCATAGTCTCCCTCCAACAAAAATCATCCACCAATGTATGTGTTTCATCTAGGTGTCTCATGGATACTACAATCATTTCCTCATGAACCTTCAGTGGCCCTGTCAAATGGTGTGACTCACATGAGCAAACATCCACATCATGTTGAAGTGCTACCTCATGACTCATGCTACCAAGGTCAACTATGAAATCCTCATCAAATTATGCCCCAACATATGTTGTACAACTCTTCCCAACATCACTCAAAAACACCTCTTGAGAAATGAGGTCAACCTCACAAGGTATCTCATTCACTGTCAACTCCTCCTCATGCACATCCTCATCACACTTAGGTGTAATCACACCCAAATAGCCATAAGCATCATAACAATGATAAGATGTTGACGATGATCGGGAAACTATATCACATGGGATATTATCCTGACCATCACATATGCTAATGTCATTACCCTCATAGGTCAGCTCGAATGGTGTATAAAAGATTGTTTACCTATCATCCTCATTGCACACATCCCTATCATAAATAGGTGCATGCTCATCCAAAAGGTCAATTTTTCCTTCATGCTCCTTCAATTTGTGCCCTGTGATTTTAAAGGAATCCTCATCCACTCGGGATGTTTGATGGTGCAAAATTCTTTGAATGTCATGGTTGTGTAAAATGCCTCAACAAGTGCCACATACTCCCTCAAAAATTTGTAAATTCCTCATCTTGTGCCTATTGATTTTCCAAATATTGATCCCACTGATTTTCCATCTGAAATTTCTTCTCACTGAATACCCTTAGGCTGGAAAGAAAACCAACTCTGATACCAATGTAATATCCCTAATTCCGCAGATCGGAATATGTGACTCAACTTCCTAGTATTTGTTGTCAGAACTGATACACTATGGGTTTTTGGCTGTATTTAGGCATTCAGTTTTAACATGCGTGGTGAATTTGCATGTGGTACAATTGTTTAACAATATATAATCAAGCGTCCAATAGATAAAGAATACAGAACAACTGTAATCTATGTATTATGAAATAAGACTGGATACATTGTCGCATGCGGTGAAATAAAATGGATATCTATGATAGATTAGAGATAGATGGATCTTAGTCGGAATATAATAAAGAAACTAAAACAATAATACCTGGAACTAGAAGAATGATGTTGGATCAATGGATGAGCAATATGAAATGTTTCATGCTACGACAACTCACACGACAACTGTTGGAAGACTGTAAAGTTTTCCCTGGTGGATAAAATCCTCATATATGCCTGGAATATGTCTCAAAAAGTGCGTCCTGACCTCCTACACACTCCCAGTGTCTGTCAGAATGATGACCGACCCAATGTTGATCTGTATAGATCCTGGATGAGATCCCATGGGGGGTTATGCCCCTACTAATGTCAATTGTTGCACCCTAGTGATTCCACCATTGAAATCTGGTTGTATATATCTCAAACTAAGCGCCTTGGTATCCTCTGCAATGGGTTTCCTTGGATATGATCTGGTGATATCTCGAGAACCTTAAATGTATCATCCCCAACTGTTGCATCCTCATTGGTTGACTGATGTGCCCAAGAGAACCCTCCATTGAAATATGAAGAGTAATAGATCAAAATATGCGCCCTTCCTTCCTCTTAATTGGGTCGGAAGGAAATGTGTGAATTCTCCCTAGGTGGGATGACCTAACCCTCAGATTATCCTAGTACTTGCACCCTCCTCCTGATGAAGTGCGCACTAGTTATATGAAGTTGTAAACCACTACTACAAAACGATGAAAGATATGTTTGATCTTACTGGTGACTAGGGTGTGTCTCTCAACACCGAAATCAATCCACTGGTGTCTTCCTCCTGGAATCCACAATCTCCATTGATTCGTTTGAACTGGTGTAATCTCCTCAAAGTTCAAACTATCAAATCATAAGATACATAATGAGATAATATAAGCCCTTATCTCTCTTTTATACCTTTTTTCACCTTTTTCCCTTCAAGTGAATTTTAATTCATCTTTAATATTTTCTCATATAATCACTTTATTAATTTAATGAACCTTTTTACTCCAAAAAGTGATTAATTTTCCTTTACAATTTCTCTCGCCGCTAAAAGTCACTTTTCATCACCCCATCTTGTAGATATTTTTTCCTTGGTTCCAACAAGATATTACACTAAGATATTTCTCCAAGAAACAAGCTCCAATGGTACCTTTAGTGTAATTAATTAAAATATGCCCATTAATAACTCGGTTTTACGAAAATCGTCGGAATGCAACGGAACCAAGAACAAGTTGTGCTGAAATCATCTTGATAATGAATAATGTAAAATAAACTAAGATGGGTCCCATAAAACTCATCCAAACCCTCTGAGATCGCTAATGACATAGTCTCACCCCTCTAACATGGCTAACTCAAGCTTCCTGATGTAACTCTAACTGCATAATAAGGGAATCCAAAAATGGGGACATGACATGAATCTGGGTGGATCTTTGGTCCCCTAAATAATACTTTTTAAGCTCTTATCGCGAAGTCGTATTTTCCTCCCTCATTCGATTTTCTCCCTATATCATGTTGCAACCTTATTTATAAGATAATATCCAAGATTATAGAAAATAGAATTAAACCCACTCTGAGAAATTTCATTTTTGAAGAACAATTTAGCTTTTTATTCAAATGACAAATCCATGATACAATATCCTTAGCTCAAGAAGTTTTTCATTTGATGAAGGTTCAGAAAATCCTCTCTTTCCTCTTAAAATTGGACCTCTCAAAAGCTTATGATAAGGTCAATTGGACCTTTTTAAGGCTCAACCTTATAAAAATGGGTATGAACCTAAGATCTATAAAATGAATCATGGGGTGCATTGAATCTGCTTTGTTTGCAGTCCTTATTAATGGTACACCTTCAAAATTCTTTCATTCCTCTAGGGGGCTTCACCAAGGATGCCCCCTTTCTCCCTTGTTATTCCTTATTGTGGTAGAGAGACTGAGTCAACTCATTCATGAAGCAAGAAGAAATTTGTTTATCTCAGGCATCAAGGTATCAGTATCAGAGGTTGTTACTCATTTACTTTTCGTCAATGATGTAATGTTGTTTGGTGCAAGTACAATCAGAGAAATGCAAGTTATTAAATATATTTTGACTCTTTTCTTCAAAGCAACAGGGGTGGATCTAAACAATAGGAAATAATCTATAAGAGTTTGTGAACTGGAAGCTGAAGTAAAATAACATTTGGGGGTTCTTCTCTCTATTGAATTTTTGGATATTGAAGTAGAAATCAAATATTTGGGATTTATTTTAAAACCCAATTCCTTTGGATATGTGTATTGGAATTAGTCGGCGGTTAAAGTCCAATCCATGATTGATATATGGTTGAATCATTTCCTCTCTAGAGGGGGGTGACTAGTCTTAATCAAATCAGTTCTTCGTAGTATTCTAGTTTATTTGGATACTATCACAAAGATTTCAAAATGAATCTTACAACGGATTGACAAAGCAATTTTTTAATTTTTGTGGTCGGGAAAGAAACAAGAAGATGGTATCCCACTGGTTAAATGGTCAAATATTGCAAGGCCAAAAGACCTTGGTGGTTGGGGAATTCACAATTTGCTTTGGTTTAGTAGAGAGTTGGCAATAAAAATCCTTTCGAAGCTCATTTCAAACAAACTTATGTGGGGAAGGGTGCTCATTTCCAAATATCTAGCAGGTAAAACCATAGAAGAGTGGTTCAGATGCCCTAGAAAGACAGCTCCAACAAGCTCAATTTGTTGGAAAGTAATGGTCAACAATTTCCCTATACTTGGTTCATGGGTGGAATGGAGAATAGTTAGTGGAATAAGTGTCAAAGTTGGAGAGGATCCTTGGGAAGGATATAATAACATTCATATATTATATGAAGGTCTATTAAGAAGAATTCATGCTCAGAGTATCTTCTCTATGAAAGATGCAACAAACCTAGGCCTAGATGTCACCGGAGGCACAATATGGAAGTCAACAAAATATTTAAACTTATAAGGAGATATGGGAGAAGAATGGTCAAACTATATGGCTTCTTTGAAGCAAGGTTTTATTCAGCTAGATGAGGATGAGACAGATTCTATAGTATGGCCAAAACAAAATTTATGAAATTTACACTGTTAAGTTGGGATATTTGGCCATAGATAAGGAGCAAGTAGAAGGAGTTTCAAAATGGTGGTGGAAATCAACATGGAAATGGAAGGCACCTGAAAAAATGAAGATCCTCTTATGGTTGGCTATGGAGAAGAAGTTGTTGACTTGGGATGTGTTATGAAGAAGAGGATGGGTCAATCCTAATTGATCTTCGCTATGTTTTTTCCAGGGCAAGACAACCCCTCATATTTTATTTCAGTTCTCTTTCACCTCTCGGGTGTGGGAGCTTGTTTCACAGAAGGTTGGTATTCCCCTCATTCATTTGGATGAAAAATTAGAGGAATGGATAGATGCATGGTGAAAATACTCGGATTGAAAATTGGTTTTTTCATTACCAAGTATTATAGTTTATTCCATCTAGTGGGTGAGGAATATGTACATATTTCAAAACAAATCAATACCAGATTAGGTGGTGGTGGAAATTATTTTCTAAATGGTGATTTTCTCTAGTACATATGGGCAGATTATTCCACGAAATTTTTCCATGTTTCCATTATTTTCATTTTTTTTTTAAATTGGGCGGGATTTTTGTCATTATTTCCATGAAAGCTCGTCGCTATAGAAACGAGTATTGCATACCTCAAAAAATATCCGCTAACACACGTGGCTTGCAATGGCTAGTTGACTTTTTCGGGTCAACTCAGGCATTTTCGTCGCTATATCGAAGATAGTCGATCTATATATACCTGACTTTAAGAGATTTTGTGACACATTTTCTATAGTTGAGACATTGTTCATGGCTTTTGTTTGAGCTGCTTATTTTTTCCGTCACCCACTGGTTCAACAAATCCAATTCTCGATCTACATAGCTCGGATTTTGAACATGCAAGGTTAGTATGTTTTTTTTATTTATGTACTCATTTAACTTGTAATTTTTTGTTGAAAAGAAATTTCATGTAGCTTGTTTATTCCTTGATAATATATTGTATGTGCAGTACCATATTTCAAAATATTTATGTCATTGGTTTTTCGATCTAGTTTGTATATTCTATGGAAATTCATGTGAAATGTCAAGAAAAATATTTTCCGAAGAAGTATTTTAAGAAGAGGGAAAATTACTCCATCAATAAGTTAATTCAAACATTAAAAACAGATGTCATTATCAATCTAGATTAATTTGAGCCTACAATTCCTTATGTAAATTTAATCCTTATTACAAAACCACCAATTCATAACAACTTTACCAGTTGGACTAATGTTTGAAATAGAAAGTGGAAAAAAATCCTCTTATGTCTAATCCTATCCCTTAGCGACCTTGTTAGCTCTCTAACTTTTGTGTTTCTATGATGTCAAAATGTCAAAATGTATTAGAAGAAATAATTGTGAGGATTGTGGGTCACTATAAATAAACATATCATAATCGAAAAGAGTAGCTAAAATATCATGGAGTAGCTAACATATAAAAATTTGACAACTTACTGTTTGGTATGGTGTAGGTAAGACAATTACTTATCAGTACAAGGATTTGTCACTATGAACGAAAATGACAGGAAGCTTGCTCGGTTAAGAGCGGCATTAGAGGTAAGGAGTGATGGAAAATGTTATTTCCCTTGCTATGATTGCATGGGCTTGCAAAGAAAAAGACTTTTAATAAAAATCGCTGAAAGACATTGTAGGGAGAATGGGCACGCCAAAGGGGGTTATGAATATCGTCCCTTCGTAATAGGATTCAATATTTAATGTATTCTCTGTAATAATCATCATTTCATGAATTTTAGTAATATTTCTTATCAGGATTTTTATATTTTCTATACACACTAACTTTTCAACCTCCAGAGAGTTATTTTCCAAGTACTAACAGAAATACTCCTTTGCAGGGTGATGAACTTTGAGATCGGAATATTGAAGTTGTTGATCAAGTTATTAATGATGATATGGATGGAGTTAAAGTTAGTGATTCAAATAAGGAAGATGAGATACATAGATTGATCCAAGACACATTTGCTCCAATGGATGAGAACAACTAGGATGATAGTTATGATATTGATCCTCTACTCGAGAAGTCACGTCAACCTCTTTATGAAGGCTCAACAACAAATCTTCTATATGCTATATTTTTGTTGGTGAAATTGAAGGTTTTGAATGGTTTATCAAACACATGCCTCACATAGATACTATGGTATTTAATTTGTTAATTATTTATGCCTGCATGTTCACAAATACTTAAAAGGTTCAATTTTTCCTATATTTCTATTGTTTTGTAATTTGTAAATTAGTATGGATGTGATATTGATGATTAATATTGTTTACATTGACTTATTGTTTTGAATTTTGTAGATTGTTAGGTGAATTTCTATTATGGACGTCAAATATTTATCCACACACATATCGAGAAATATCCATGATTGTGAAAGAAATTGGAATGGAGTATCATGCTATTGATGCATGTCCTAATGATCATATCATATACTATGGACAATATGCATTAGAAAATGAATGCCCACAATGTCAAATAAATAGATATTGAATCGATAAAGTGTCAAAGAAGGTTCCTCGCAAAGTTCTTCATTGTATTCTGATAATTCCACGTTTCCAACGGTTGTTCAGGTGCCAAAGTATAGCACAGTTTATGGATTTCCATGCAAAGAACAGAAGTCAAGACGATGTTCTTCGAATGCCTGCAAATGGATTTGAATTGAAGAACATCGAAGAAAAGTGGCCAATTTTTAAAGAAGAACCTCATAATGTTAGACTTTCATTGGCAGTTGATGGTGTCAATCCATTTGGAGAGCTTCGTTCTACGTACTCAGTGTGGCCTATTTTTTTTTATAAACAATAACCTTCCTCCTTGGATGTCGATCAAGAGAGAGCACACAATGTTGGCAATGATTGTTCCAAGTATTTAATTATCTTTTATTTGCTTTAAAGTATGACAAAATATTTCATTTCTTTGTTTCGTGCATGGTAATTATTTCTTTTATATACAACGACATCTAGATAAGTATAATTAATCATGCAGTATGTCGAACCAATCAGGTAAGTACCAGGTTAAAGATATGAACATATATATTGAGCCTCTTATCAATGATTTGTTGAAGTTATGGGTTGGCGTCACTATGTATGACATCTCTAGACCAATAGGGAAAAAATGATTTCAATTCCATGGAATACTATCATGGACAATTCATGATGCTCCGAGGTTAACACATTTTTGTGGTATATTGTTACTTTCTTTTGTGATTTAATATTATATATATTTATTGAAAATATCATGCATTATTTTAAATTGTAACTCTAATTCGCTAAATTAATTCATATATCTTGTAGGTCTTCAAACAAAGGGTAAATTTGCATGTCCAGTTTGTGGTCCCAGGATAAAATCTCATCGTTCAAAGAGTTTAGGAAAGGAAGTGTTTGATGAGTATAGGCACTTTCTTCCTAAGAACCATAGTTATCGAACTACATACAAAGAAAAATTCAATGGTAAAGAAGAGAATGGAAAAAGACCACGAAGAATGACACCTCGCCTATGGAAGTTGGAATATATTAGAAATCGTCAAGGTATGCAAATTATTTATGTATGACATATTATATAAATCTTTGGTTAGTTTCATTAGTATTAATTTCATTTTGTTTGATTAATTAGTGTTAATTTCAATTTGTTGATGTTTCATGAATGTCGTTAAGTCACGAATGGGCTTCCATGAGGAATGAAAAGTTACCTGATGCAATTCAGTAGGTTTCCATACTACAAGCACCTACAAATAGTTCATCTATTTGATACAATGCATATCGGGAAGAACATAGCATAATTGTTATGGCGAATATTAGATGGAAGGACTAACAAAGAGAGAATTGGAAAGATTTGTTATGACATCTAGGAAGCTAATCACGCATTGCAAAGTGTTATTATTAATTCTAATGGTGATGGTCGTGAACTGAATACTAGTCTTTCTTGGTTATTGATGGAGAAACATAGAAATATTGTAAAAGAGGTCATTCGAAAAATTAGGTTTCCCATGAGGTTTTCGTCGAACATAAAAAATATCTTAACGAAAAAAGGTTATTTTGGTGGGGTTAAAACACATGACTTGCATACATTCATTAAGGTAATTAGTAGGTTATAATGTATTTCCTTATTGGTACGCATTTTTTGGAAACAAATAATAATTATTTGTTTTTTTTGTTACAGTATGTTCTACCTTTATCTCTCCCAGATGACTTTGACAACAACATAAAACAATTTATTTATGTACTTGGAAAATACATGAGGTAAGTAATGTTTTATAACGAAAATGTACTTCTTATGTGATTTGTAGCAGAACTTATTGGCATACTATGTTTTATCTGCAAATTTATGTATTCCTTGATATTATTTTATTGCATCGACATTTGTAGGTGGATATCATCAAAAGAAATCCATAAAGAAGATATAAGTTATTGGAAGAGAGAAATTCCCCGACTAATGTGTCAAATGCAACAATATCTACCTCCATCATTTTTCAATGCACAAGAACACTACCTCATACACAAGGTTGAGGAGATCGAATTATGCGAACCAATACACACAAGGTTAATGTGGATGGTGGAGAGGTAGTTGAAGTCATTGAAGGCTTTTGTTAGACAAAGAGCACGTCTGGAGGGTTCTATGGTTGAGGGATATATGGTATATCAATGCAGGGTGTATATTAGTCAATGTCTACCTAAATTAGCAGAAAATATGAATGTGCCTCACATTTGGCATCTCAACTCCATCAACAAATTTGAAGGGGAGGTCCTATTGGGGAAAGGTAAAATGAGGAAAGTGAAAGGTAATTATTAGATGTTGACATAGATTTAATATATTACACATTTATTTTTCCAATTTTATTTTATCATACTGATTTTTTACATTTTTATTCCTTCATATTGGACTATATTAAATTATTCCTTTATTAACAATAGCTAATTAATTATATTAAATTGTTATTTTATCATATATTTTCTCGAGAGTGGGATGCTTTACATTTATACATTGCAAACAACCTTGATTGGATGGAGCATTGGATAGAATATACTGAAGAATACTTCAGTAGGTTATCATGGGAAGGGGTGAGTAAGATGATTAAAATAGTGCATCATCATTGAGATCAATTTCTTGATCTTACGTCAACTAGGGAAGTTGATTTAGCCTTTAGTTTAAAAGATAAACAGGAAAGTAAATTGTTTACCCACATTTTCCTAGTTATTTCCCAATTTTTCAATGTATTTGGTTTGTTTAATTTTTGAAATATATATTTACTAAGTCCTATATGAGGTTTATTAATTAGCAATGTATTTTTTACTTGTTGTCCATGTTGCAGTTGAAACATCACAAGGCTATGTGGTGTAATGGTCGTAAATTTTGTATCAAAATGTCGGATGATAAGATGAAAACCTTGGATTGTGGGATAGCTGCAGTGTTTAAGGTCACCAACATTTCCTCTAGAAGTGACAAAAATTCAAAAGAAAATGAGACTAGGTACTATGGGAATTTGGAGGATATAATTGAGTGTGATTTTAATTCCTTTAAAATAGTTTTGTTTGAAGTGAAATGGTACAGGATACGAATGCATGAACGTGATCCTGAAAGAATTGTTATTGAGAATGATAATGCATTTACCATGGTTAATACAAGGGCATTTGAATCGGGTACAGAGCCTTATGTTCTTCCATTTCAATGTGAGAAAGTATTTTACTCAGAGGTACTTGGTAAAGCAGGTTGGTCATACATTGTTAGATATGATCCAAGAGGAAGACCAATAAAGTATAATAATGTAGCTGAGGATGAAGATAATAACAAGGAATAAGATCATGATTATGCAGATCGGGAGCAGGTGGATGTAGTCGATGTGTCAGATGAAGAAGTTGAAGAAGTTGATCATCCAAATGTAGGAGACGATGATCTCATTGACGATATCGATAACTATATTAGTGAAAATGGCATTGATGATGATGTTGATATGAATGAGCCTTTCACCAATATCAATTCTGAACTAGATTCTGATACAGATGTTGAGCTGGATGAAGAAGAAGATGACTAATATTTAATTGTTGAAAAGAAGAGGTATGTGTTTATATCTTTGGCAATGATCTTTATATGTTTTTATTTTGTATAATAGAGTATATGTTACATGTTCTTTATAATTTCAAATTATCTATGGGTAAATTGAGAGTGATGTGAGGGGGGGGGGGGG
>ML789374.1:129255-145426 GCA_009831015.1 Picea engelmannii | reverse complement strand
TATCTTATTTCTCCCTTTCATGTCATGAGTTTCTTATTGACTTGTTGGCTAGACAAACCAACAAAAATCTTTTGAAGCTCAAAAGGGTCACAACTTGGAGCCTAAAAGGATCATCCAACAATCTCTTTCCATATGCCAAATCCTTAGTGCCAATCATATCAGATAAAAACATTTATCCCTACAAACCCATAATGTATTTCACCCTTTGTAATATCCTAACTTCAAAAAACTTCCCACATGTCCAACACCTTAAGATAAATTGTATTTTGTATATTTCTTAGGTTCATATATATTAGAGGATTTCTCTCTTTATGTTTCCCCCAAATTCCTTAATCAACCCACATACCTAGCACTTAGTTCTTCATTAGATTTTATATTATTTTTAAGTCCATTAAGTTAGGAGGATTTGGTTCTCTATGCGCCCTAGTACAAAATCCACCTATATACTTGACTCGTGACATTATATTTATTCCATATACTTTTGGGTCCATCAAGATAAATGAGGAAATTAATCATTGCAACTCCCCATGCTCTCATTCCCCAAATTGTCAAGAGTCCTTACACGTGGTTGAAGGGAATAAGATGTGGTTGTGTAAAGAGGAACATGTAAATGTTCCACATTGTAGGGAATTTAGTTTCAACAAGAATCAAATCCTTCTATGGGTACCTAGTACACAAGACAAATGGAGAAGAAATGGAGGCTCTTTTATTGATTTGGTTTACTCATCATGATGCATTTGAATTGAGATCCTTGGAGGGCATATTCATTGTCTTTGCAGGACCTTGTTTGGTGGACATATTTGGAAGAACAAGCCTATCTTGGGCTTCCTTGGGGATTGAAGCCCACAGGTTGGATACCAAGGCCCACACACTGGACGATGATGGCATGCCTTTGGAGGCCCAAGAGACATCTTGGAGGATCTCACTTGTCCCCTATAATCCAAACAACTTGACCTTTGGAGGCCTAGCGCACTCATATCCAACTCAACGAATTGACCTCTTGGAGGGATATGTGTGGCAATAGCAATATAGAGTGGAAGAGTTAACTTGTTCAAGCTTTCTTTTAATTCAAGCTTTCTTCCATCATTTTATGCACCTTGATATAGAGTGGAGGATTTAACTTGTTCCCTTTGCAATCTTTCTTTTAGTATAAGCACCTATTGACCTGGAGTGGTGCACTGCTTAAGTGTAGAATATTCAAGTTGATAAGCCCAAATTCAGTCCACTATCAGGAGGGAAGAGGGGTGTTCCACAACAACCCTGGTTCAATCGAGAGGCCATTGCACATTAACAATAAATTTAGTTTTCTAAGGAATTTTTTTTTGTTGTGTCTATCAACTATAATATTTTTCTATCCAATAGATAACCCCTTTTCATAGTACACCATGCTCAATAAAAGACTCACAATATTTTTAGCTCATCCACTATTTTGATTGCTTACTAGATTCACAAGATTTGACTTGCAATTTTTGTTGAGATTATGTAAGCAATTTTTCTTTTCAACTTATGATCATAAAACCCCAAGTCTAAGAATGGATCAACGAATATGTTAGCCTCTAAAAATATTCCCATGTCCAAAAGGAATTCACAAACTTCTTAAAAGGTAACTATGATTTTTACCATGCATTTATAAGTGTTATTTATTGATAATCATGTATTGTTTTCCCTTGATAAAGCATGTATTGCACATTCATCCATGTTGCATGGGGTTGATCATGTACAGACCTTCCAATTACCATAAGAACAAGTAGTAACCTTTTGCATTCTATTATTGCCTATAATGGAATTGTTTCTAATTTGTAGCATTTGATTTAGTGAAGGAACAAGTAACTCTTTGACTATGTTTTAATTTGATGTTTTTGTAATGGATTTATGCTTAAATGCACAAAATCATATAATGGACATAACATTTGGCTCTCTCAAAAATCATAAGCCAAACTAGCATCGAGCATTCATCTCCGATTTGTTTTCCATACACAAATAATTGTTCGTCCTTTGTTATTGCATTGGTGCTCTATACATCAGTGATTATTCACCACATTGTTGTCTGTCAATTTCGAGTATATGTCAAGGAGTGCTTGCTCTGAACATGGAGGATGGAACTTCATATTATAGAACTTCATAGCATGCTTCTGATTGAATCGGTAATGTGAATTTAGACGATGAAAGGCATAACCAAATTTCTTCTCTGGAAAAATATTCTTCTTATGTAGGTTGCAGATAATGGAAATGCATCTCAATCATTGATTGTGTTAATTAATAAATTATAATTTGGTTTCTTTAATTTGTCAATATCTAAGAGAATGGAGGATTTAAATCCTATGGACTATTTAATAAAAATCAAAGATAATAGTATTGGAAGTTTTCTAAGAAGAGGTGGTGATGGTGTCCCCCTTCTTAGTCCTTGCATAGAGTAGTTGTAGCAGGGATGAGCAGTCCTTGCCCATCCTGTACGAATTAGTTTGGAGGTGAGCTCGATAGAACCAAATTCCCTAAGGTTTTTTTTGAAAATGCGAAGAAGAATCCATGATTAGAAATCGCCTCAACATGGGTTGGGGCCCACTTGGGGGATATATGTCATTTGAAAGACTATGTGTAGTTTTGTTTGTTATTGGGATATGGTCTCAAAGTGGACCCTATGTTGGTGGATTTTTGTTAATTGTTAGGTTAAAAGGCTCAGTTGATCTCAAGCATTGTGTGAAAGGTTTCTTCATAGCCATATTTACACATGTCACACTCTAAAGATTGTGAGTGAATCTTTACACATGCCATCTTTAGTTGATCTCAGTGCTCAATGCTTTTTAAAGAGATTCTCTGTATTATTTTATCTATTTTAATACAAGATAAGCATGGTGCACTACTTGGAGTTTCTTTTTTCTTTTCAAGATATATTTTCATGCACATGTTGGGAACTTTCTCTTAACTGACTTTCTTGTTCATGGATGAGGATTAGACCCACAAAAACTAGGTGTAATCTTCTGGACAAATTTAGCATGCTTTTAGGGTTTTTGAGGTGATGTTTCACGGCACATATTATGGGTTTTGAAATATTCTTGGATAAGTTTTTGGATGTTTCCTCTCTCATCTACAAGAGAAGGAAATTTCAGAGAGATAGGGGGTGTTGGAGCTGCCTTTGTTTTTTTTTTTTTTTTTTTTTTTTTTTNTTTAGCCTTTTGTAAATTTTATATCTTAATGCTTGAAATCGAAAGCTGGTTTTGGTATTTTCCTTTATCTTCCCCAAAATATAAGAAGTCTCATCATGAAAGAAATGATGGCTATCATACTCTTAAGGCATGATTTATTGTTTTTATCGCTTAAATGAGTCTCTCCGTTTTTCACCTCGGGATGTCGCATGTCAGAGGTTATAGATCACATAGTTTACAAGTATCAAGGGACGAAACGGTGAAATAGTCTTAAAAAGTTTACCCAAATAAGTACCGAGAGTAAAGATACTCTAAACCACGGCTAAGCATCATCAGGATTTCGTGTCTCGGCATTGGCTAGCTCCAAAAATTTTACCGTCATAACCCTGAAAGCCGAAACCGCAAGATTCTTATTTTAGTAACCCAGGTTAATGTTAAAGGTAAAAATCTTAACCACAGTTAAGCTCTGTCAGGAATTCGAAACTCGGCATACGAGCCTCTCGGAAGCTATACCTTCGAAGCCCCGATTCGCGAAGTTGCGATATAAATGAAAATGTAATTAATTAAATGCTTAATCCTGGTTACGTTTTTTATTAACCAAACTAATTATTGCAATCTCGGGTCTTAGAGGTACAAACGGTTAAAGCGAAAGCTCCCGATGAGGCGAATGCTGAAATATTAATTAACATTTAAAAAGGCCTGATTAATTAAGCTAAGCTAGCATTTCCAGTGTTTTAATACGAAAATAAATATGCACAATCTCTGAGAAAAATTTAAACTTTCCTTGCACCAACCTGCATTTCGAACTGTCAAAATCTGTGCATTAATTGGAAATGAGGCGAATCGACAAGTAAGGATTTGGTTTTTATTGCTAAATTTATATTTAAGAACGATTTGACTGTTCTGTTCCTAAGGACGACCTAGTTTTAAATGGTCGAAGGCATGGATTTTTTATTTGTTGTCACAAATTTCATTCCTACTCTACGCAGAGCAAACCTTTCTAGAGAGAACTAATTTATGTATGTATACATATTGTTATCGCAGGAGAGATAAAGTAGATTCACCCGCCATGCCCCCCCATGAAAAGCGTCTAAATCCACTCTTGAGGTTTCAGGACAAGGTTCAGACAATGTTTCTGATACTTCACCTCAAAGTGTCGACTCTGTCAGGACATGGTCGTATATTTATGAGGTTCTACAGTTCGAATTGGTAGATGTTTCAGATGATTCTAGTGAAAATGAAAAAGATGACATGATCACCAAATATAAGATCGTCATCCAGGCTCAAATGCATAAAGTAGCGGCTAGGCCACGTCTGCTCCCTTACTACGATATGGTCTGGTGGGCATTAGACCATGTAGATATACCAACCAGAACCATCCTCAATGAGCAGAGGGTCACCATTGGAACTTTCAGACACGAACAATTGCAGGCTATGTACAAGTTGCCAACCGTGTCAAACCTTACATATAATGTTGAATTCTTGGAGAATTTTAAACAGAAGGAATGTGTGCAATACGACAAGAGTATGTCCGGTTTAATCAAAGATTGGGTTTCACACCCTCCGAAGTTCAGGGCGGACAGTAATGGTATATATTTGATATCTTCTCTGGAACCACAGTTCAAATATGTGGCTATGATGACCTGTAGATTATATGGGAGAGAGGACACCACACATTTTTTCCTTCAGTGGGTGCCTCTAATTCATTCGGCCACCGAAGGGTGTTCCTTCGACTGGGCTAAACTACTATCTGATAGTTTGACCAATCGAGTTACAGAGTATCAAGTGCAGAAGGAGAGCAGAAATATCACTTCATTCTTTATGTCAGCGTATATCATGGATGTCGTGTGTTTTCTGACGTCTTTTCCCTTAATGAGTTGGAGCTGGATTCCATCGGAAGCTGAGCCCATCCACATCTACCATTCAAAGCTGTGGGAAGACAAAGCTTCAGATTTTGTATATGAAATCTTTAACTAGGTAATGGTATCGTTGCACGTCACTATCTTCGGCCACCCACCACCTAGGATCTCAAACAGTATCATAGTAAATCTGAGTAGTATAGCCGATTGGTACGTAGAAGCAGAATTTTCATATCTCAGGGTTTTCGGAGCTTCTGTTCCTCCAAATGCCTTACCACTATTCATACCTGATAGGCTAGCTTGTCATGTGATTGCTAGGCAAACCGTAATCGGTGGCATAAGCAAGGAACTTAAGGGATATTCTAAGAAGGTATGGCCACCTTTTCCTATTCATTTAAATTCCTATTCTTTGCTAGATTTCGGGCATGCTAAAGTGGAGGCAGCAGCCCTAGAAAACCTAAAATTGGTTCATGTCGAATTCAAGAAGCACGATCCACATAGAATCGTAAGTAAACACTTAGCAAATTGTGGGCTTAAAAGGTTTGAGCATGAAAATTATCCCTTGGATGACATTTTCCGAGGCACGAGATCTTATGCCGAGGTTTTGGCTCAGATACAAGCCCTGGCGCCTGAAGAAAGGGCCGATGTTTTAAAATTCCAAGAACATCAGCGGAGTTGTCTTCCCCTAGTATTGCGAGGTGAGAATCCAAAAATAGTAGAGGTGCAGCAAAAAGAAGCCGAAGGCTCAAAAGATTCAACACCCAGACAAGAAGAACACCAGGACGGGGAGGAGCAAACTAGGAGTCTGAAACCAGAAATGAAAACTCCCGATCCACCGAAAAAGAAGACTCCAGTTGCCACTCCAGGCCAATCAGCTAAGCAAATCGGAGATCCCATCGCCTCCATTACTCCATTACAGTCAACTCAAGGGAACATAGATGCAGGGTGGATTTTCAATGAAGAATTAAGACCTATAAGGATGGAAGAGCTCCCTCCCAATGAGTTCTTTTTTGATAAAAAGAGAAAACCTATGGTAAAAAGAGAATTCTATCAAAAATCAGGATCAACGGCCAAGAAATTTAAGGTCTTGACCGATGGGAAGGATATGACGAAAGAAGAGTTTGCGACAGAAATAACCGAGACATTAGGGGCGTTTGCTACGGAAAACCAATTTTCAGTCGGGGTTTTAAAAAATCAGCTGAAGCAAAAAAATCGCCTCATCAAAGCCTTAGAAGCTAAGCTAGCCACAGTAGAGGAAGCTTCCAAGGACCAGGCGAACATAGGAATAGAACAAGCAAGAATGGTCGAAAAAAAGGAAATCGAGATGCTCAAAGCTAAGCTCGAACAAGTAGAGCTGGTAGCTCAGACCAGTCAAATATAGGTAGGCAAGCAAAGAGACTTGATTGATAAACTACAGGTTAGACTAGAGTTCTTCGAGAGCCAAGTTATAAATATCGGGATATTCCAGTCCCAGGCTATGGATATTCGGAGCAGAGTTTCTGCAGCCCAGCGAAGTTTACTTGCCAAGGTAAAAACAATTCGAGACAACTGCATGCTGGTTGATCAAGTATTGGAAAAATTATCTGTCAAAGAAAGAGAAGCTGGAGCAGCTCGGGTCGCATTTCAAGAGGATGTAATAGCTACAACAAATAGGGAATCAGCAAATAGTTACGAGTTTTCCATTTTGGAACAGACCCGAGGTAATATTTTGTTGAAAGAATGGGAACACAGCATATCAGAAAGCAAATTGCAAGCCAAGAGGATAAGGAAATCCTGGGAAGAGGCCTTCGGTTCTATAGATGGAGATCTATTAGGCATTGATAGTGAGAACAATGTTGAGACACTGAACCAAATGAATATAGCGAAATTATCGCTTGATATAAATGAGAAAGAAGAAAGAGATTCGGTCGAAATCTCACAAGTAACTCTGGCAGACATAGTTCAAATAGATAAATGGATTATTAAACCAAGTGTGTGATTGTGCACTATCGACACCCTAGACCGATAGATGGAAGAAAGGTTACCACAATTAGTCAGATATTGTTATATTTTTTAGGCCAATTGTCAAGCAAAACCTTCTAGGTTGATATCTCGGCTGGTGGAGAAATGTGTCACTTGTACCAAGCATGCGAAGGGGCAGGCTTCTGGTACTAAATAAAGACAGAGATAAAGAAATGAAACAATTGATCTCCTTCTTGTTGTAACTGAAAATCCTGGAACGATTGAGATTCCATCATATGTACATCTGTATAAATATACAATAGAAGGAAGGAACAAGGGTTGGACCTTTTTGCATCGATTGTAATAGAGATTTTCCTCCCTCGAGAGTTAATACAAAGAAAATCCGAAGATTCTCGATTCCGTCATGACTGTGTTATGAGTTTGTTTCCTTGTATTTCATATTTTATTTCATTTCATATATATATCTGATGAACGCTTCGCTATAACTTAGTACAACGTCTACTATAGTGAATAAATTTTAGTTTTCTATATTGTTTACTATTTTTCCTCTGCACCGGCTATCAGCAGGTATAAGACCAGTGAGTATTTTAGATTTCTATATATATATTATGCTTCATCAGGTTATTTCTTTACCTTTTTCTTCTTCTGTTTATAAGTGAGATTCTCCCTTGATAGGAGCCTTACATGATAGACAACTTAATGTTTTCTTACACCTCATACACATTTATTAAAATATAACTCAGTTACGGGAAAGGGCCTTTGGTTTGCACCCTGTTTTCACTATAGGAGCTATAAACTCTCCTTTATACGACTGAAATTGAGACAACGTCTAAAAAGTTCTTTGAGATTTTCTTATCATTTTGTTCCTCTATGACTGTCCCTGTGACAAGATAGCCTAATATTGAACCCAGACTATCAAATCAAACACATGTTGCCTTGAATATTTTTTATACTATCCTTAAAACAACCACTACCCGAGTGGAACTTGAACGTTCATGGGCAGCGATTGAAAGGGACATAAACATCCAGGAATAGTTGGAACCTAGACAACAACCTAGAAATCAGCCCTAGCTTCCCTTGCCGAAGGTTGAAATTTCTTCCTTCTCTACCCCTTACTCACATTCGGATGCCTAAACACTGTACTTCTAAGCCTTAGGTACAGACTCTGGAACAACATTTTTTTGGCGCCGTTGCCGAGGACCGAAGTTATGAAATCTTTTTCCCTGGGAAAATGACATTTTTCATTGAAAGTGCCACCCTTTGATAATCAACAAGGAGTGCACACCTTTTAAAGGCTTTCCAATATTTCACTTGGCGACTCCACGATTAATAAGTTGGCATCTGGACGAAGGAATACTAGGAAAAACCTGAATGGTAAACAAACCACACCTGTTACCGATCCTAAGAAGATTTTAAAGGTGAGAGGCTCTCTTAAGCCAACCCCTGCAGTCTATCAGCTTAAATACCCACAACTGAAGACCAAGAGTTCTTTTGAACCTTCAACTTCACATACCCCTCTTTTCGACACTAAGGATCTAACATCAAACTGCTCTGAAGTTAGAAGTGAAACCCGTCTGATAACCTCTATAGTACACAAAGGAAAAAATCATGTAGAAAATTCATCTATTGTCGATATATCGTCAACTCTTCAGTTAAATTTCGCGACCTCACCCAGTCTCGAACAATATTTCACACATCCAATTTCAACACTCATTGGTTCACCTGACTACATCTCTTGCAAGTCTGAAGAGCCAAGCCCTTGCATCCCTTACCAATCATCCTCGGATTTTTCACCCCACGAAGAATGTAAAGATTCACTTTTAATATTCCAAAACCCCCTTTACAACTTTCCACTAATATCGATGGCAGCCGCCAGAGGAGGTGGTGGGGGTCCTCCTGGAGGAGGAGGTGGGGGTGCTCCTGGGGGAGGAGTTGGAGGTCAAGGGCCTGCCCCCCCTCCCTGAGTGTTTGCTAAAGTGGCAGCAAGATACAATCCTTTGGTATTGCACGTTCCTTTGCATGACCTTCCCAAAAATTATATAAAAAATTTGTCAAAATTCACCGAGGAAGGAGATCTGACCGCAACCGAACACTTAAATTTCTTTGATCAATTTGAGACATCCTAGGTCTCAAACATGAATATGTGTATTCAAGGCTTTTCGTCCAAACCTTCAAAGGTCAAGTCTGAACTTGGTTTTGGAGTCTACCTACAGGATCTATCTTGTCCTATGACGCCTTGGAAGATGATTTCCTTAGACAATGGGGCGAAAGAAAGGACCACCTATACTATTTAACTGAGTTTGGGTCTTTAAGAAAAAAGAATTCAGAAACAGTTATGGATTTTATTCAAAGATTCAAAAAGTTGTATAACAAAATCCCAGCCGAGGTTAAACCGTCCCAACCCGCAGCTAAAGTAACTTTCGCGGGGGCTTTCGAACCAGATTTTGCACTTCTCTTACGAGAAAGAAGGGGATCTACTCTAAATCAAATGCAAGATGATTTTGTAGAAATTGAGTCAAATATGATGGATTCTAGTAAGTTAAAAGCTAAAGTAGAAGCGGGAAACCGAGAAACTAGATGCTTTAGAGAACAAGCAGAGCCGTCAGGGTCTAATAGATACACAGATGACAAAGTAGACAATATGGCTAGGATAATTAAGGATTTGTCTCATAAAATATCCAGGATGGAGCTAGAATAGGCCAAAGCCGATTCTTTCTCCAAAAAGGATTTCAAGAGGAATCCCAATCTCTCAAATCAGCAAAGATAGATAAAAAATGAAGAGCAGAAAATACAAACTCCCTTAAAGGACAAAAATTTTATAGGAGTGAATGATCTCCAAGATTTTGGAGATTTAGATGATGATGTCATGAACTTGGGTGATGACTGCACACAACCTTATCTGACTAGAGAGGATTATGAAAAATATCCAAACACTCAACAATCGTCTGTTGAGGGTGAAGAAAGAGATTATACTGACCTTTGTAGTTATCAAGAAGAAACCGATATGATAATGATCGAGGTCCAACCTAGGTATAACTTGAGATCTAAGGGTAAGCCTATTTCAACTACTCAACCTAAGAAAATTCTCCCAAGAGGTCAAACTTATGAGCCTACCCCAGAAGAAACCGTGTTACCTAACAGCAAAGCGAAAGTAGTAAACGCGCAAGAACCCGAAGTGGAAAAGGTTGAGACTAAAACACAGGAAACTGAAGCAGCTAATACAAATACACTTTTAACCAAAATCATGAGTAATAAGGAAGTCCAGACAAATAAGTTGGAAAAGAAGGATTCGGAAGTCCCAGCTAGAGAAATAAACAAGGTGAGCGGAGTTTTCAGTTTCGAAAACGAGATAAATAAAATTAAGATACCAATTCCTCTAGTAGAGTTAGTGAAAAACCCAGTTTATCGAAAGAAGATTACCAAAGTGATAGGCGTTTCAGAGCTAGAAATCCAATCTGACGTTTTGAACGTGGAAGATGATAAGCCCAACATCACTTTTGGTCCACATTTTGAAGGAGCCAAAGACACTTTTGCTCCCTTTTATATCACCTTAAACGTGTACGATCAATTGCTACATAATTGCATGCTAGACTCTGGAGCCTCACATAATGTGATGCCTAAAATTATTATGGACATATTGGGTCTCCATATCACCAGACCTTACAGAGATATTTACTCATTTGATTCGAAAAAAGTTAAGTGTATGGGAATGATAAAGGATTTAGTAGTCACCCTGGTGCAAGTCCCAGTTAAGAGCATCTTGATGGATGTGGTCATTGCTGATATTCCCCCCAAGTATGGCTTACTGTTATCTAGGTCATGGGGATCCAAGAAGGGAGGTTCTCTTCAACTGGATATGACATACACCATGATTCCTTTGTTTGGTGGGCAATTTACTCGGTTGTACAGGGAGACGAGGTTAGCATATACAATAACCGACCCTCAAAATCCGAATAATTTCCCTATTTACAGTGCAGATCAAGATTTAGGAAATTGTATCTTATCTTTTGGCGACGGTTTAGACGGTTGCATAGAGGAAAATGATATAGAGCATGAAGAGTTAGGTTACATGACCGAGGATATGTGTAGCACCGGTATTTGGAAAATGTTTTTTGACGGTGCCTTGTCTTGCAAAGGGGCTGGTGCAGGAGTTCTTTTTGTGGCACCTGAAGAAAGGTTCGTTGTCCCTTTTTCTTACAGACTACAATGGGATATAGATTATACTAACAATGTATGTGAATAGGAAGCCTTGGTCTTAGGATTAGAGGCTGCCAAGAGGCTAAAAATAAAAAACCTAGAGGTATACGAAGATGCGGAGTTGATAGTCAAACAAATAAATCGGAAATACCAAGCCAAGCATCCCAGATTAAGATCATACAGAAATTGTGCCTGGGATCTAATGGAAAAAAATTTCTCATCTATAAATGTCCACTTCATCCCACGCACAGAAAACTTACAGGATGATGCATTAGCTAAAGCAGATTCAACTTTCACCCCTCCTACAACCTTTAAATTGAAGTATCACATAGAGATAAGACACGGACCATCTATACCAGATAATATCTAGCACTGGCAGGTTTTTGAGGATGATGAACAAATTAAGAAGTTTCTTGAAGCAGTAGGTGAATTTTCCGAAACTCACGCAAATCAAGAAAATCAGAATGACCATATATGGATCATGCAAGAAGGGGAGGACCCTCAAGTTGTCTAAGACAAAATCACAAATCATCGCATGTTGGTCCTAAAAAATAACCAGATTCCAAAAGGGTTGATCCCTCTGGAAAGACTGTTTGATCAAAATGACATACCTGTAAAATCCACCTTACAACCCCAACCAGAAGAGGTTGAGGACTGTGACATAGGAACCAAAGAAGATTTCAGGATGGTTAAAATATCTAAACTCCTCCCCCCTGAAATAAAAGGCAAGTATAAGGACCTACTCAGACAATTTAAAGACGTTTTTGCCTGGTCTTACGATGAGTTAAGAACCTACAACACTACCGTGATCAATCACAAGATACCTCTAAAGCCTGGGGTCAAACCCTTTAGAAAAAAGCTTAGGCAGATCAACCCCATTTTATTGCCTATGGTCGAGAGAGAAGTGAAGAAGCTTTTAGAGGCGAAAATTATAGTACCTCTGAGATATTTCGACTGGGTGGAAAACCTGGTCCCGGTCAGAAAAAAGAGTGGGGAAATTAGACTGTGTGTGGATTTCAGAAATATAAATAAGTCCTCTCTTAAAGACAACTATTCGCTGCCTAAAATGGATCACATGCTAGAAAAGGTAGTTGGGGTGAACGGACTATCTATGATTGATGGTTTCTCTGGATATAATCAAATTGCCATGAATGAACAAGATAAAGAAAAAACAACTTTTACGACCCCTTGGGGTACGTTCATGTATGATAAAATGACTTTTGGTTTGATGAATGTAGGAGCCACGTTCCAACGCGCTATGGACATCGCTTTCATCGGAGAGAGGGATAAGTTCGTAGTCATCTATCTTGATGATTTAACGGTTTTCTCCAAATCCGACAAAGAGCATTTGGTACATCTTAAACAAACATTCGAAAAATGTCGTAGGTTTGGTCTGTCCTTAAACCCCAAAAAATCACACTTCGCCATGCAAGAAGGTAAACTTTTGGGTCATATTGTATCTAAGGATGGAATTAAGATTGATCCTAAGAGGTTTGAAGCGATAGACACTATAAACATTCCTAGAAATGTAAAAGAAATTCAATCTTTCTTAGGAAAAATAATTTTTTTACGAAGATTTATCCCAAATTTCGCTGAAATTGTAAAATTGATCACAAATATGGTGAAAAAGAACAACAAAGTAAAGTGGACAACAGAGGCCAAAGTGTCGTTTGCACACATTAAGAAAGTCATAGCCGAGGCACCTATATTGGCAAGCCCCGATTATCTAAAAGAATTTCTTATTTTCATGTTTGCCTCCGAACACATGATTGTTGCGGTGCTTCCCCAAAAAAATGAAGAGGATTTCGAACAGTCGATCACATTTTTCAGCAAGAGCCTCAGAGACGCAGAACTTAAATATGATATAATAGAAAAACAAACATACGCCATGGTGAAAGCACTGAAGGCATTTAGAACATACGTATTACACTTCAAGATAATTGCGTACGTACCTACAAGTTCTATGAAAGATATTTTGGTACAACCAGACAACGATGGGAAAAGAGGACGATGGCTTGCCAAGATTCAAGAATTTGACCTGGAAATCAAACCTACTAAACTGATAAAGAGACAAGGCCTGGCCAAACTTTTGGCTGAATCAAATCTCAGAGCTCTGTATATAAACTGCCTGCAGGAATGTGAGGAATACATGAACATAAACGAGCTTGATGAACGAACAAATTCAATTAAGATCGAGGAGAATTTCATATCATCAGAATGGTACAGAAACATAGTATCCTACCTGCTAACTCTAAAATGCCCGAGTGAACTATCGCCATCAATATACAGGACTTTAAATCTTCATGTGGTTAAGTATTGTATTGTCGAAAATCAACTATATTGGAAATACCCACTTGGTTTCTTGTTAATCTTCTTAATCGAATCGAAAATAGAAAGGGTTATAAGTGAATTTCACGAAGGAGTGTGTGGAGGACATCACGCTTGGAGGGCCACAGCTTACAAAATTCTGAGGGATGGGTATTACTGGCCAAAACTTTTCTCAGACATTAACGCCAAGGTCTGAGCCTATAACCCTTGTCAGCTATTTGCAGGCAAACAGAAACTCTCGGTGCTACCTTTAGTTTCGGTCAAAACTGAAGCCCCTTTTCAACAATGGGGGCTAGATTTTATAGGAGAGATTAATCCACATTCTAGCGCCCAACACAAGTGGATCTTAATTGCCACAGACTACTTTACTAAATGGGTGGAAGATATTCCAACCAAAAGGGAAATTGACTCGGTGGTAATAGATTTCTTAGAAGACAATATCTTGTCAAGATTTGGCTGCCCCTGAAAGATAGTCACAGATAATGCCCAAGCTTTCAAATCTATGGCTATGATTAGCTTTTGCCAAAAGTATAATATCATTCTTGGCCATTCTACAACATACTACCCCCAAGAAAATGGATTGGCTGAGTCGTCTAACAAGAGCTTGATCAATATAATTAAGAAAGTGTTGGATGAAAACAAAAAGTCTTGGCATGTGCATTTAAAGTTCGCCTTGTGGGTGAATCGCATAGGCACTAAAAAGTCTATCGGAATTTCCCCTTTTCAGATGGTATATGGGACAGATGTGGTGTTACCTATAAATTTAGCGCTCCCCGTGATGAAATTGTGGCAAGATCAGAAAGAAGAACCTAATCATGTCACCAGGAGGATAAACCAGCTAATCGAGGTTCAACAGCACAGGGTCGAAGTATATGAAAGGTTGCAGAAGTATCAAGACGACATGAAGGCATTATTCGACCATAGGGCAAAGGACAGAGATTTCCTCCCATGTGATTTAGTATTAAGGTGGGATGCAAGGAGGGAAGAAACAACGAAACATGGTAAATTTGATCACCTCTGGTATGGGCCATTCAGAATCTCGGCTCTCGAAGGAAAAAATTCTTTCCTACTAGAAAATATAGACAGCGACATCCTCAACGCTCCTGTCAACGGGCGTTATCTGAAACATTATATGACATAAGCAGTCGCCAAAAAAAAAAGATGTGTATATTCATATATAGAATTTTTTACATATGTATATATATTTCATTACACATTGTTTTTTTTTATTTTATTTTCTTTTCATAAAATTTTCGACACCTTTCAAAAAAGCCTTGATAACCTTCATATTTTCCTTTTTACAGGATTCTTGCTGCAAACAAAATGAGCAGGAGAAGTAAACAGAAAGTCGTGTATCGGAAAATAAATTGGCTTAAACAAGTGATAAAAGAGATTTTTGATAGTTTGGAAAGAAAATGAAATGGTAAGATAAAGGTGAGAATTCCTAAAGTCTTGTTTTGAAGGGCTCTCAAAGGAAACCAAGATAACCCCATAAGAATACGGCAGTATCATCTGAAATAATAATAAGGAACATTTCCATGGATAAGCGTTTACAAAAGAATAAAACGAAATGAATAAGTCACCCAAAGTAAAACACCCCCAAAAGAGATTTCCAAGAGTCAGTTTTGATTTTTGACCCCTTTTTTAAATTCGTAGATCTCTATCTGTCACCCTTTTTTGTTTTCGGGTTTACCTTTTGAAAAGCCAGCATCTTTCCGGTTTCGCATACGTAGGGAGAAGAGATTACGTTTTAACCTCGAAAGCTTCAAAGTAGATTGTGAAAAGTAATCTGGTCTTCACAACTCCTCGGTGCCTTACTAAACAAAGTGATGCTTAAGTGATCCTGACTTTTCTAGGTTTTTCAACAGTTTCGGAGGATTGAGGCTTGCTCAAATAGAAAACTCAAAAAAAAAAAAATCCCCTTTCTCCCTGCGAATGAAGGTGTTGTGAAAGTTAAGGGAAGGTTGGTATCGAGTAATCAAAGTAAGTTGGCAGGCCTATAATGCAAAATATTACACAGATATCATCCCTCATACAAACTGATTGCCCCCACTTTGTGCTATAAAAAATCAAATTATAAGACAGGTGGTGAAAGGAAATTCAGAAATGATTGCCCCCATCTAGTCCAAAAGACGATGAAAGGAAATTCAGAAATGATTGCCCTCGTCTCAACATTTAAATACATAAATATATTCCGAAGTGGTGAAAGGAAATTCAGTAAAAAGGGCCAGATAACTTCACCAGGGTACTGAACAGGCTCGCTGGCAGTTAAGCAATATCTGAGATATCTGTAAGGCTATTATACATGAATATCACTCTGCTCTGGTAACCATTTTTTTCGAAACCCGATCTACATCCCAAGTTCAGACAGGGCTTCCTGATTAAAAACATATAATTTGTTTCTTTTGATGCAAGCCGATAGCCACAAGATCTATTGTGTATCCTAGAACTGTTTTAATTGTCTTAATGCAAACCTGAATTCAGTAACAAAAAGGAGAAATTCGTGAAAGGGACTACAACTAAGTTTAAAAAATATCTGAATTTGAAAGTCTTTTCGAAAGTAAAAAAAGGAGGTCTCTTTTTCCCTTCGGTAGCATGTTCTAAGGAACAACTTTGTTGGATTAAAGCCATTGAATCCATTTACCCAATATAGGCATGTGGTCTACTATTCTTCCCGTCTTG
>ML789374.1:73403-100891 GCA_009831015.1 Picea engelmannii | reverse complement strand
AATGTTATCCTTTAAAGTTCCTATGCATACATCAATCAAGTGCTCATCTGGAATATCGGTTACCTTTATATTCAATCTTTAGAAGTTCTCAATGTGCTCGGTAACAGAACCCTTTTGCTTGAGATTTATCAATTGGCTAAAGAAGGTATTGCTCCTTGTATCCTCACAATGTGCTATCATTTCTTCCGTGAAAATTGTCCAAGTGACGAGTGATTTGCGAGAACAAAGCCATCGATACCAAACAAATTGATTAGGTTCTAAATATAAAGAAGCAATGTGTACCTTTTGTGTATGTGGCACATTATGGAGATCAAAGAATTGCTCCATCTGAAGTATCCATGTGATTGGGTCCTTTCCATCAAAATTCCTCATATCAATCTTGGGAACGTGGTTGGTCTTCAAACCAAAGTTTGAGTTTCTCCATTCTTGATTCACCTTCCTTGTGTCTTCATCATGAATTTCATGGGATGCATTTTCACTTTTGGGTGTCTTTTCTGTTACGAAATTTTTCATTACTTCCATGATCTTAGCTTCCATTGAATCCTCTTAGTATCCAACTTAGCTTCCATTGAATCCATCATCTGTTGTAGTTCATATTTGGTTATTGTCTTCTTTTGTAAATCATTTATGTCCCTACGCATTTCTTCACCTTCACCAAGAGTCCAATTAGGATTTTCTGGAGGCTTATTTGGTGTAGACGGTCCCATTTTGGGTGGCATGTTGGCCAAATATCACTTTTAAGTCTTGATTTTGAGGTGGTTCTGCTAGACAATATTTATTTTGTTCTATCTCCCAAGTTTCAGCCCTTCTGAGTATGAAACTTTATTTTAGGTAGTTCTCTAATATTTCTTCTCTGCAATTCCACATGTCTGATCAAAATTGGATGTGCCAAGTGGAATTTACGGTAACTTCCTCGCAACTTGCCGATTTTTGGCCTTTCCAGGAGATCTCACTTGTATAGAATTCCCCGCACAAAATAATTGATATAAAATTCTGAAACTTGCACCCAAAATACTACAGACTATCCAAGATCCAATGCAACTAGTTCCACTCAATTTGGATACTCTAGCAAGAAGTTATGCTTGTTTTACCTGGATCACCTTCTTGAGACTAGTGAATAGGACTAGTTAGATACTCTATCTTACACAAGGTGTATCTACAAATTTAAGATGACCCAGAAGCTGAAATTTTTACCATAGATACCTTAGTAATTTCTGTAAATTTTCTCTAGAGTTCAGGGTCTGAAACATTACAAAAAAAAAATTATAGCGAAAATTCCGCAATGACTCATTTCAGGATGATTCCAGAACCCTATCTTGTACAGGTTGTATATCCGAAAGTATAAGGCCTCAGGATCTGAATTTTGGACCCAACGTACCTTGATCTATCTACTAAATACCCTCCAAGCGGTTCCTTCTGAAACGTTGTAGAAAAAAAGTTATAGAAAAAATGTCACGGTGTCTCAGATGTAGCAGCGAAACCCCAAGACCTTGAGCTCTGATACCATATGTTAAGAACCAAACATCAATATAGCATGGAAAAACCTCAGGAAAAGAACTCAACGCCTTGAAATAGAGATAATTTCAGATAATAAGCCTCTTCGAGGGGGAAACCTCCTTTTACCCCACTTAAATGTTCAAGTACCAGATGATTCAAAATGAAAATGTCTCCTTGGTATATATAGGAGACTAGGAGGTATAATTACAACTAATGGCCTAAATCCGACCTAAATAAAATAACATTACTAATCCAATATGCCCCAATTAAGGGTTAATGAGAAATCCGACATAAATAAATAACATTACTAATCTAATATGCCCCAATTAAGGGTTAATGAGCCAATATTAGGGCTTAACATCATTCCAGCATCAGCATGGGAAGTTGATGGAGACCATGTTGATATTGGTAGTACCTTGGAGGATGGACTTGGTCAGGGATGAGGTCATGAGTCATGAGCAGGGGTTTCACTGTGTTAATACATTTCAGGATTATGCTTCCCAGGGGCTTGCAATTCATGTCTTGATATGGGACCTAAGAGACAGAGTGCGTGATAGTTCATCTTTGGATGGGGTCTACTATGTATCCCTCAGGTGGACATGGGATCCTGGTATTATACTTGAGGGGATTTGGTTATTGCTTGAGGACAAGAAATTTTCTAGCAAGGAGGACTGTAATGTCCCCACTTTGGGACATCATTACATTGCAGAGGTTTATGATGATCAGAGTAGCCAGATGGATTTTATAGCGAGTACATGGATTATTGAGAGGCATTTTGGGGTCCGTCTTGCATCGCTCATCCCATTTCATCATTGTGATCCATTCCACACAAGTTGGCTTTGGTTTCGTTACATTCTGACGATTTCCATGATTTTGAGTATTTTGAGCTATAAGTTATTTAAATTCACTGAAGAGGTCATTTTGGGCACATTACTTGGAGGAACCTCTCCGTGTAATAGCTCATTGGAATCGGGAGGAGAAACACTACAGGATGGGATGGTAAGAAGTGATGTTCAGTGGCCAGGGAAGCTACAAGGAGAGATAAGGCACTTTTCAGAGGTAAAAAGGTTAATTAATTAATTAAAGTGATTTAATTAATTAATTAAAGTGATTTAATTAATTAATTAAATATTAATAAAATGAAAGTCACTTTGGAGGGACAAGGTGAGAAGGAATTATAAAGGAAATGCAGGGGCCTCTATTCATTCATTCATGTATGTTTATCATTTTGATATCTGGCTTCTAGCTAGAGATCCCATACCTTGGGGGTTTTGAGGGTTTTGACTTAAAAACCCTAGAGGACGATTCGGTGGTGAAAGCTTCAAACTATCTTGTCCCAAGCTTAGTCTCGGGGATGCAATACTCCCCCACATCATTCTAGTTCAGATCTACATCAGGGCAGGAGGGTTCTACACCAGCCACAGGCATAGGAAGAAAGAGAGGGCGCACCATTCAGTGAAGGAAGGTTCGATCTATCCAAGGAGAGGGGATTTTGGATATTTGAGCATCTAGGTTCTTCTTGCAAGATCTTCACCATCATTCCTGGTGCTTTTTGAGAGAGTTATATGGTATAGATTATTTCCTAGAGAATTGGGATGAATTGGAGAGAAGGAGGGCATTTATGAGATTCAAATCTATTCAGTTTTGAGGGGTTATAATTTAGATATGACCCAGAGACTTCACCTAGTGACTTACAGTGTCCCGATCTATCTTTCTATCAATTTTCAAGGCATTTGGAGGCCTCCTTCATCAGGTTCGAAATTATAGGGTTTGACAATTTTCGTAGGTAGCAACTCCATGGGAGGATTCAACATTTGGAGGAGTTTCCCTTGGTGATTTTATCTGAGGTTTCAGGAGGGGATTCTATTCATCCTGATCTACAGTTTGACATATTCAATGGAGAATTTGGAGGTCTTTGACAGTAGGGCCGATTTATTGAGGCTATTCAGTGATCTAGTAGGGCGTGGCATCTTCCAGCTTGGGGGTTGACACTTCATACGGCCCAGATCTTTCTTGTATCGGTATTCATGGTGTATTCAACCTTTGGAGGCTTATAATATCTTCTTGGAGCATTTTTTCACAGATCCTATTATGTTATTGGATCCATCTGTTGAGCATTTCAGATCAGCATCTCCTTTGTATCAGGTTCTTCTATTTATGAATAAAATCAGATCTGAGGTGTTTTGGCTTGTCTATCATATTGTTGATCTTTCATATGGTTGAGGTATGTTCCATTACGGTATCTTCTTGTTTATTTCTGCAACACACATTAAATTCATCAACATAAACCCTAAGGCCGAAATCAATAGGTCAACCTGCAAGTAAACACATACAACAAGTAAATCAACAAGTGTTTGACGAAATACCACAACCACTAAAAGTTTACAAAGACACCCAAAACCATGATGTTCCTTGCATCTTGGCTTGGGAACATTACAAATCCATAGGATAGTGTTCTAGGGTTTTCTCCATATGGTGTGCTTCAAGTTTTTCCCTTCCTCTTGGGCTCCAACACCCTTGTTCATGTTGATGTTTTTGGTTGTTGCGGGAGGTATTTTCTTCCTAGACAACCTTTATTAGAAGAGAAGAAGATTCCAGAAGTCAAAGGAAGACCATTAAACAGTGGAAGAACATCCCAGAAGAGAATTTGGCCCACAATAAAAAAAAAAAAAAAAAAGTTAAAGGGAAAATACAATTTCCCAAAAAAGAATTCGGCTCAGTTAAAGTGACTTGAAGGATATAAATAAGGAGACACCTTGGTCATTTGGAGACACACAATCACTCATATCTCACTCAATAAGAAGGCGTTAAACTAAGGCAAGGAAGGAAGACGTGACATTGTAGCTCTTGGACTTCTTGGTTATTCTTGGCGGTGATTTCTCTTGTGCACTCTCCTTGGAAGAGGTGCGCTATCTATGTATGGTGGTGTTGTTGCAACTATTCAGTATGCTAGATCTATCTGGTGCATTATCCTTGTGTTAGGGTTTCTTCGTTATTTGTTTCTCTTGAGAGCTGGTTCATGGTTGAATTATATTATTGAACGTAATCTATCTAAGAAAAGTTGGTTGGGGTTTTCCTCGGGTTTTGGGTTTTCCCAGGATAAACTCTTGTGTCTTCTTGTGCTTGTTTATGTTGCTCATATTTTTAGTACATGATATAAATGTTAATGTAAAAGAATATCTAAGAACATTGGTAAATCTATTGCTCTGGAAAATTAAGAAAATCTAACATGGTATCAGAGCTAGTTACCTTCAAGACAGTCTAATAGTTGCAAGGAAAGATATTAATATTTGCAATTGCACAATTCTTTTATCAAGATCATTGAGAATTTTTTCCAAGTCGTTGGGACTAATTCCACTTTATATCAATTCTCCCAACCCTAGCACACCCCCTACAACACTCAAATTGCAAGTTGGTGAATATTGATTTTTTTGGGATTTATCAGTGCTAGGGTTTCTGCTAGTGAAAATTATTACCAATATGAGAGTTGAGGATAGACTGGGTGGAGCAAACAACTTCATATCATGGAAGCATATAATAATCATCATCCAAGAAGAGAATGAGTTGTTGGATCATGTCAAGCAAGTTATCTCAAAACCAGAAGAAGCAGACGCCAAGGAAAAGTTCAAGAAGAAAGAAATCAAGGCCAATTCGATCTTGACAAATTCAATCAAACATCACTTGATACCCAATGTATTAGAATTGAAGACACCAAAGGATATGTTTGATTCCCTAGCCAGACTATATGAAAGAAATAACACCAGCATGAAGCTAACCCTAAGGCATTAACTCAGAAAAGCGATGATGAACAAGTCAAAAATACTCTCCAACTACTTCATGAGAATTTTGTAGATCAAGGACCAACTAGCAGCTATTGGAGACTCAGGGGATGATGTATAGATTGTGACTACTACACTTATGGTTTTCCATCTTCTTGGGACCCATTTGTTCAAGGAATTTGTGCAAGAACTAAATTTCCCAAGTTTGACAAGTTGTGGACAAACTGTACCCAAGAAGAATCTAGATTGATATCCAAATCACAGAAGAAAAATGATGAAGAAAACCAAGTTCTTTCCGCTTATGTGAAGAAAAGGAAGGAAAGGAGAGATGCCAGTCCGAAGAAAATCAAAAGACTACGTTATAAGAAGGATATGTCAAAAATCAAATGCTACAGTTGCAAGAAGTTGGGACATTATTCCTTTCAATGTCCTCATAAAAATAAGGAAGAAAGCATCATGCACATGTAGTAGACATGGAAGAGTCCACACCTCAGAAAAAGACAAAGGAATCAAAGGATGAAGACTATGTATTTGTTTCAGTCCTCACAGGTACTATCACTCAAGGAAGTGATATTTGGCTCATGGATAGTGGTGATTCCAAGCACATGATCAGGTTCAAAATTTCCCTTACGAAATTGACAGAGAAGAGTTCATCCATCCAAGTGGAGCTTGGGGATGATTCCAAACACATAGTCAAAGAAGTAGGAGAAGCCTCCTACCATCTTGATTTAGGGTATATTTTGTGGATGACCAAGTCCTTCTATGTCTCAAGAGTTCAAGCATATATTATGCTACTGTGATTGGTGTCTGAGAAGGAGGATTGTATAAATTGATGGGACACCAAGAACAATCCCTTGTACACAACAATGTTAACTCTAGTGAGCTATGACACCGAAGAATTGCTCACCTAAATTACAAAGCATTACCAGTCTTGACCAAGATGGTTATAGATCTACTAGATATGCAGGCAGAACATGATGGAGCATGTAAAGGATGCACACTTGGCAAGAATGCCAAGGGAATATTTTCAAGCAGTGACAATAGATCCAAGGGGATCTTGGACATCATACATTAATATGTATGCGAACAGATGATGGTTCCATCCTTAGGTAACTTTGTATACTATGTTATTTTCATAGATGATTACTCACATAAGACATGGGTCTACTTATTGAAAGAGAAAGATGAAGTTTTCAATAAGTTTCAAGAATTTAAGCTTTAGTGGAGAATATCTCTTGAAGGAAGATTAAAATATTGAGATAAGATAATGGAGGTGAATACACCTCAAATGAGTTTAAATACTTTTGCAAAGAAGTGGGGATTAAGAGGGAGTTGAAAACTCCCTACACCCCCTAGCAGAATTAGGTTGTGGAGAGAAAGAACAAATCGATTAAAGAAACAGCTAAAGTAATGATCCATGACTAGAACTTACCCATGCATTTGTGGGCAAAAGAATCCAGTACGGTTGTGTATGTCCATGATAGAAGTCCTCATAATATATTGGGGAACAAGACACTAGAAGAAACATTCCCTGGAAAGAAACCAAAAGTCAACCACTTAAGGATATTTGGTTGTCCAGTGTACATACATGTTCCCAAGGAGAAGAGAACAAAGTTGGAACCTTCAAGAAAGAAGGGCACCTTCATTGGATACAGTGAGACTTTGAAGGCCTACATAATATACATCCTTAGACAGAGACAGATCGAGATTAGTCAAGATGTGACATTTGATGAAGATGAATCCTTCAGAAGATACAGGGATTATGGCAAGGATGAGGGATGAGAGGAGAGAGAATCTCCAAGGGATGTAGTAATGGTTGACTCTACTCCAGAGGAACACATTCTAGAATATCAGAATGAGACAGTATAGCCATAGAGACCTCTAGATACACCCAGATACACCAATATGTCTCTAGAACACCTTGTAGGAATTTGAAGGACATGCAACTCCCAAAGGCTCTTTTAGAGAGAGAAAGAGACCACACAATTTTTCCAACTATGTGGCGTTGATGATTAAAATTATTGATTCAAATTCTTCCACTTTTGAAGAAGTTGCTAAGAAGAAAGTATGGAAGGATGCCATGATGGAAGAGTATTAGTCCATCATGAAGAATGATGTGTGGGAAGTGGTTCTGAGACCAGAATGGAATTCAATAGTGACTTCCAAGTGGATCTACAAGATCAAGCATGTTGTAGATTTCAGAATAGAGAAATACAAAGCAAGATTTGTGGCTAGAGGGTTCTCCCATAAAGAGGGAGAATATTATGATTGGACATTTACTCCAGTAGCAAAGTACACTTCCATCAAATCGATCATTTCTATTGCTTCTGTGATAGGATGGAAATTACACCAAATGGATGTCAATATTTCTTTATTGAATGGTGTAATTGAAGAAGAAGTGTACATAGAGTAGCCACAAGGTTTTGTAATCCATGGGAAGGAGTCCCATGTTTGAAAATTGAAGAAGTCTTTGTACGGACTTAAGCAGGCACCCAAGGAATGGTATGCTAGAATAGACAATTACCTGATGAACTTGGGGTTTACCAAGAGTGATATAGATACCAACCTTTACTACAAGGTTGAATATGGTTTCCCATTGATTTTGGTCCTATATGTGGATGACTTATTTCTTAGATGGAATGAGAAGATCATAGTTGGGTGCAAGAGGGAGCTCACTTAAGAGTTCAAAATGAAGGATCCGGGTTTGATGCACTATTTCTTGGGATTGGGGGTGTGGCAGAGGCCAGATGAGATTTTCCTTATCCAAGGAAAATATACCATTGATATCTGCATTGATTCGAGATGATGGACTGCAAGCCCATGGCCACACCTATGGTTACAAATCTGAAGCTCTTGAATGATTCATCTTCATATTTGGTGGATCCCACGATGTACGTACAATTGATCAAATCCTTGATGTATCTAGTTAATACTAGGTTGGACATATGTTTTGTGGTAAACACTTTGAGTCAGTACATGGTTGAGCCTAGACATGTACATTGGATAGAAACAAAACATGCATTGAGGTACTTGCATGGTACAGTTGGATATGGACTTAGATATATCTCGGATGAAGAAGTGAAGCTGTAGGGTTATATAGACTCTGACTAGGTGGGGTGTGTAGTGGACCGTAAAAGCACATCAGGATGTTGCTTCAGTTTGGGATCAGGTATGATCTCATGGTTGAGAATAAAGCAAACGTCAGTGGCACTCAATACAACAAAGGCGGAGTATATTGCGCTAGTTTTGCAAGTCATGAAGTAGTGTGGCTTCAGAAGTTGCTTCTAGGTTTATTTGATCTAGAGTTGGAGCCAACTTTGATACATTGTGATAATCAAAGTTGCATTAATATTTCAGAGAATCTTGTCTTTCATGACAAGTCTAATCATATAGATATCAAATACCATTACATGCAAGACATGGTGCAGAGAGAAGTTGTGGTGCTCTGGTACATATCCATAGATGAGCAGATAACGTACATTCTCACCAAGCCTCTGTCTAGAGTGAAGTATGAGTACGTCAGAGAAAAGCTTGGCATGATGTAGAATGTCCACCCTCGTTGAGAGGGAAGTGTGATGTTTCTCCTCCAATAGACTTCCCCTTTGGCCAAGGGTTTCCCATATCAATCATGTGAGGTGACTGAGGGAGTAATGTACAACCTGGTACAAGTATTTCCTATGCCATGTGAGGTGGCTAGGTGTGAATAAGACCTGTAGCATGGTCTTGGACCATGTCGTGGCCTTGGGGATGTGATCATATTCTTGACTACGCCATGTGAAGTGGCTAGGTGTGAATAATACTATTGGGAGAGGAAAAACATCACAGTCTGGTGCAATTCCTATGCCATGTGAGGTGGCTAGGTGTGAATAAGACTTGTAGCATGGTATTGAACCATGGAATAGCCTTTCCTAAGCCATGTGAAGTGGCTAGGTGTGAATGGGGCTATGGTGGTAGTCTTATCTAATCCATGAGAGGTGACTAGGTGTGAATAAGACTAGTGGTAGAGGATAAACATCACAACATAGTCATGAGGACTATGGTAGTAGTTGTGTACTACTGGACAACATGGAAATAGATGTGTTCTACTAGTTGATTGCTACGTAGTCATGGAGACTACAGGATTGCATGGTAGTAGTTGTGTGCTACTAGTTGATTCCATCTTAGCCGTAGAGAATCTGGAAGAATATTTAAGTTACTAATGGCATGGTGGTATTCTGGGGCTACCAGTTGATTGGACTACTATAAGAAAACATCATGGAAGAATACCTCCCTAGCTAAGAGGGATTGTTGATGTTTTTGGTAGATGCGGGAGGTATTTTCCTCCTAGACAACCTTTCTTAGAAGATAAGAAGATTCCAAAAGTCAAAGGAAGACCATTGAATAGTGGAAGAACGACCTGGAAGAGAATTCGGCCCACATTAAAAAGAATAAGCATAATTAGAACATCCAGAAAGAGAAGTCGGCCCACAGGAAAAAGATAAAGGGAAAATAGAATTTCCTAGAGAAGAAGTTGGCTCAGCTAAAGTGACTTGAAGGCTATAAATAAGGAGACGTCTTTCTCATTTGGAGACACAAAATCACTCATCTCTCTCTCTCAAGAAGAATGTGATAAACTGAGGCAAGGAAGGAAGATGCAACACTGCATCTCTTGGAGTTCTTGGTTATTCTTGGTGGTGATTTATCTTGTGTGCTCTCCTTGGAAGAGGTGTGTCATATATGTATGGTGTTGTTGTTGCAACTATTTGGTATGATATCTCTATCTGGTGTGATATCCTTGTGTTAGGGTTTCTTCATTATATTTTTCTCTTGAGAATTGGTTCATGGCTGAATTATATAATTGGACAGAATCTATCTAAGAAAGTTTGGATGGGTTTTTCCACGGGTTTCAGGTTTTCCCAGAATAAACTCTTGTGTCTTCTTGTGCTTGTTTATGTTGCTCATATTTTCAATACATGATATAAATGTTAATGAAAATGAAAATCTAAGAACACTGGTAAATCTATTGATCTGGGAAATTAATAAAATCTAACAACTCTTTCGTTTTCAATGCACTCTCTATTCTCAGTTCTCAGTTTCTTCAGTATATGAAGATAATGCCTCCTCGTAGATACCCCTCCCTTGAGGATTCTACATCTAGGAAATATTCTCCCATTCAGTACTTGGCTCTTTCTTTGAATAAACTCATGTGGCTCTAGTGGCGATCCCCAGTGCCTCTGCAGTTGGATACTCATTTCCAATTGCCTAAGTTTTCAAGGAATATGAATGATGAGGTACACAATCTATCCACTTATTTAAAGACCTGCCAAATACCGATATAAGAAGAGAATCAATATATCATTGTTTTGGAATAATAAGGGGTTTCTCAAGCTTGGTGGGACACCCAAATAGATACCTCCTCTTTGGTGGTGGACTTGGGAAATTAGCCTGTGGCCACCCCTCAACCTATTGGTTATTGGGATGCCTTTTTTCAAGTGTTGTGGAATCGCTTCTATCCCCAAGGTATCGTCGGACTCTCCTAACTCCCTGGTTGAAACTAGACCAACTCTTAGGCCAGTCATTCCAAATATACATTGAGGTGTTTACTAAGCTTCACATTCAGTTGCAGATTCAAGATCCGGAAGAGGTACTCATTGTTAAATTTAATTTCAGTATTTTATTATATTTACTGAAAGAGGTTGAGTTATTTGAAATATATTCCTTAGATAAGTCCTTTCTTTGGGCCTTAGCTGTGGAACGAAATCTCACTCCTCACCTTTGATCTCCTCTATCGAAAGTTGGCCCTTCATCAACTCCTTCTTCTCCTACCTCACCCAAGCCTAACAATTGTTGTTCTTACCACAAATATTAGTTTCACTCCTCGACTAAATGTCTTGTTCTTCATAATTAAAATCTTGTCAAGGCTCTATTCACTAGTGCTCATGATTCCTCCTCGAGCACAACACCCCCCTAAGATGATAACTTTGGAGAATCCTATGGAACTGGACCCTATCTTCTGCTCATGGCCATTGATCCCTAGAATTCTTCACCAACACCTTTTTTTACTCACAATTTCCAGATCAAGCAATCCCTGGCCATGCTCATCCTAAAAAATGGTAGCCAAAAGAATTTGGTTGCTCAGGATTTGGTGCAGTTGTTGGCACTTCCTACTACCCCTCATCCAACACCCTACCGATTAGGTTAGGCTCAGAAGGATGGTCCCCATGTGATGGTGTCCCAACATTGTTCCCTTACTTTTGTCGTCGTCCCTTTTTGTGATATTGTTCTTTGTGATATGTCTCCTTTGGATTTAAAAGATGTGCTTCTAGGTATTCCCTATCAATAATTTCCTCATGTTGTATACCATGCTCTCAATCATCAGTGTCATATTTATAAATATGGGCGTACCTATGTCCTCACCTCATCCTCTCTAAAATCCCCTACCTTACTTGTTAAGTTTTAAGCTATTATTAGGTTTCTTTTCAATTTACTAGATAACCATAGCATAGGTAGGATCACTCAAAATCACAAGATACATAGTATTTATCCTAGGAAAACCTCATGGGGGAGAAAACCCAGCAAAAAATTCCTTAATATATATATCCAATCAATGCCAAGACAATAAACCAAAACACTATAGAATATCCAACACTGAACAATGCACCTCTCTCTTCTTCTCCCAACTGTAGCTACCAAACTTGCGCACTGGATGAGCGAATGAGTGAGTGAGATAATGAGGTGTTGGCTTCCTTTATTTATAAAAATTGGAAGGTGCTGAAAAGGTGTCTCTTAACTGGGCAGGGTCAACTTTTCTTCTTAGTGGTTAAAACCACTTTAATTAGCATGGGGTCCAACTTCTTAATTTTCATATTATATTTAGGGTTTGACCAATCCACAAAAGGGGGATTTGGTCAATTACAATGCCCGACATGATCAATCCACAAAAGGGGATTTATTTAATGAATAATAACTCAATAATAAATAGAATACTCTTTGAAGTTACAATATTTCAACACTCCCCCTTAACAAGAAGGGTATTCTACAACATCATCAGGAGAGAGAGAGGGAAGCAACATCAACAACATTTGGAACACTGACTGGCATATCTATAAATAATCAGAAGTTTTTCTTCATCATCAATATCATCATCCACATCACGAGGCTGGAATGGCATCATCGTAATCTACATCAACATCGATTAGTATAAAACTAATACATCATCATCATCAATAACAACACAAGGCTAATACAACATCAACAACAATAAAATCACAACACGAAGGGTGGAGCATCATCAACATAAGCACTAGGATGGAAATATCCAGCACAAAGCTGGCATCTCAACAACATCAACATGAAGCTGGAAATCATCAGCACGAAATTGACATCTCAACAACATCAACACGAAGATGGAAATATTCGTCACGAAGATGAAATCTCAACAACATCAGCATGAAGATGTAAATAGTCAGCATGAGGCTGGCATCACAACAACATCAGCATGAAGCTAGAAATCTTCAGCACAAGGCTGGCATCACAACAACATCATCACTAAGCTGGAAATCTTCAACACAAGGATGGCATCACCACTACTCCCCTTTTGAGGAGGTCCTTTTGGACCAAACCAAGCTTATCTCGAAAATTCTCAAACTTTACATGAGACAGAGGCTTGGTCAACACATCTGCAACCTGTTCATCTGTGCTAACATACTAGAGATTTATGGCTCCTTTCTGCACCATATCACGAATGTAATGATATCAGATCTCTATGTGTTTTGACTTGTCATAGAACACAAGGTTCTCTGTCATCTTTATGCAACTCTAGTTATCACATGGGATCATGGTTGCTTCCATATCCAGATCAAATAGACCTGTCAACAACTTCCAAATCCATATGGCTTCACAACTGGCACAACATGCAACAATGTATTATGTTTTTGTCGTGTTGAGAGAAACACTTGATTGCTTCCTAATTTGCCATGAGATCATGGTTGACCCCAGAATGAAACAACATCCTGAAGTGCTCTTTCTGTTAGAGACACTTCCATCCTAATCTGAATTGGTATAACCACTCAGTCTGAAGTCATGATATCCATTATAAATGAGACCAAAATCTAATGTACCCTTAAGGTACCTCATCACATGTTTTGCAACAACCAGGTGAACACATCTGGGCTCTACCAGAAATTGACTCAAGGTGTTCACAACAAAACATATATCTGGCCTGGTGTTCATCAGATACATCAATGATCCAATGATATATCTGTACAACGTAGCATCAATCAATTCTGACGAAGTGTCAACTAGGAGCTTCAACTTTGTTTCCATGGGTATATTCATGGATTTGCACTCCAACATATCAAATCTCTTCATTATTTCAACTACATACTTCCCTTGGTTAAGGAAGATCTTCTTTGGGCTCTATGAGACCTCAAGACCTAAGAAATAGTGCATTAGGCCAAGGTCTTTCATCTCAAATTCTGCAGCGAGCTTCTTCTTACACTCAATGATGAGTGTTTCTTCCCCAGATAGAAATAAGTCGTCCACATACAACAACAATATAACAGGTTCATCATTCATAACCTTGAATTAAAGGTTAGAATCTTCTTTACTCTTGGTAAATCCCAATATCGTTAGGAAATTGCCAATTCTTCCATACCAAGCTCTAGGAGCTTGTTTCAATCCATACATAGCCTTCTTTAATATGCATACATGAGTCTTTCTATCTTCAACTTCAAATCCTTGAGGTTGTTCTATATACACTTCTTCTCCAATGACACCATTTAAGAAATATTTTTTCACGTCCATCTGGTGTAACTTCCACTTCATCTTAGTTGCAAGGGCTATGATGGGTCTGATTGAAGTGTATATGGATACAAGAGAAAATGTCTCTTCATAGTCAATGCCTTCCTTTTGAGAAAATCCACGAGCAACAAACATTTCTTTATATTTCTCAATACTTCCATCAACAACATGTTTTATTGTGTATATCCATTTGGAAGATACCACATCCTTGCTCTTCGGTCTAGGAACTATTTCCCATACATCGTTCTTTATAATGGATTGGTATTCTTCTATCATGGCATATGCCCATTCTTTCTTTTGAATGGATTCTTCAAAGAAAGTTGGCTCCTTCTCTAAGAGATCACACATCAAGGCCATATAACTGGAGAATAGCTTGGGTTTCTTGACTTGTCTCATGGTTCCTTTGGGGGAACCATACTTCTCTCCATCCTGAATAAGTTCCCTTGCCCAGGCTGAATTTCTCTTGTGGGAGATCGTCATTTGGGGAGGTTCTTGAGATTCTATTATGTCATGATATTCTAGAATTGCCTCATCGGGGGAAGTTATGACTTCCCTCACTGATTCTGCAACTCTAGGAGCCACATGTTCTTCTTCATATACTTCTTCAAGCTAGCATCTTCTTGATTTCTTGAGTGTTGCATCTTCATCAAAGGTTACATATATGTTGATCTAAATATGATGGTAACCTGGTATGTATATTATGAAGGCTTTGGAGACCTCACAGTATCCAACAAATATTCCCTTCTTTCTTGAAGGGTCCAACTTGGTTCTCTTCTATTTCGGAACATGTACAAATATGGGAGAGCCAAATATTTTGAGATGGCTTACTTCTAGCTTATTTCCGAAGAACATCTCTTCAAGGGTCTTGAACCCAAGTGCACTATGGGACAATCTGTTTTGTACATACATTGTTGTTGTTGTTGCTTTTCCCCATAAGTTCATTGGAAGATCTTGATCATGGATCATAGTCTTCATTGCTTCCATTATAGTTATGTTCTTTCTTTCTGCTACACCATTTTGTTGAGGATTGTAGGGAGTGGTGAGGTCCCTCTTGATCCTAGCATATTTTAAAAAATTTAAGAACTCTTTTCAGGTGTTTTCTCCTCCATTATCTGACTTGAGTATATTGATCTTTCTTTCAGAGAGATTCTCTATCAAGGCTTTGAATTCCTTGAATTTAACGAACACTTTATCTTTTGATTTCAAAAAGTAAACCCAAGTTTTGCGAGAATAGTCATCAATAAAAGACACATAGTATACATACCCATTGATGGAGGTTGATGGCATTGGGCCACATACATTTGAGTGAATGAGCTCTAGGACTCCTTTTTCTTTGTTGTCTCTCTTCGGGAAAGGGTTCTTGATGTTCTTTCCTTGTGCACATCTGTTGCACATGCCTTCATGGTCAACCTTGAATTCTAGTAGACCTATTACTGCCTTGCATATATATGGTAATTCCTTGTAGTTAATGTGAGCTAATATTCTATGCCAAAGTTCACATGGATTCTAAATGGAATGAGAGAAGGTTGATTATGAGTGAAATTTTAGCTTATACAAGCCACCTTCTTCTTTTCCAATAACAATTGCTTCTTCCATGGTTTTTCCTTTGGGAAACATAAGAACTTCTCCATCTATGAAAGAAACTATGAAGCCTTTCTTATCTAAAGCTGAGATATAAAGTAAGTTCTTTGTCAAACCTGGTACATATAGTACATCCTTCATCTTCATTGGGGTTCCTGAATCAAGTTTGTAATTTGATTCTCCTACTCCTTTGATAGGGTACTAATAATTGTCTCCAAGTGTAACTTTATGGGGAAAGTTATTTTCTGTAAGGAAAGAGAGAATGTATCTTTGACCTGTCATGTGCTTGGAAGCACCACTATCTATGAGCCAAGTGTCCTCACCAGGTGACACTGATCCTGAGAGGGAAAAGATTAAGACATAATCTTCAATCTGTTCTTTTATCATCTTTGTGGGTGTCTCTTCATATTCAACTGTGTGGGCATGGTGCCTCTTGTTTCTCTTCTTCTACTCTTCTCTTCTAGTTGGACAATTCTTAGCAATATGTCTCATCTTGTCACAATGGTAACATTGGTAGGATGAGAAATCTTTTTCTCTTCTTTGACCTTTCTGAAACTTCTGGAATCTCCTTGGAGGGTGATATTATGTATGTATGAATTTGTTTGGGGGGTGAGACTCCTTATGTTGATGAGTTTATTTCTAGAAGTAAGACCTCTTCCTTCCTCCTTTACTATGATTAGCTAGGGCTTGATCTTCATCTCTTGATAGTATTTCTTCTCGGTTAGCCACTCTTGCTTCTTCTTAAACACATTCTTCCCAAAGACTGTCAAAGTGTAGTTTCTCCTTTTTGGCACAAATAGTTTGGATGAATACATCCCAAGGTCTTGTGAGACCATTAAGGGTTGTCATTATGAATTCGTATTCATCTAGAGTATCACCAATTGCTTCTATTTGTTCCATGAATTGTGATATTCTAGATAAATACTCTTGAATTGTTTCTCCTTTCTGCATCCTTTTACTTTTGAGTTGAGTTCTTAGATTCATCTTCTGGTTGATGTTTTTTCCTTCATACACCCTGGTTAGGGAATCAAACATTTATTTTTGAGTCTTATTTGAATCCACTTGAGGAATCAAGTGATCTTTAATAGAATCTGCAATGATTATTTTGGCCCTAACTGTGTCCTTTTTGTGTTTTTATTTAGCTGCAACATCGGTAGGTTCTGGTACATCTTCTTTAATGAATATTGATAGGTCATTCTCTTCAAGAATGAGTGCAATCCTATACTTCCAGGCATGTAATTTTTCCACACCTTCTATCTTGCCAACAAGCTTAGTTCTTGCAGACATCTTTACCTAGAGCTAGGAAAATGACCAAAAATTGAAAATGGTTAGAATTTAATTTTGAACTTACCAGAAGGTGCGCTTGGTTGAGGGGAGTATCCTGGTGCAGTTAGATTTTAGAAAATCCAAATTTTTCCCCTTCAAACTGGACCAACGAAATTCTGGACTGGTACTTCTGGTACTGGTTCTGGTTTCCTGGTTTTCTAGCACTTCTGGTTTTCTGGTACTAGTCAAAACTAGGGTTTGACTTTCCAGAGTATCAGACCACTGAAAAGGTGCGCTCAAGGTGCCAAAGAGTTCCCTAGGCTAGGGTGCACTTTTCTAGATGGTTTTTAGGATGATATTCCTCTTCAACAAAGCCCTAATTTTATTGTACAACAACAATGGCATTTTTCTTTATCCAGTGAAAGATTCTCTCTTCAGTTTAGCTCTGATTCCATGTTAAGGTTTAAGCTATTATTAGGTTTCTTTTCAATTTACTAGATAACCATAGCATAGGTAGGATCACTAAGAGAAACATAATCACAAGATACACAATATTTATCCTGGGAAACCCTCATGGGGAAGAAAACCCAGCAAAAACTTCCTTAATATAGATAGCCAATACAATGCCAAGACAATAAACCAAAACACTAGAGAATATCCAACATTGAGCAATGTGCCTCTCTCTTCCTTCTTCTCTCAACTATAGCTACCAAAATTGTGCACTGGATGAGCGAATGAGTGAGTGAGATAATGAGGCGTTGGCTTCCTTTATTTATACAAATTGGCAGGTGTTGAAAATGTGTCTCTTCACTGGGCAAGGCTAACTTGTCTTATTAGTGGTTAAAACCACTTTAATTATCCTAGGGGGCGACTTCTTAATTTTCATATTATATTTAGGGTTTGACCAATCCACAAAAGGGGATTTGGTCAATTACAATGCGCGACATTATCAATCCACAAAAGGGGATTTATTTAATGAATAATAACTCAATAATAAATAGAATACTCTTTGTAGTTACAATATTTCAACATGACTTTCCATCCAACTTGATGTTTGTCAAATCAGTCTCAACAAATCCATTTCCCTTTGTCTAGTGTTCCCTCTTAAACAATACATCCCCTCTTACTCCCTTCATTTATATCTAACCTCTTTACTCACATCCTTTGAAGAGGTATTTTCTTCACCCACCAGACTAACCCCCATCTGTTCCATTGAACATTCCATTGATCTTATACCTAAAGCCACTTTTCCAAATGCCCCTTCTTATTGCTTGGCTCCTCGTAAGGTTGAGGAAGTGGAATGCCAGCTCAACCAACTTTTTAATATTGGCCACATCCAACCAAGTTCTTCACCTTGTGTCTCTCCTCCCTTCATCATTCCCAAGAAGGAGTATGAGGAATGACATCTAGTCACAAACTATTGGGCTCTTAATAAGGATACAATCAAGAGTCATTACCCACTACTACACATGATGATTAACTAGATCATTTGAATGGTTCCCTATTATTTACCAAAATGGATCTTATAGTAGGGTATCATCGGTTTCTCATGAATGCAGCAGACACATGGATGATAGCTTTCAAAACCAAATATGGTCTTTATGAATGGATGGTGATGCCATTTGTTCTTACTAACACCCCTACCAATTTCATGAGGCTAATCAATGACATTTTCAGAGAACACTTGGGAAAAATTGTGGTGATCTATTTGGATGACATCTTGGTCTTCAACAAGACTTGGGAGGATCATTTGTTCCATGTGCGCACTATGCTAGACCTACTACACACTCACAAACTATAGGTCAAACGTCATAAATATTTTTTAGGGAAATATCCAGCTCAATATTTGGATTTTGTTGTCTCTGTTGAGGGTGTTAGCCTGGATCCCACTAAATTCCAAGCTCTTGCATAGTGGCCAGTTCCTCACTCGGCTCTAGAACTCAAGAGATTTATGGGTGGAATTATTTTTTATCAACGGTTACGGTTCATTGCTCTTCTCTGAGTTAGCATGCCCTCTTCACCATCTCTCCAACCAAAATCAGTTTGTGTGGTCTCCCTTGACACAATAACAATTTCATGCTCTCAAAACTACCCTTTGTTCTTCTCTTGTACTTCATTTACATGATCTTCAGTCTCCCTTTGAGATTGAGATGGAATCCTCTTAGTATGTTATTGGCGTGGTTCTTAAATAGGAAGGACACCTTGTTTCATACCATTCAAAGACATTGTCTAATGCCAAACACAATTATAGCATTTATGATAAAGAGTTTTGTAGTCTAGTCCAAACATTGAAACAATGGCGCCATTACATCCTAGGGAAAGAAACAATCCTCCACACAGATCATCATTCATTGATTTTCATCAATTCTCAGACTAAGATACATGCACAATGTCATTTAAAGTGGTCCTCTTACATTTAACGGTTTCATTTGGTGATTAAATATAAGAAGGGAACGTCCAATCAGATGGTTGATCTGTTGAGTCATCCCCTGATCCGAAAAGATCTTTTAAATGACAATGGTTGAGTTATTTAGCATGTGTTAATTAACCAATTAGGAAGCTTAATGAAAGAGGAAGAAATGATGAGAAAACATAACATCCATATAAACATATACATATCTTAAATGAATCATAAACAACAGTAAACCATAAACACCAATGTGATAACGGAGTTCGACAATCTCGCCTACGTCTCCGGGCTTTTGTCTCAGTGGGTGAGGCTTTATTATTTCTGTTCGAAGATTTAAAAGTAACTCACAGCAGTGCAAAAAGGTTACAAAAATGATCTGGTCTTATTCTACTAGATCTCTAGAACCCAACAAAAGAAACGACACTCAAATCGGATGACTGGAGCTCCCAGAAATGGCTCGCAAAGGTGTGCTCCTCAATAGCTTCCCTACATAAAAATGGCTTTGGCTTGGAAAATATTCATCATAAACCTACTTTGAATGTCCTCTCGTGGCCTAAAGAAGGCATGGTTTGTATATATATGAATTTGATAACCATCTCCCAACTTCCCCCCAAGATCTAGCCTCAAAAAGGGCCCAATATCCCCAAATATTGGCCAAAAATCTCCAAAACTGCTTATAATGTCATTCAAAATCACAACAATAAAGTTAAAACCCACTTTATAGATAATATTGAGCACAACCCCCTTTTAGTTGGCCCCTGGTTGTATAAGGCGCATCCATGTGGCCAGGTGCTAACAGATATGCGTTGGCCCCCTCCAATCCATCTCCTGGTTCTGTGCATACCAGCCATATGGTTGTGGCCTATCCCTCTACATACGCTACTATGGTTGAACTAGTCCTTGTTCCATTAGCCCCTAGTCGACGGGCTAGCCCGAACGACCAGGGCTAACCCTCTGTATTCCCGCATAAACCAACCAACACCACGTCAGGTCACGTGGAGTGTTACACAATAAGGCCTGAAACCGGGGCTATCGGCTATCTCCGCCATATCCGCGCCCAATTAGAAAAGCCCTGGGGGAATATGGTTATAAATCCACGCCCATAAAAAATGTGGTTCCGTGGATGGTTCTATGGCATTGGTCGTATACATATTTCGGGGCTGGGGCTAGGCCCCAACCCTTACTCTGCCTGCTTATACCAATATTCAAACTTATATATAATCTTTTCCCCTTGTATAACAAGAAACGCTTGTAGGTGGGCAGGCTAGCCCAGCCCTGCCAAACTCTTAGCGCGATCGGAGGTCATGCGGTCGACTCCCCAGGAGTCATATAACTTTTGCAACAACCAAATAACCAATACAGGGGTGCCACGTGGAAACCCATGTCTGGGCCACGTGGCACCTCCTCATTCTCTTAAATCTGATGCCACGTGTCAAGTTCTAAATGGTCCAATTGTCTACCACTTGTCTCTACCACGCAAGCGCCACATGTTGTACGAATTGTACGGACCTGCCACATCATATGTACGGACATGCCACATGTCACCACTACAAGGGTGACATGTGTCACTCCTTGATTGTTCTCGTGTACCTGTCCACATCAACATCCGTATGCCTAGTCATCCTACCACGTCATTTGTACGTTTTTATGATCTGTACAGTCAACTACCACGTGGAACTGTACAGACTGTACGGATTGTATAGTCATCCTTTTTTTTGCCTATTTGGAAAAATGAACAGATCGCGATATCTGGAGCATACGACGTTCGTTTGAGCTCGTTCAAGTTGCGTTGGGTTCGTATCGATGAGGCCTACGTACACATTCGTTTTGAAGCCATTCTTAGAAATTTTATTTTTAGGCCTTTCTGAGCCCCATCAAGCTACTGGATCCAATTCTATATCACACCTCCCCACTAAAGACCTTTTGGTCCCACAAAAGGTTACTGACCAGTCATCGAGCTCGGGATAGGCCACCCGACTTGTTCCTTGTCTTTGAACTCTTTCATGTGCACCTGTCTCATCAAGATCAACGGTAACACAATCGTGATAACTGACAACATATTGTTAGCCATTTGTACCCTGTCACATCTTAGTAAAGCCACTATCATCCATGTAGACAACATTACTAATGATAGCATAAAAAATAGGACTGCAAATGAGCTGTTATGTTTGTAATATTTGCACGACATAAGTTTATCTTGAATCAAACTTTGATTCATTTTCCATTCTACAATCATCTCCTATTCTTGCTTAAGATCGATTACTTGATTTGAAACAATTATAGGTGTTTTTCTTTCTTGAGACGGCTTTCTTAATTGTTCCATAGTTTGAAGATTTTTATTTGCCTTTACATGATGAGCATGAACCACATATTCTTGACCTGCTTTGGTTAAATGATATTGATTATTTTCCCTATAGAAGATTGTTTTACGATCATACAAGCATGTACTGCCTAAGACCATTCCACATTCACTTAGTGGCACCACATCACATGTTACCTCGTCTACAAACTTAGATGAAATTTCAAATTTTAATGTGCACTGCTTGGTTATGTGCATTTGATGATGTTTGCTTATCCATTTAAGTGTGTAGGGCTTATGATGCATCTATGTTTTTAATCCCAATTTCTTAACCAATTCCTCTTAAATTATGTTAGATTGAGATCCACTATCTATCAATGTGTCAACCTTAGTGTGCCTCATGATGACCCTTATATGAAACAAGTTACTTCTACAATCAAATCCTTCGCCAATTTTACCTATCATACCAACCAATGAGACTTAGATTCATCACCTGAATTCGATCCCAAGTCTGTGGGTCGTGTTGTTGTTGCAACTTTTTTCCTCCCCTTCTTTTCCTTGAACCACTTTGGTCTCTTCTCAGGATGCAATTGCCAACAACGGTCCTCATCTTGCCCCTCTTTCTTGGAATCCTTGCAAGAGGGATTCTCTTCCTTTCTTGACATTGCATTTGCCTTCTTGCCATGCCACTTCCTTTTGTCCTCTTTCCTTGAATATGATTCCCCTAATACACCAACCCATGTTTTCACTACTTCAATTTATGTTGCTTGAACAGAAACCTCATCAAAATTAGTTGGTCCAAACATGAATACATTATTTCGAATATGTGAAGATAAACCTCCTATATACTTCATAAGAGTTTCTTGGGTATGTAAAGGAATATCTAACATCAAAGTCATTTTACGAAAGCCATCTGTGTATTCTTGCATTGCTTGTCCTTTTCTTAGTTTTAAAGCTTGCCATTCAGTTAACACTTTCTCTTTATAACCCAAAGGATAGAATTGCTTTCTAAGTGCAAAAATAAAACTTTGCCATGATGGAAATACATTACCCACTTGTTGTGTGCCATTTTGCAACTTTCTTTTCCACCAAATGAGTGTTGTGCCTGCAAGACTAAGTGATGCCAACTTGATCTGAGTTGCCTCATCCTTGATTTGTTGCACACTACAATAAACCTCCATCTGTCTAAACCAGTTGTCAAGTCTCTCTGCATTAACTTCACCATCATATATGGGTAATTCAAATTTAACATCAAGTTTTAATAAAGACATTTCATTCTTATGTTTATGAACATGTTTCTTTGCATTGGATTTAGAACTTGAACTTGAAGAAGAAGGAGAAGAAGGAGGTGAATATGGAGGTGAAGGAGGAATTTGAGGAGGATCCTCTCCTTCTTTACTTTTTCCTTTTGAAGATTCACACAGATTTGGTCTCTTCCATTCCAAGTAATCCTCGTACAAAACCTTCATCATCTCCGACATGGTGAAGAAAGTTTTTTGAAAATCTTTCTTAGCTTGAGAAAGTCCCTCTTTCGATGCCATCTTCTCGCTTTGAGAAGTTATCTTTCTCAATCCAATCAATGGATTCTCTTCAACAATCTTGCCTTCACCACGAAGTAGATTTTCCCTGGTTAACATGCAAAGCTCAATTCCAAACGTCAACTAGCTCTGATACCACTTGATCCAAAAAGATCTTTTAAATGACAATGGTTGAGTTATTTAGCATGTCTTAATTAAACAATTAGGAAGCTTAATGAAAGAGAAAGAAATGATGAGAAAACATAACAACCATATACACATATACAAATCTGAAATGAATCATAAAAAATAGCAAACCATAAACACGAATGTGATAACAAAGTTCGACAATCTCGCCTACGTCTCCGGGCCTTTGTCTCAGTGGGTGAGGCTTTCTTATTTCTGTTTGAAGCTTTAAAAGTACATCATAGCAATGCCAAAAGGTTACAAAACTGATATGGTCTTTTTCTACTAGATCTTTAGAACCCAAAAAAAGAAACGACACTCAAATCGAATGACAGGAGCTCCCAAAAATGGTCTGCAAAGGTGCGCTCCTCAATAGCTTCCCCGCATAAAATGGCTTTGGCTTGGAAAATCTTCAGCATAAACCTGCTCAGAATGTCCTCTCATGGCCTCAAGAAGGCCTAGTTTATATAGATATGAAGTTGGTAACCATCTCCTAACTTCCCCCCAAGATACAGTCTCAAAAAGGGCCCAATATTGGCCAAAAATCTCCAAAACTGCTTATAATATCATTCAAAATCATAACAATAAAGTTAAAACCCACTTTATAGCTAATATTGGGCGCAACCCCCTTTTAGTTGGCCCCTGGTCGTATAAGTTGCATCCATGTGGCCAGGCGCTAACAGATATGCACTAGCCCCCTCCAATCTAGTTCCTGGTTCTGTGCATGTCGGTCATATGGCTGTGGCCTATCCCTCTGCGCGCGTTACTATGGTTGAACTGGTCCCTATTCTGTTAGCCCCTGGTCGGTGGGCTAGCCCGATCGACCGGGGATAACCCTCTGTATTTCTGCGCTAGCCAACCAACACCACACCGGGTCGCATGCAATGTCACATAATAAGTCCTGAAACCGAGGTTATCCGTGCCCAATCAGCAAATCCCTAGGGGCATATGGTTATAACTCTGCACCCATAAAAAAGTGGTCTCGTGGATGGTTCTATGGCATTGGTCGCATACATATGTCAGGGTTTGGGGCTAGGCCCCAACCCTTAATCCACCCGCCTATACCAATATTCAAACTTATATATAATATTTTCCCCTTGTATAACAAGAAACACTTGCGGGCGGGCTGGATATCCCAACAGTGCCAAAACCTTAGCGCGGTTGGAACTCATGCAGTCCACTACCCGGGAGTCATATAACTTTTGCAACAACCAAATAACCAATACAGGGGTGCCACATGACAGCCCATGTTTGGGCCACGTAGCACCTCCTCATTCACTTAAATCTGGTGCCATGTGTCAAGTTCTGAATGTTCCACTTTTCTTCCACCTATACCTGCCACGCAAGAACCACATGTCATACGGATTGTACGAACCTACCACGTCATCCGTATGGATGTGCCATGTGTCACCACTGCAAGGGTGACACATGTCACTCTCTGATTGGTCCCATGTACCTGTCCACGTCAGCATCTGTACACCTAGTCATCCTGTTACGTTAGTTGTACGGTCGTACGGCCTGTACAGTCAGCTGCCACGTGGCACTGTACAAACTGTACATTCATCATTTTTTTACCTGTTTGGAAAAATGAACAGATCACGATATCTGGATCATACGACGTCCGTTTGAGACCATTCAATTTGAGTTGGATTCGTATCGACGAGGCCTACGCACACGTCTGTTTTGAAGCCATTATGAGAACTTTTATTTTTAGGCCTTTCTGAGCCCCATCAAGCTCCTGGATCCAATTCTAGATCAGCCCCCTACAAAGGCAATTCAACTCCTAGTTGTGTTGCCTATGAGGCTTCGAAGCCTCTCTGTGATTTTGATCCCTTCTTTGTGGAGATATGGGCTATTGTGCAACATCCCACTGAGGTCAATCAAACGCCATTTCTGGATTACACAATCAGAGATAGGTGGCTATATAAAATCAATCAGTTATGTGTCCTGACTTCTGAAGATTGTCTTACTTTGATCAAGGAGGCTCATGCTTCCTCCTATGGTGGCCATTTTGGGTCTCTGAAAACAATTCATCACTTGCAACAACATTTATTTTGGCCTTCCTACTAGCATCATCTATGACCGCGATGCTCGCTTTCTCAACAAATTCTAGAAAACATTGTGAGACTTACTGGGTTTTCAATTCAAATATTCTACTGCCTTCCATCCTCAAATGAACATGTCCAAAATTGAGGTATTTAACTGCATCCTTGTCAATGCTCTTCACATTCAATTTTCCAAAACCAAATAGTGGGATACAAGCCTCCATGTCATTTAGAATAGTTATAATCGTGTTGTACACATTTCTACTAGGATTTCTCCTTATATGGCATGCTTTGAATATCAACCTTATCCCCTTATGAACTGCCTCTCACCTTGCATTCTTTCAACACTCCACACTAACAACAAGAACAAACATCCGCCCTTTCATTTTTGCAGACTCTAACACGCAAACATGCCCAAGTTTCTAAAGAGATGGCAAAGCTCGCCATGATGCTCATCGTTCCCCTATGGTTTTTACTCCTAGTGATAGACTGTGGTTTTACATGAAACACCAATGTTTTAAATCCCAACATCATCACAAACTGAGGCCTCTCCATTATGGCCCTTATATTGTTCTCCAACAAATTAGGGACAATGCTTATCATCTTGAATTTCCACCCCAACTAGGAATTCATGATGTGGTGAATGTGAACATTCTAAAACATTATGAACCCCCATTGCTGGAAGATAATGTCACTGTCTCTCATCATGTCGATTTAATCCTTGATTTCCAACCTTCTTTTCTCCAAGACATTGTACTTGACACTCACCATACCACCACCCATCATCAACACCATACCTCTTATCTTGTTGGGTGCCAAACTCCTGCTCAGGCAAAATGATTTTTGGACGCTGCCATGCACAAGCATTTTCCTCATTTGCTGACGAAAGTCAGGAAAGCTTCGGGCTTAAATAGGGAGTAATTTGGAAACCCAACATACATCCATGTGAATATTAAGGAAGGCACCCTCGCTCAGCCAGTTGGATTCTTGGAAGGATGAGGGAGTGTGCCTTAGCTGGATTCTTGGAAGGCTTACTCTCTCAATTAATTGGAGGAGAAGAACAATTGGGTGCAAGTCCCAAGGAAGTAGTTGATCATCTCTAGCTAACTAGCTATCAGAAGCTAGTTGTAGCTTGACCTATTCGAGCCATGATGTAATATTATGCATCTATATAAGACTACCTCCTATTCTAAATAAAGTGATGGTCATTTTGCTCTCAGTTTTGGTGATAGTATTCATGGTTTCTTGTTCTAGTTAATTTCATGAGTATGGTTATTGTGGATCAATGGCAATGTTTAATCAAAATGCTTACATGTTAAATGTTTAATGCATATCAATGTTTAATGCATGTCAAGTGTTGGAAGCAAGCCTTATACAATTTTTCGTTTTGTTGCATTGCAAATCCTCGTACTAAGACAAAATTTCAAATTATGATCTATTATTTCTATAAGAAAACCTTATGAATGTGGGTGAAATTGAATGGCTACGTGGTGGATATAACGCAAAAATTGGAGCATAGTTTGGAGATTCACATTGCATGGAAACACCTTTTTTACGAGCGTAAACAATTGGAGGATTTATCTCACGGCAACACATTTTTATGAGGGTAAACAATTGGAGGATCTATCTCCTCTAGTTGATTATCATATTTATAAATATTAAACTCTTATCTTGGTGCTAAGATTTCATGGAGGAGTGATTGGTACTAATATATATTTTAGGGATTTAATAAAAAAACAATTTACCTCTCTCATTGATTAGAAAGTCGTCTCCTCTTTTTAGTGCCTATATAGTGGCGCACGTTGAGGAGGTGTCAATGGTGAAGATTTCAACACTAGAGTAACACATCTACATTCTTTATATGGAAAATATTCATCTACCTTTTTTATATGAAAAAGATTCATTTATTTGTAGACTTAATAGGTATTGGTCTCCTACATCAACATTGTTCCCATGGACCCACATGACTTGGACAAAGAATTGTGAGATCTCATTGTGTTCCAAAGGTTTTTTCATTGTTTAGTTCTATGATCATGCTAATTACCATCATGTATTCAAGGAGGGTCCCTAGTTTTAGTGAAGTGTAGAACTTTTTATATTCCCTTGGTTTTCAAAGTTTGATCCTAA
>ML789374.1:40943-72491 GCA_009831015.1 Picea engelmannii | reverse complement strand
CTTTCTGCAACCTATTACGATTCTCTTCTTTACTGTGTAAACGTATGTATGTTTCGCCTGTACACGCACGACGGAATCTCAATATATGTCACTTTACAAGTCAGCAATCTTTATGCCACTTTTTATTATTTTTTGTCGTTCTACCATTAGTAAGAATGTGATAGAATTTTAGATATTAATTGAACTTGTAAAATTAAATTATATTATAAGAAGGTATTAGAAATTATTTTATATTAATAATAATTATAACTATTGAAATTTAAAATTTTAATTAAAAAATATAATTAAATAAAAATACTTTGTAAATCCGACAGCATATACCCCAATATACAGAACATTTACTTATAAGTGGCGAAAAAAATCATTACAATCATACACCGTTAAACCTTCTCATATTTTTATTATTAATGTAGTTGTTTTCCATAATTGCGGATATCCACAATCCCAGTGCTAAATGCACTTATGCCTGCCTGCGTACATGCACAATCATTACATTTCTGTGACTCCTGTAATTGGTTTACTCGACTCAGCTGTAATTGGCTTACTCGACTCAGGGAATGCGAAGAAATAAATTTAATAATTGCGAAGATCAAGTTGAAATGCGTAGAATTGAGAAGCCAATGATTAGATTCATTTGAGTGAAGTGAATTTTATACAAGAATCAAGATGTAATTGCCAATCGATTCAGCAGAGGAATAAAAGAAAGCGTCAGCCTCAGTGTTCATATATATAATAATAAGGAGATTAGGTCCACTTATAATAATGAGATTAGTCGAATGGAGGGGCATTCATTTGACAATGAAAGCGGAAGGAAAGTTGGAATAATTGATGGATGCATCATGTACTGCACGTATCTAACAAATGTCGTTGATCCCTGCAAGTTGCAGTACTGTGTAGCATAGTTTGTTTACTACGATCAATACCTTTATGACCGAATCTCGCTAATCTAAAGCTCAGTGCTTAGAAGTTAGAGTACCATCGCTCAAATCCAATCTGTCAGTTTACACTTATTTTCAGTTTTCTGTTTTCACACTTCCAATTTTTCATTTTTTTTTACAGTTTGAAAGATATTTATTATTTTCTTATTTGATTGGATATTGTTATTATTATTATTATTATTTTAATTATTTAATTATTATAAATAAAGATAACATATTATGTTGATTTTTTTAAAGTAATATTTTTTATTGAATTTTTCGATTTTTTTTTTTAACATATTATTTATAAAATTTGAATGAAAAAAATAACACTCTATCTCACAGCACCTAGACTCAATTGACAAATATACTTATATTAAATTGTAAAATATAAGTTTCAAAATTAATAATAATTAAACATTTTATGAAATTTGAATAATTTATATTCATAAAATTTTATAAAAATATTAATTTATTTTTGTATAAAAAATAATTATAAATTTTTTTAAGTACTTGATATAACTTACATAGTAACTGTACACATGTACATTTGTTATTTAAAATAGATCTATATAATTATCATATGTATTTATTGTTTTTCTAGAATGAAGAAGAGATAATGTGTAGCTTAAAAAATAATTTAGGATGTTGGACAATGAATTATGGTCATATCATAAAAATCACATTTATGGATTGGAGAAAACATCATAAAAACCATATTGATAAAATGGAGAAGACATGTTAAAAATCAGGTTGATAAAATGGGTTTAAGTCATATTTTAAAAATCTCATTCATTCATGGATTAAAACTTTAAAATCTTTTGGTTCCATGTGAATGAAATAAAATTTTAGAGGCTAAATTTATTTGATTGATTTTCTTCTTCTTCTTTTTCCAAAAACAATTCACTTTATTGAAAATGATCAATTTACTAAATAAAATTATTAAAATTTTGAACATTTTTACAAAAGTATAGCTAAACATTTATATTTTAGATTTTAATTAGTACTACAAGTATTACTAAATTTCAAGATGCATATGAATACTTAAAACTTCCCTTAATCTCTAACATAAATAACATATGTTTTCTATGTTATCATTGCATTCTATGGCTCCATAACTGAGTTAAAGTTATGCCCCTCACAAGGTAATCCACTAGACACTAAACATTTTTAGAAACATTAAGAGAATTAAAAATCTAATCCTAAGGACTAAGAAAGAGTGTTAAAATACTATCAAAATTGAGAGAATTTAGGGTTTAACTCTTATTGTAGCAATTTGATATTCCATAAAACAACATCTGCTAGAGAAGAATAGATATATCACAAAAGAAAGGAGAAAATAATTTTGTAGGAGACTATAACAAACCATAATGTCTCATAGCTCTCCAATTAGCTTTATGATATATGTAATTAGCCTTTTACTCTCAATAGATTGAGTTTTATGATATATGTAATTAGCCTTGTACTCTCAATAGATTAAGAAGAAAGCATGACATTTCATATTTTTGTTGGGTTTTCCCACTTCAAACTTCCAAAATAAATATTATGTTTATGATGTTTTATTACGTCTCTTTTTCAATATAATTTATATTCATATTTTTGTTCAGTTTTCTCATATAAACTTCTCCTAAATATTATGTTTTTAGTGTTCTATTGTAGATTTTTTCCCATAAATTTTATGTTCTTATTTTTTAATAATTAAAAATTCAAATTATATGTTTAATTTCCCATTAAATTATTAAAAATATAAAAAATAATAATCCCGGTATATAATTACTCTAAGTTTTAAACCTATTTTCAGTGACTATAAATGTTACTTTCCCTTATATAAAGTAACCTATTCAATCTTCAAATTAAATGTACAACTTGACTCGCTGCGAGATAAAGTTAATACCTTCTACACTCTAATTCCTTCTTACCCCGAGGTGACGTGAATTTTCCTTCAAGGCCTTCTCTTCCTTAAATTCCAATCACGTGTAGGATGTTCACAGGAGTGGTGAAGACTAAAATTATATATAATTTATACATAATCTAAACTAGTAATGTTCGCCATACTATAATTAAAATAAAATTGAACTTTTATGTCGACAAAACGGTAAAACACGGCACTCTATTATAAAGTAAACTCCACAATTACAAGTATGGAAATAAGTTTAATAATATTATTTTTGATATGAGGATGGACACAATACTATCCATAAAAAAAAAAAATACAATTATATATATATATATATATATATAATTCAATTATATATATTGATGATGATTAACATTTAGTAAGATTAAATTGGTCTATCTTAATTTGAGAAGATTACTTGTATTTTTTTTTTATTTTTTTTTTAGTTTTGTTGAGTTAAAAGGTTAGGAAAGGATATTTTGAAATTGACAATCTAAGAGAAAGTGTTTTTCATCTTCAACCCTCTTAGTGTCACAAAGGGGACACACTCTTTCATCCCATGGTATTTTAGGAATTTACCAACACACATTTTCACTATGGAGCTCATGAAAATTTGTTCTTATTTTAGCAATGTTTTTTTTTTTTACACTCGTAAAAAAGATAGATATTTTTTATCTTCTGGATTATGGTTGATTACCTCCTTATAATACCTTAATTTTCTTTTTTTCCTCTAACTCTTTATCACACCACATTTTCTCCTTAAATTTTAATTTAATAATATTTTTAATAGTATCCTCATTTGGAAAAATGATTTCTTCCATTATTCCCCATTGGCTTAGCCAAGACTGGGCATCTTTATGCAATCCCCGCTTGAGTCGAAGGTGGTTTTGGCTAGAGTTTGAAGCAATTTTAGGAAGCCTCGTGTCTTCCATGTTGTTTAACTTGTTCTTATACAATAGGTATCTAGTCATAGTTGTGCTCTAAATGGGGGAAAGGCTTGACTCTAAGAGGAGGATAATATAGGGCGTATTTTCTTTAATTATGAAATTATAGGTAATAAAATTCTTTTGGACATGCTCTATCTTTCTCCATGACTCTAGAGATAGTGCATCCTCAAACTTTGCATCCATATAGAATAGTAGGAGTAACAAGAGTCTCAAAGAGGAGTTTTTTCTTATCCCGTATCCAAAGATCGACTGATTTACAATTGTTTTCAAACCCATAATAATCTTTCCATCCTCCATTTATCATTTTCTCAATGTTATCATTCTAGTTGAGCTTGTGGTGAATATCCATTCCAAGATATTTGTATGAAGTCACTTCATCCAACTTGTTGTTGTCATATACAAAAGTATCATATGCGATCTTATTGGATTTAATGATCATGAGTTTTGTTTTGTTAGTATTAATAATGATATCCATATTCGAGCAAAAATCCTTGAGGATTCTCAGTTGCTTTCCAAGATCGTGGGGACTCTTCACCATAAGAATGATATCATTGGCATAAAGAAGAATATCGATGACTGTACTAGTGAGAGTTGGACCAACACAACCTGCTTCTTTCAAACAATCTTCTAACTTGTCTATGTATGTGCCAAAAAGGGTAGGGGACCAGGGACAACCTTGCTTGACTCCAATATTGCAGTTAATTTCTTTTGACCATCCCTCAGTGTTATTAAACTTGGAAATAACGTGGAAATAACATTATGATACAACCTTATTGCAACATCCCTCTACTCGAAAGACACTTTTATCTCCCAAAGGTTTTTCCCAATTACTGTGCCAAAAGATTTTCTAAAGTCAACAAAACAACACAAAAGATTGGTTTCGGTATTGTGGAACTCCTCTACAATGATCCTAAGGGTAACAAGATGGTCCATAGTTGAATGATATCTCATAAATGTGGCTTGTCCTTTAGCTCTTTTACTATGACTTTCTAGCCATAGGCTAATCTTCTTTTCCAAAATATTTCTATAAAGCTTGGATAGAATCAGGCTAATCATAATGCTCCTCTAATTAGAGGGAATGTTTCTATCCCCATTTTTAAAAATAGGTACAATGAAGCTTTGTGTCCAAGGTTTAGGGAAGCCCTGATTGAATGTTAAATTGAAGAGCTTGTGTGTGTGTCTATGTGTGTAATAATTTTAGAAATTTATTAAAAATAAATATATAAATATTTTTAATTATATATTTTTCCAAAATATCTAATACATGAAAAAAATGAATAAATTTTATACACCAAAACAAGTTTTATTAATAAAAAAATTAATAAATTTTAATTAAATTATTGTAGATTTTAATTAAGTTGAACTACTATGAAAAGGAATAATGAGATAGATACACAAGTAAAAAATCGATAAATCATCATGTATCCATCTTAACCTTTGATCTATCAAGCAACAAGAGGGATCAAATCTCGCAAGGTGCAAACCTCTTTTAGAGTGAAAAACTTGAGGAAATGTTTGTACCTTGAGATATTTGATACCTCTCGACACTTGATAGATCTAGGGTTAAGATAGATCTATGTTGGTTCCATTCATGGGAAATCACACAAAATTATAATCTTGTAGATGATCAACATTATGTATATGTATGTGTCTAAGATTAATATGATCATTTGAAATTAACTCACTTTCCTCAATTAGTTGAAGGTGCAGTGATTATTATCAAGAAGGATCAATGTCAATCTATCTTCTTCAATTTTTATTATAGTGACACGATTTGTAGATGATCAACATTATGTATATGTATATGTCTAAGATTAATATGATAATTTGAAATTAACTCACTTTCCTCGGTTGGTTGAAAATATAGAGAGTATTATCGAGAAGGATCAATGCCAATCTATTTTCTTTAGTTTTTAGTATAGTGACTCAATTTGTGGATGATCAAATTATGTATATGTATATGTCTGAGATGAATCTGGTCATTTTAAATTTACTCAGTTTCCTTGGTTTGCGAATAAGAGAGTATTATTCAGAAGCATACTTCAAGAGTTACATGATGAATACGTTGAATAGAAATAAAGTAACAATGTTGAATGATGAAAAATGTGAATAATAAGAATGTAATCAATTACAAATAGTTTACATTGTGATCAATCTTAATCTATCTTATTTTGCATCTCATGCACATTGGACTTGTATTTGTATTAAATGTATGAATTCCAGCATATGACTCCTCACACACATAACACATTTGAACTTCAACCAATCGATCAATCCTATCACAAAATTTTCGATGTGCAATATTCATATCTTGAAATGCATCAAGTATACCATCCTTAATTTGAATTTGTTTAGTTGGATCTATCTCAATATTGTATACATCATTTTTCTTGGTGAGAGTTACAAATTGAGCTTGGGCATAGATATCATCTAAACTTCGTTTTTCCATAGGATTTTCTTTTTCTTCAATTTCTACATCTTGTACTATGCGTCTGTTGGTTGAATATTGTTTTCTTTGTCTACATGCTCTTTGTCATTCTGAAATTCATTTCCCATGTTCTTGATGTTTCTCAATTGTCATTTGTTGTGCCTTTCTTTGTCAATATGCTCTTTTTCGTTCATAATTTTGCTTTCTCTATTTTGATTTTTCAGTTTTCATCTGTTGTGACTTTCTTTGTTGCCCAACATGTTCACGTGTTTATTTTCTTACATCATCAATATTCACATCATCCATTTGGTAATTATGAGAGGATATGGTAACTTGAATTATTGGAACACGATTGTAATTGTAGCCTATATGAAAAAAAAGGACATAATGAAATCAATGCAACACACACCAAATGTAATGTTGAAACACTAAAAGAAATGCATGTACATGGAAATCCATGCATGTAGTTCATATAAATACCACAATATACAATTAAAGTCAATCTAAAATTGGCATACACTAAAATCAATGCATCCAGTTAATCCATTTACACTGGAATTGATTCATCTACTTCATCCTATATTAAGCTACATGATATGTTACCCTAATTTAGTCAATCAAATCTCTAAACAAGGATTATAAATTGACATGTACACTAAAATCAATGCATCAAGGCTCTTTGTCATTCAAAATTTTGTTTTCTCTAATATTGATGCTCTTTAGTTTTCATTTGTTGTGTCTTTCTTTGTTGATATGCTCTTTGTTGTTTAAAATTTTGTTCTCTCTATAATTATTGTTGTTTAGTTTTCTTTTGTTGTGACTCTCTATGTTGATATACTCTTTGTCACTCAACATTTTGTTTTCCATGTTCCTATAGTTGGTCGATTGGCATTGACATCAATTGTACTTTTTTCCATGCTCTTTGTTCTTCACTTTTATGCTTTTTTCAATCTTCATTTTGTTCATCACTCATTTGATCTAACCTCTCTATTTGTTTCCTAACATGTTCACGTGTTTATCTTCTTACATCCTCAACATGCACATCATCCATTTGGTAATTATGAGAGTACATGGTAACTTGAATTATTGTAACACGATTGTAATTGTAGCCCTGTATGAAAGAAAGGAAATATTGAAATCAATGCAACACACACCAAATCTAATGTTGAAACACTAAAAGAAATGCATGTACTCATAAATCAATGCATGCAATTCATATAAATACCACAATATACAATTAAAGTCAATCTAAAATAAGATACATTGAAATCAACACATCCCATTAATTGAATTATACTGAAATTAATGCATCTACTTCAACCTTTATTAACATACATGATATGTCACCCTAATTTAGTAAATCAAATCTCTACACAAGGATTGGAAATTGACATGTACACTAAATTCAATGCATCTGGCTAATACAATTACATGAAAAAAACTTCTTAAAAATTTGGATAAAAGTTTCTTCCATAACAACAAAAGTACAAAACTTGATTGACAATCACACTAAAATATGAAGATAAACGAGAAAAATGTAGATTTTCTTAACAAAATTATAACGCAACAAAATTATTATTAATATTTACTTGGTTGTTTGTTATCACAACTATCTTTATCATCATTTGATGGATTTATCATTTCTTTTAGATTCCTTTAGACTCCACATCATGCTTTGAATCTTCCTTTTGGTGATTAGCTTCTCCTTTGCATTTGACTCCTATGGACTTGTGATTGATAATAATAACTCCCATTGAGTCCACATTTTCTCCAATGTTGATTAGTTCATTGAAACCAAAACATCTGATGTCATGGAAATGCAGATGACTTTCTTTCCTTTTCGAGTTGAAAGGAGAGGTATGTTGATCCATTTCAATTTTTATTAGAGTGGTGTACGCCAAGGGTTTAGATAGAGCAACCTAGGGGATAACTTAAATTTTGTGAAAATGCAATTATAATGCTCGAAAATGTTCTATGAAATAGGATAATACAAATTCCATGGAGCTCAGAAAAAACAAAAGACACAAAGCCTTAATAGCCAAAACCCTAATGATTAAATTCTTTTAAAGTACATTGATATCTCGTAAGAAAGATGGAGTAGAGTAGATGCTACATCTTTGAAGTTTGAGCAATTGTTCTATATCTTAGAATGGCCAAAGTCACTGTATGATATTGCAGACGATGTATTGTAGACCGCACTTTTAGTTGAACATTGTTTAGTTGTTCGATTTTAATATATTCATGGATTTTTATGTGTGTGTTTAATTTCTATATGTAGTATGTTGATATACACATCCATGGAGTGAGTTGATTCCTTTTCAAATTAAAATCAGAAATGCAAGAGGAGTGAAGGGTAGACTACAAAGGATTCAGGAAGAGAAGCATGTAAAGTTGCCATGTGGAGCATTCATTTTTTCGAAGAGAAAGTATGATGAAGTTTGTATATTCACACCTTATTTCTACTCTGAGGATATGGGTGTAGCACAGTTTAGTGTGATAAATAATGTCTTTGGGGAAAACAACTTCTCAAAGCTATTGTAGAATGTACTCATGGATAAAAGACACAATGTTATGGCCACCATATCATTTGAGGCAAAGGCTAAGATCAAGAACCCTATTCGATTTTGATATTTGATCATTTTTCTCTTCAATGATGCACATTGGATGTCTGAAATCATTTACTGCATGGTATATTGCTAAATTGAATGAAGAACTAACCACTAGCTATGTTGATATTGTGGCCTATGGTAGCTTAGATGAGGACTAACACTATATCATTCGATTCTTCATATATTGAATTTATCGTATCATTCGATTCTTCATATATTTAATCTATTTCATTTCATCAATGTTATGACATAGTTTAATAAAATTAAGTACCCACGTGTATCAAATAGAAAATAAACAAAAAAATACCATACATCAGTATCAGTGTGTTGTATTGAACAATCATATATTTATGATATGAAATAGCACTCGAATAGAAAATATATTGTATATAGAAAATGGGTTTTCTATTGAATTCTCATATATTTACAATAATAAACAACACTCAATAACAACAATGATCTTGTATATAGAAAATCATAATGACTATCAACTTAAATGGTGCATACATTTTCTTAAACCTTTTCCGCTTACTGGTTGATTCATCTTGATTCTCGTCTCATTTGCAATATGTCCGTGCAACACTACATGTGGTAGGTCATCCACATGACTCCCTCCTCATTGTCATTTTTTATTTTGAAAAAAACAACCACCAATAAAAGTCCAAGTGCATTAGTATCCGCAAAAACTCTGGTAGTAAATTTCTCTCGCGAGTTGGGCACAAAATTGAGAGGTTTGTTTGGTTTGAACAATGTGAAAACTATCATGCAGGTACCCATCTTATTGATGATTTTTTCGATCAACTCGCGATTTTTTCTAAACAAATGCATGATTTTTTCGAAATTACCATGATTTGTTCTTGGCAAAAAAAATCATGATTTTTTTACGGTGATAATATCACCAGCTTACACACATCGCACGATATCATGATGTCCATGATATTATCACGATGTTTTCAAAATTTATTTAGATTATATTCTTGCATTTTCATATGCAATGCACAGTACCTCATAAAGAAGCATGTTCCTTGATTGATAAACTAAAGTCAAGTTGAGGAGTTCAACAATCTTGTTATAATTATTTGTCCTATCACTTTTTGGCGTTGTTTATAGGGAGGTGTTGAAAACTACACTTAAAGTAATATGAACTTAAAAAAAAAACACTTGTTATATTGCATGCATAAATCTAGAGATAGATTTGGTATATTTTTATCAAAAACACATATTTTTGGTGTTATTGAAGCAAGTACAAGTGAACAAGGACAACAAAAAGGGGATTGTAAAGAAGGCATCCAAAAAATTATTGAGAAATTTGCTAAGTTACCTCAAGAAGGAGCAAGTATTTTTGTAAATCTATTTGTTGATCGTGTGAATTTTTTTGCTAATCAAGAAATTGGACAAAGTGAAGGATCTTCTTCTCACCATACCATGGATACAAAATGAGAACAACAACATGAGGTATTCGAGTTCCCAATTCATGAAACTAATGAAGAAATGAAGATGAAAAATGTTAATCATGTTGCTCTCCCTCATTTTCATGGCCTTACTACAAAGGACCTTGATAATTTCGTTTTTGAATTAGAGGTTGTTTGTAGAACTTATCTCTATGCAACAGATGCTCAAAATCTCAATCTTTTTCCATCTATATTGAAAGAATCAACCTTGGGATGGTTTTTGATTTTAGAGGGGAATAGTATCAAAAGTTGGGAGCAAATGAAGTAAACCTTCATTGAGAAAAATAGGAATGAGAGTAAATAAAGTAAACCTTCATTGAGAAAAATAGGGACTATTGTAAGGCCATAGACACTAAAGATGAGATATTTAGAATGGTCTAAGGAAAGAATGAATCCTTGGAAGACTACAAATATGTTGATGTTAGTGATAGCATCAGACTTGTATTTTTGCACAGGGCTATGTGTCTAGATGTGTGGAAATTGTCCAAATCGTTCTACTCTTGAATTAACTTTAATTAAAGGAATTATTAAAGTAAATTGCTTTTATTAATTAATTATGTAATTAGTTAATTGATTTATTTAAGAAACATGCTAAAAGTACTTAGTATGCAACATGTAATCTAAATCTCAAGTGAGTGTGAGAAGTAATCTCAACCATAGATCACTTTGGAGATTAGAAATAGATTATAAATCATGATTATAAAAGCAAGGCTAGGAGAAGGAGGAGGTGACAATTCACACAGATAACAAAGGAGGACCTTTTCTAGTGTGTAGTATCCAAGGTTAGACTCAGGAGTAGAGAAGGACCTCTGATCTAGTGCTTGGATAACGAAAGATGATGATTCAAGACAAGCAAGGATTACACTTGATACGAGTTTTTTTGACAGAGTCGACACACAAAGTATTGGATCATGAAGGACTATGGTCCAAGATCTTGGATAGGTGAAGAAGTAATTTCATTTAGAGATCATACAGGTCAAGGAGAAGAGAGAAAAAAGGAAAATGTAGGTGGGTTTTAGTCGAAGAAATCCACGAAAGAGTGTTGGGTCGTACGAAGATTTCTATAGAGGTTTTTTGTAAACATCCATGGGTCACAGTGGAGACAATCGTGGATATCCACACGTCACAGAAGGGCAAGTTATGGCTACTTAGAAAATCGTTCCAAAACTAGTCATACAACAGTTCAAACCTTTACAGGTTAGTCTATAGTTGTATTTCTCTCACTGGTCCATTATCCCTATTACAAGAGCCTTGATTTTTGCATAATAAAATCATTCTCGACATTGGTTTTCCCTCTGGGGTTTTTTCCAGGGGTATCTACCCAAAATACCGGTGTTCATATGTGCTTGATTTGGTTTCCTAGTTTATGCTTACGCTGCATGATATTGAGTTGAATATTTCAATATTATATATATATTTTTGAGTTGCTAATCTGATTGCAGTAAGGAAATCACTAGATAACAAAGTACCTAGGTGTTGGAGTAAGAATTTCAACATGGTATCAGAGAAATGTTACTCTGTGAGGAAACCAAGTGCACATGGTATTGACAAATCTAGGAGATCTGAGTGACCAAGGGAGAGATCAAGTTCAAATATATGGCTATAAGAGAAGATCTATGAGATCGGAAGTGCCGAGGTGGGTGCTTGAAGGACTAAGCACAGATCCACTATCTTTTGTAGCAAATTAGTCAGATTTGCAGGAGATCTTAGAAGATATTTAAACTGGTAGACATAAATCAAAGGACTGATTTCTAGTTACAAGACTGTATAGAGATAGTTTCAGTAGGGTGGTTTTTTGAGCAATGGCAAGAGGCTAGACAGTCAACAAGGAGATCTCAGATAGGTGGAGAAGGACTTCCATCTAGAGATATGAGCCACATGAGAACTCATAGATAGAGAAAAGAAGGAATTTTTCTCACAGAGATCTTAGCATGGGGTGAAGAATAAATTTCACCTAGAGATCTATTCAGTCCAGAGGAGAAGAGAAGTCGACAGGGTAGCAACAGAGTAGTTGCAGGTACAAGGTCGTACAACAAAAACAAAGGTTCTTAGTTGTAGTTCTTGGTTGTTTCTCGGTGGAAAAAAAATACACACATAATGAGATAATAAGATCTCATAGAGTGGGTGGAGAAGGACTTTCATCCAAGTGTGTAAGGCAAGGTTCGAGGAAAGGAGCACAAGGGAAACAAGGGAGATAGAAACCCACAAGATCGAAGGACTCATGTTGAGGTAGTATGTTTTTTTTGCATTGTATTATTCCTTGGGTGGACCATTATCCTAGGAAGGGAGCCCAAGATTTTATTTTAATAAAATCAACTAGAGCTAGAAGCACGGGAGATATTTAGTTGTATGACAGAGAAGGACTCAAAGGTTCATGTGGATCTTGGTGATGATTCCAAGTATGAAATGAAGTGTAAGGGAACTATAATTTTCTAACTTGAGTCGGGAAATTCGTTAGAGGCCCGGGATGTGCTTTATGTACTAGAAAATATACACAAAATGAGATAGTAATATCTCATAGAGTGGGTGGAGAAGGAATTTCATCCAAGTGTGTAGGGCATGGTTTGAGGAAAGGATCATAGGGGAAACAAGGAATATAGCATCCAGGAATATCAAAGAACTCATCTTGAGATAGGTTATTTGTTGCATTGTATTATTCCTCGGGTGGACCGTTATCCCACAAAGGGAGCCCGAGATTTTATTTTAATAAAATCAACTAGAGATAGAAGCACGAGAGCTAATCAACAGTTTAACGAAGGACTCAAGGACTCATGTGGAGCTTGGTGACGATTCCAAGTATGCAATGAAGGGGAAGGGAACTATAATGTTCTAACTTGAGTCAAGAGCTTCGTTAGAGGACCAGGATGTGCTTTATGTACTAGAACTAAAGAACAACTTTCTCTCTAATCCATGTGGATATTGGTGGACACCCACCTATTCCAACTGGCTCATCTTGAAAATTTTTAGTTCAGCACGTTCTTCTATAATTCTTTGTAATTGTGTGTTCTACACTTTCGGGACTGTCTTAATCCCTACATGGTTTCCAAGTGGAGATTGGTGGCTGCCCACCTAATCCAACTAGCTTATTTTGGAATTTTTCATGTCAGTACATCTTTTTGTACTTCCAAGGTCGTTTTGGGGCCCTAAACAGTGTTTTTTTGGCTTGCCACAGTCAAACTATAGACAAAGTTATATTTTTATGACATAATACGTATTTCTTGAAAATACCTTTCCAACGGGGTATCACGTGCCTAAAACAGAGGTCGTATGCAAAAGTTACGACCCCGAGAAGTTGAGGTACCAACTTACCCATCAGGGCCCACATAACTTTTGGTGTTTTATCTCCTAGGGTTAGGTTTTTGGATTTCTATGGTTTTGGCATTCATGAGTAATGTTAAAAAGGCCTTTGGAGCCTCATTGCAATCATGATGATCAGACGGATGCACATAGAAGCCACATCTCTTCTCAAAGACAACTACCACCATTCGAGCAAGTTGTTTTCAGTTCTGCAGTTTTACAGTTTCAACCTATTTTATTTATTCACTATAATTTATTGTTCACTAGATATCTGTTGTTGTTATATGTATCTCTATGTTATTGTATTCAATATTTTAGTCATTTCTTTCTGCTCATAAATCCAGATCAATGGTATCAGAGCGATCTTCTCTTTGATATTTTTTTTCGTGCATGTCCCCGACAAGATCTAGGTACAAGAAGTTGGGACTCGAACCAATCGATCCTTTGCAATATCGGTCACATGAAGCCCGAAAAAAACTCATGGAGGATGAGAAGAAAGATGATGGAGGAGTAGATCCTTTTAAATTGTTGCTCGAGGAAGCTTTTGCGCGACAAAGGAATGAAATGATGGATAAATTTGCACATATCCTTCGACGAATGCCCACAAGAGACACATCTTCATCAAGAGGCCATGAAACCCCCTTCAAGGTACAAGTAAAGTTTGATATTCCATTATTTGAAGGATTGATATATGCATATTTTGTAGATAAATGGTTGAATCTGCTCGAACAGTATTTTTCGGTCCACAATTTTTCCGACAGGGAAAAGATTACTTTTGCACTCCTCAAGGTCGTCCCCCATGTTAAGAATTGGTGGGATACTTACTCTGAGAAAAGGGCCATAAAAGAATTTGCAATATTTTCAGTTGCCCCTACATGGGATTCCTTCAGGGATGCCATTAAAGAATAGTACGACCCTGTTGGAATCTACAAGGACCAATACACAAGATGGACCACGTTGCATCAAGAAAGGGACCAGAAAGTACCAGATTTCACCAATATTTTTCATACCCTGCGCACCAAATTGGGTATCAAAGACTCTGAACTACATCTGGTGCTCAAATACCGCAATTTTCTACATAGATACATTCAAACAGAAATCGATTTTCTAGACATTGCATCATTAGGTGCGTCTTATAGATGAGTTGTCAAGATCGATCATAAATTTAAACAGAAGAGGCGAGAGTTTGGATCTGGAAACTCCTCACAACTGAAGAAGGGAAAAGGTGGCCCCAACCCACAACAAAAGGGACAAAGCAAATATGGCCACTCTCAGGACAACTAGTCCAAGCCGCAACCCAAGAAGGATAATGAGAAGTCAAAGAAGGACACGAAAAAGTGGTGTGAATACCATAAAATCCCTTGGCACAACACCAAAGAATGTCACTCCAAGCAGTCACCGGTGGCCGAGCTAAAAGCTTCTGAGTCACATGAATATTTGGACTCTGAATCAAATCCAGAAGGAGGGAAGTGAAATATCGATGCCGAACCCAGGACCAATGTCGCTACCACCAAAGTCCATCCAAGAGAACCAGAAGAACCAAAGGAAGGGGAATGCCTCTTTCACTCACAAATGTGGGTAAAGGGGGATCCGCTTCATTTCATTTCTGATAGCGTCAGTCAAAAGAACCTGATCTCACCAGAGGTCATCAAGTGGCTAGACTTTCTAATGACACTGCACCCACAACCCCACGCCATCGGCTAGCTTCGCCAAGGAAGAGATCTCTACGTCAACCAATAGTGTCGTTTTCCCTATGACATCAAGCCCTTCAAAGATGAGGTATTCTGTGATATTGCTCCCCTTTAAGTTTGTGATGTTATTTTAGGACAACCATAATTGTGGAAGAAACATGTTGTGTATGATTCTATACCCCGCAATGTTATTATTACTTTGGGTAGACAATTGTACAGGATACCAAAGGTAGTGTTTCCTATCGCTATTTCTTTAATCTCTGCTAAGAAATACAATAAGGTCATTTCACAGGTAAGGAAGTTCGTCTCTTTTGTGATCCGTGCTCATAGTAATAAGAAGGTCATCGCCACATTCGTGACCTCTACACAAAGCCTCTCTTTGCAGCAGAAGCAAGTGGACGGGATCGTGGAAGAGTACAGAGACATCTTCTCCTCACCCACCAGGGTACCAATGCACTGCCAGGTCAAGCATCCAATTGATATAACCCTCAGTGCACCTCTGCTTAATGGACCATTCTATCATCGCTCCCTAATGGAAAATGAGGAAATCAAGCATTAGATCCAAGAGTTTTTTCAAAAGGGACACATTAGACCCAATTCCTCCCCTTGCGGAAGCCTGATTGTACTAGTGCAGAATAAAGACGGGACCTGGAGGCTTTGCATTGATTACAAAGCATTAAACAAAATCACAATCAAGAAATGGTACCCAATTACCCGAATTGATGACCTTATTGACCAACTCAAGGGGGAAAATTTCTTCAGCAAGATTGACCTAAAGTCTGGCTACCACTAGGTTCCCATCAAACCGGCTGATGTATGGAAGACAACTTTGAAATCTAAAGAAGGTCTCTTCGAATGGTTGGTCATTCCCTTTGGCTTAAAAAATGCACCAACAACTTTCATGAGGTTGATGGATGATGTATTAAGACCCTTCACCAACTCTTTTGTGGTTTCATATCTGGATGACATCCTTATTTTCAACAGAACTTGAGAGGAGCACATGCAACATATTCAACAGGTTTTGAGCACTCTGTGGTAGCACAAGCTATATGCCAACTTGGAAAAATGCTCCTTTGGCATGAACAAGGTCCAATACTTGGGCTACATTGTTGGTTAGCATGGGGTAGATGTGGATCCAGCTAAGATCCAAGTCATCCGTGACTATCCAAACCTGACCACACTAACCGAGCTTCTGAGCGTCTTGGGACTTGCCAACTTCTACCGACGGTTCATGTTGGTATTCTCCCATATTGCATGGTTCCTCATCCAATTGACCAAGGGTGGTGGCAGGGAAAATTTCACATGGAGGATGGCACAACAACGAGTATTTGATGATCTAAAACATCTCTTGTGCTTATCTCTAATACTCTCCTTACCTGATCTGCAACAACCGTTCGAGATTGATACTGATGCATCTGACTATGTTGTAGGCACAATTCTCACCCACCACGGTCATCCAATAGCATACCACAGTGAGACGCTCTCACATACCGTCCGAAAATACCCCACCTATGACAAGTAAATGTATTCCATTATACAATCCTGTCATCAATGGAAACATTACATTATGGGAAATGAGACAATCATCCACACTGATCACAACCTCTGCAGTTCATATAGACACAGGGGAAGTTGTAGAACAATCGCCATCAAAAGTGATTCACATACATGCAACAATTCCATCTCAACAACAAGTATAAAACATGGAGCACAAATCATGTGGATGACTTCCTCAGTCAACCTCCCATGGCTACACTCACCACCGTGCTCCATTCCTACGGGAATGAGGCATCTGAGTGGCCCCAACTTTATCAGCGAGATCTTAAATTTGCCACCACCTATCAGCTCTTGGGTATAGGCGTGAATGTCATCGATTTTCACATTCAAGATGGACTGTTATGACATCTTAGCCACCTATATGTTCCTTCAAGAGAGCATGCAAAGCTGATTTGGGAGGCTCACTATAGTCAAATGGCAGGACATTTTGGCATGGAGAAAACTATGGTTGTTCTACAAAAACATTTTTATTGGCCAAAACTTCGACAGGACGTCAGCAAGTATATTAGATCTTGTACTGTCTGTGCCATTTCCAAGCCAACCTTCAAGAAGAAAGTCTTATACACCCCTCTTCCTACTGTCGAGAGGCCTTGGGAATCCATCTCAATGGATTACATGTCTGGCCTTCCATTCACCAAGCAAGGCAATGATTGTGTATTTTTGGTGGTTGATTGGTTTTCAAATATGGCCATTCTCACAACCTACAAGAAGAGCATCACAGTGGCAGATACTTCCAAGCTCTTCTTCGAACAAGTGTGGGTCCATTTTGGGATACCATAGACCATGATCTATGATCAGGACAACAGGTTCCTCAACACATTTTTGTTGAGTCTCTAGTCATTGTTGGACACCAAGATCACTAAATCCACTGCCTTCCACCCTCAAACTGATGGCCAAACAGAGGTCGTCAATCAGATGATTATGCACGTCCTACACATGTATAACTCTAAGCATCCACGTACATGGGATGAGAGTCTTCCCTATGTTTAACACAGCTACAACAGGTCTCTTCATAGCTCCATCATCCATAGTTCATTTTAGGTGGGGTTGGTATTCCAACCCTTAGGTCCCATTGATGTTGCACCACCTCTTGCAACCACATAGAAAAAATCATCCCATGTTCAGTCTAAGGCCAAAAAATCCACCATATTCATTGAGCGAATTCAGCACATCCACCAACAAGGCCATGATATTTTGCAGAAAACAGATGTTAAGTATAAGTAGCGCCATGATCAACACTGGGTACCGTACAAGTTTCAAGTGGGAGACAAGTTTTGGTTACATTTGTAGAAAGAACGCCTTACAGGGCCCCATCAAAAGCTCCGTCCATTTTTCTATGGGCCTTACACTATCACCAAGGTTGTGGGTGAAAATGATTTTGAGCTAAACACTCCCCCATTCCTTGGCTTGCACCCAGTGTTCAATGTGGACCTCCTCTGACCATATTTTCCACCATTATTGGACATCTCATAGATTGCAGAACAGTTGACACCAACATATCTCAACCCCGACTGCATGGAACATGCATCCACTGATCAGATAGTGGACACACAAGTCAAGGGCACTCGCCAACAGAGGATCCAACTTTATCGAGTTGTCAAGGCAAGGAAGCTCTTGCACTAGGGCAAGTGGCTCACTTGGGGCCAAGTTCAACAGAAATTTCCTCACCTGATGGGGGCACTCAACGCAATGGAGACCATTGCTTCCTAAGGGGGGAGGATTGATCCAGGTGGATATTGGTGGCCACCCACCTATTCCAACTGGCTCATCTTGACAATTTTAAGTTCAACATGTTCTTTTGTAATTCTTTGTAATTGTGGGTTCTATGCTTTCGAGGATTTCTGAATCCCTACATAGTTTCTAGGTGGAGATTGGTGGCCGACAACCTAATCAAACTGGCTTATTTTGGAAGTTTTCATGTCAATACATCTTTATGTACTTCAAGGGCCATTTTTAGGCCCTAAACAGTGTTTTTTTGGCTTGCCATAGTCAAAATGTAGACGGAGTCAGAGTTTGATAGAATAATGTGTAGTTCTAGAAAAGATCTTTCCAACGGGATGTCACACGCCTAAAATGGAGGTCGTATGCAAAATTTATGACCCCAGGAAGTTGAGGTACCAAATTACCCATCAGAGCCCACACAAGTTTTGGCGTTTCATCTCCTAGGGTTAGGCTTTTGGAATTCATGAGTAATGTTATAAAGGCCTTTGGAGCCTCATTGTAATCATGCTTCTCAGACGGATGCACATAGAAACCACATCTCTTCTCAGAGATAACTACCACCATTCGAGCAAGTTGTTTTCAGTTCTGTAGTTTTACAGTTTTAGCCTATTTTATTTATTCAATAGAAGTTATTGTTCATTGGATATATGTTGTTTTTCTCTGTATCTTTGTGTTATTGTATTTAGTATGTCATTCATTTTGTTCTTCTCATAAATATGGATTACTCTCAGTTTCAGTTTTGGAGGAAATGGGTTTTGCAGTTACTTTTCAGAGAGGGAAAGTACTCATATGGTCATAGGGATCTAGCCCTGACACAACATTGAGCATCAGTTTCAGAGAGGGTAGGTTATATAGGTTGCAAGGCTAGCCTGTAAGAATATCCAAGGGAATCTTGGATCATGGATCGATGTAAGTGAAATAGGAAGAGGAGAAGGAGGCTTCAAAGGGTGAACAACTGAAGGATGAACATAGTTCACCGACTTCCAGTGTGGGGAGTAAACCTTCATAGGGGAAGAGGGATTTATTCCCTTCCAGTTCTGTCAGGAGACCAAGTTGGTACGGGATGACATTGATGGATGCTCAGGAGAAAGAAGCTTCTAGTAGCACATTGAAGGAGAGCAGACCTTTGATGAAGGTTCCAAACTTCATGGAATTGATATGTAGAATCATCAATTGACCAACAGGGTTGGAGGAATGCCAGTGTGCAGGATAATGTGTGTGACATTGTGTTAGAGTTAGAGGCAGAACTAGTTCCAGGTGGCTCTTCGGTAAATACCTTCCTTGCTGAGAGGGAGTGTTGATGTTAGTGGTAGCATCAAATGCACAAGTCTATGTGTCTAGACATGTGGAAATCATCCAAAGCATTCTACTCTTGAATTTACTTTAATTAAAGGAATTATTAAAGTAAATTGCTTTTATTAATTAATTATGTAATTAGTTAATTGACTTATTTAAGAAACTTGCTAAAAGTACTTAGAATGCAACATGTAATCTAAATCTCAAGTGAGTGCGAGAAGTAATCTCAACCATAGATCACTTTGGAGATTAGAAATAGATTATAACTCATGATTATAAAAGCAAGGCTAGGAGAAGGAGGAAGAGATAATTCACACAAATAGAAAAGGAGGATATTTTCTAGTGTGTAGCTTCCAAGGTCATACTCAAGAGTACAGAAGGACCTCTTCTCGAGTGCTTGGATCACAAAGGTCAGTGATTCAAGAGGACCAAGGATTACACTTGACAGGAGTTGTGTTGAGAGAGTCGACACATAAAGTATTGGATCACGAAGTATTGTGGTTCAAGATCTTGGATAGGTGAAGAAGGAATTTCATCTAGAGATCATACAGGTGAAGGGGAAGAGAGAATAGAGGCATACATAAGTGGGTTTCGGACTAAGGAAGCCACAAGAGACTATTGGATCATGCAGATATTTTCATATAGGTTTTTTGTACACATTTGCGGGTCACAATGGAGAAAGTTGTGGATATACATGGGTCACGGTGGATATAGTCACGAATATATGTGGGTCACATAAGGGAAAGTCATGGATACCTAGAAAAGCATGCCATAACTGGTCGTACAATAGGTCAAACCTTTCTAGGTTTCTCTGTAGTTGTATTTCTCTTAGTGAGCCATTATCCCTGTTACGAGAGCCTTGATTTTAGCATAATAAAATCATTCTCAGCATTGGTTTTCCCTCCGGTTTTTTTCCATAGGTATCTACCCAAAATACTGGTGTTCATGTGTGCTTGATTTGGTTTCCTAGTTTATGCTTCCACTGCATGATATTGAGTTGAATATTTTAGTTGTGTATTATTGTTTTGTGAGTTGCTAATCTGATTGTAGTAACAAAATCACTAGATAACAAAGTACCTAGGTGATGGAGTAATAATTTCAACAGAATAAAGATTCCAACTTAGTTACAAGAGGGATTATAATTGCAAACTAGATGACAACTCCCTCAAACTTGTGTTTATTAGAGGAGTAAGAGAGGAATTAAAAAATACTTTGAACCTCGTTTCAAATCGAGACATCTTCTAGTTGGATTATGAAGATATCAAGCAAGTGTTCAAAAAATACTCCAAATCTACAAGAAGAAAAAAGTCAAGGGTGGTAAGAGTGTTTCCCCACATTCATTAAAATTTGCAACTTTCACAAAGAATGAAATAGGAAGCTTGTTAAAGGATATGAAAAATGTCATTTTATATTCTCTAACTATTCATATGGATACAATGAAGATAAAGAAGAGGCAGAAAAATATCTAGTTGTTTTTTGTCGTAACTATACAAAAAAACATGCTAGGAATGAATGTCCAGTCAATACAATGTAAACTTGTGGAATTTGTGAGGAGAAACAGAAAACTAAAAAATGTCCTTCCTTACCAAGTATCAATCCTTTTTACCAAGGATTTGAGGAGAATACAGAGTTTCCATATTTCAACAACCAGATAATGTAAGGAATATCATGACCATTTCAATCAGGTATGCCTTATTCCCATCATCAATATTTTGTTGGATATAATGCACAAATTCAGGATCAACTATGGTATCTTCCCAATAAACCTAGATGGACGATGCAAAATCAGCAATGGAAATACCAAAACTATCCTCAAACATTCCTATCTCATCCTCAATCATTTCCATCTCAGCCTCAAATGAAAAACCAACAATGGTCTAATCCTCCACAAGGATGGAGACCTAAAAATCAATACCAACAAGCATTGATCCCACCTCTAACTCAATAAACCAAAACATCCCAAAACAACCTCGGCTTCCTAACCAACCAATACCTAATCCAAATTATAGGTAGGTCCAACAAGTGTATAATAATGAGATGACCACCTACCAAACTTACTCTATGGATCTTCAAGAAATCAATCTGAGGTTAGGGAAAGCATTGAAAACCCCTCTTCTCATTACAAAAAACATAGAGGATAAATAATATAAGGAGAAGGAGACTCCACCACAAGAGAAAGAACATATCCCTTAATAAACACCTCCTTTTCCCGAAAGGCTAAAAGATAAGAAATCTTACACAAACTTAGAAAATGACCTTTTAGGTGAAATCAAGAGCTTATGTGTCAAATACATCTTCTATAGTTATTAAAGTTTTTCCTATCTACAAAAAATTCATTAAATAATAATGAATTAAGATATCATGAAGAAAACAAAAATACTCTCCTACAATTAATGTGATAGGTCAACTTGAAGATCTAATGTTAAGAAAAGTTTGTATTCCTAAATACTTAGATTCGAGTAGCCTAGTTGTAGATGTTTACATCAACAAAAATCTAATCCAAAACACCCTAATAGACATAGAAGTAGTTGTCAATGTTATGAAAAATGATACCATGCTTAAACTTGACCTAAGGGAAGTATTGAGACACACACCTACTATACTCTAGCTAGAAGACAAATCAACTAAATCTCGAGGTAGTTTTAGAGGATGTGATGGTCTCGATTAATTCATGGGAGTACCCAAAAACTTTCATAGTGCTATAGAATAAATCAAAACTCAATGGGTACCCCCTCATCCTAGGAATAACTTGGCTAGCTACAACTTATGCATATATCAGTTGTAGGGCAGGAAACATGTCCATCACAGATGGTTGGTCACTAAAGAAATGTATACTCTACCCCTTTGCCAATATACTCAGTGACATTGAAACGCCTATTTGGGTAGGAAAATAGGAAGGAGAAGATACATTTCAAGACACATTGCACCCTCTCCTTACAATTGAAATAAGACTATCCATAAATGATACAAATGAAGATAAATTCATCTCAAATTAGATGCAAAATTTGTATTCAAGCTTTGTAAAAATTAAGGAATACACTAGCCAAGAAGAGGAATGACAGTTTGAAAATTATATTTATTTGAAAGAGACTTCTCAACAATATTTACTCACTACTAAGATTACAAACAACAAAAAATTCTCCATCCAAAACTTTGAAAATCAACAATAATTTGATTTTTGTCCAAGAACAACAACTACTAGATGGTCTTGAAAGTCATACATCAACCTTTGCATGGGGTAACAAAGACATTAATGGAATTCATCAATATATGTTTACACACCACATTTATATCAAAGATGATTCTTGAATCTTCACCCATTAGGTTACCTCAAAGAAGAATGAACATTTCCTTAAAATACATAGTTAAGAGAGATTTGCATAAACTGTTAGATGTAGGGTTGATCAACCCAATATCTAATAGTGAATGGGTCTCACCCTTGGTTATAATTCCCAAGAAGAATGGAAAATGGATATAGTTTGTATATTACTGAGAGCTCGACAAGGCCAAAAGAAAGGACCACTTTCCCTTACCTTTCATTGATCAAGTACTAGATGTGTTAGCAGGTAAAAAACTTTTATTTTTACATGGGTTTAGTGGATATAGCTAGATACATATCATCCTTGAGGACCAAGATAAAACTACATTTACTTTCCCCTAGGGAACATTTTCCTACAAGTACCTTCCATTTGGCCTATGTAATTCTCCTACAACCTTCTGATGAGTTGTCCTCAAAATATTTTTAGATTTGGTACATGACACTATAGAAATATACATGGATGATTTCACTCCATATGGGAAGTCATTCCAAGAATCCTTAACTAATCTAGAAAATGTGTTGAAAATGTGTTAGGAGATGAATTTATCACTATGTAATGAAAATTCGACATGCTCATGATTGAAGGAATTGTATTAGGCCATCACATCTCTTCTAGGGGGATTGCATTAGATAAATATAAAGTGAACATAATCCAATACCTACATAGGCAAAAAAATAAAAAGTTATTTGAGAAGATTTCTAGGTCATGTAGATTACTACCGAAGGGTCATCAAAGATTTTAGCAAATTGGCCCACCCTATTCACTCTACTCTCCAAAGACATAGATTTCTATTGGAAAAAATATTGTCAAACAAACTTTGACAACATCAAATAAAAAGTCATCTAAGCTTTTTTATTGCAAGGACCCAAGTGGAATATTCCATTTCACATACACATAGATGTATATGACAAGGCATTAAGGGAAGTTTTAGGCTAACAAAAACACAAGGATCCATTCGGAATATATTTATCAACAAGAACCCTCCATGAAAATAAAACCTCCCAATAGTGTCTCAAGTACAAGCATACATTTCAACATTCTCCCAACCCCAAAGGTAAGCATAAATTCCAATAATTTCAGAACCCCTTGAATAATTGTTCTTCCCAAAATTTCACCTTTTCAAGCCCATTACCCCCAAATATCTAGGAAAGTATTTATTCCAACAATATCACAACCTTGGTTGTCACGTTTCAAGTGGGATGGAACCCAAACATGATTTTGAACAATAACCCTCCGTTTGTGATCCGAAATGAATCTGGACTGAAGAATGCATAAGAATCAGTACTTGCAAAATAAATTGACAATTAATCAACATTACCAAAGCCACGTAAAAAAATGCAAGTTAATGTGGAATAAGCCAAATAAACATGTAACTGAAAAGTTGAAGAAAATAATTAAAGGGACAAGGAAATAGATAGGAGAGAAGGCTAATGAATTGGAAGTGAAGAGCCATGGATGTTGGACTTCCCTTACCCTCTAGTCTCTCTATTTCTTCACTCTCGCTCATACTCAAAGGGATTTTTGGCCAATGAGGAGGAGATCATTGCAAACTTGTAAACATGCAGAGAAAGAATATTGAGCTCCATTGGAGATTGGATTTCCCAGTTGAGTTCCAGGGTAAACAAAAATATTCATTAATGTGTTTCACTTTCCTTTGTGTGATGAGTATCTAGTTCAAATTCTCATGTGTAGGCTAACAAAAATGTTTGGTTATATTTAATGGATTTTATGTATCTCATCTGACCAAAGGAGGAGTTATTCACTGCATAATATTTTATTTTACTATGTGAGAAGTTTACTTCAAAGAGAAGAATTGTTTAAATGGTTCTTTTCTCCATGTATTCAATGTTGCTTTGCCCCTCGATTACAAATCAAATGGTATGAGAAAAATTTCATCCTTGAATGAGAGATTTCTTCCAGAACTGTGAATGATTGTAGACCACAACATGGGAAAATAAAGCAAAGATAAGATAGAAAACTTAAGGGCCAACAATGTTGAGCTTCAATAAGATAACGAGAGCTTGAAGGCATAGGTTAAGATGTTTAACCAGAGGATGGTAGAGATGGAGAAGCACATGGAGAGATCTGCCAAATTGCTTCCATTTCTCAATAACAAGTTTGAATAATTTCAATACACCCTCACATCGGTCATGTCAGATTGGGTCAAGCATAAGCACATCTTTCACACCTTAGTAATAAAGTCGTCCAATTGGATAGATACCAAGAGGATAGGTTCACACAGATGAAGATGAAACTACAATAATATTTGTCAAAGAAGGAGAAAGCCTTGGAAAGGCTTCAACAGTTGTCCAAGAGCATACAAGAGCAAGGAAACATTCCATTTCCATTGCATAAGCTAGCACCATGACTGAGACAATCTTGGTAAGATCACCTTCAATATACATCTCTTAATATTAGCTTGGTGAATTCAAGAAGCATAACAGGGGTATTGGCTCAAAAATTCTAAGGAAAATGGGCTATGATGGACGAGGGCTAGGGAAGAGGAGAGATAAGGCATGTTGACCCCCATTATTGTCACACGCTAGGCCAAGAATGAAGGCCTAGGCTTTGATGGTAGAAGTGAAACTTCCATCACCATGAAGAAAACTGTTTTCATGAAGGAAATCAACATGTCAAAGTTGACTTGCTCATTAGGAGAAGCAACAACAACAATGAGTGAAGGTATCAACTCACCACCACCTCAGCCTTGTGGTGGATTGAAGAATAACAATCACGAAGAGAGTTTTCAGACTCAACCCGCACCTACACTCAAACACAACAATAAACCAATCAACAAAAGCAAGAGGAAGAACAAGACTGGGAGGTCCACCTCAAACAAGAAATTTCTTGTTTGTCATTATTGTAGAAAAGGAGGCCATACCATAGACATTTGTTGGTATGCAGATACATGCTCACATTGTAAAAATAAAGGCCATTTTGAGGCAACCTACTGGGAGAATCATGTCATGTTCCGCTGGCCTGATGGTTTCCATAAGTTGAATTGAAAGAAGTCTCCTCCAATCCAACAACATACACAGAGGCACATTGAAAGCTAGAGTATGTGACTAATTCCTTGTAAAAACAACACAAAAGTTTTCCACCATTGCAATTCGAGTGGTCATTGGGAAGCAAAGTGTTGGTAACTTCATCTGGAGCTTCACCCCATAAAATGCATAGTGAATAGAAGTGTGTGGAGAATGAATATTGTGGAAGATGAAGAGTGGCCTACCTCTCCAATCCAAGAGGAAAAAGTCATCCAAGTAGAGATAGAAACACATGAAGTCTGCATCAACAATGAAATGGACAACAAGTTGATGACAAGGGAAAACACAATCCATTTCTTGTGTACAATATTTCATCCAAATAAACCCTTCTTGGACATGTGTCGAAGAGTGACACATAGAGGTCAATGACATTGGGGGTGTTTGGAGAACTTAGAAAGTGCTTGCAAGCATGTGCAGGCACCAGAGAGATGTTTCCATGCCAGGAAGAAATTGATCCTAGCATAGGAATGCAACCACACTTGAGGAGTTGTTATGTGATGGTATCATGTTGGGGCCACATTGGACATGCCAACATTCAAATTGGCTTCATTGATAGTCGAGGTGGACTATCTCCAAGTCAGAGAGGGATCTGGGAATGAGTGTTGAGCCTAGAGTTTGGATCCCGAGATTGCACAAAGTTCAGGGTTAGTGAGAATATTGTTTCATTAAGGGAACATGTGAGCTAGAACTAGATCTAGAGCCATAGACAAGGGTCAGAGCTGGTATCCAAATCCACGAGCCCGAGACAAAGCTATAATTAGAAATAAATCTAGGAGCCAATGTCAAAACCACATTCCAGAGAAGAAACCATTGGTGTAGATTAGTTTCCTAGAGATTTTGGAGAGAAAAATGCCTCTCAATGGGGAGGTGTGATCCAAAACAAATCCAGAATGAAAAATGGATAAGAATCAATTTCTACAAAAAAAAAATGTGAATTAATCAACATTATGAAAGCCATGTAAAACAATGCAAGTTAATGTGGAATAATCCAAATAAGTATGTAACTGAAAAGTTGAAGAAAATAATTAAAGGGATAAGGAAACCGATAGGAGATAAGGCTAACGAATGGGAAGTGAATATTCATGGTTGTTGGCCTTGCCTTACCCCCTAGTCTCCCTATTTATTCATTCTCACTCATACTCAAAGGGATTTTTGGCCAAGGAGGAGGAGAGCATTGTAAACTTGTATACTTGCAGAGAAAGAATATCGAGCTATTTGAGATTGGTTTTCCCAGTTGGGTTCTAGGGTAAAAAGAATGATGCATTAATGTGCTTAAATTTCCTTTGTGTGATGAGTATCTAATTCAAATTCACGTGTGTAGGATAAAAAAATGACTGGTCATCTTTAATGGCTTTTATGCATCTCATCTGACCAGAGGAGGAGTTATTCATTGCATAATATTTTATTTTACTCTGTGAGAATTTTACTTCAAAGAGAAGAAATGTTTAAATGGTGCTTAACCATTAAAACAACTATTCAATATCCACCATTGAATACATGAGATGAGGGAAGATCAATGGTCATCCTTGCAGAGTTGTTGAAAAACAAATTTCTAAGACCATATTTCTCTCTCCTGGGATTTGTTCCCTCTCTCTGAGGTGAATTTTATTGTCTGGATGATTTTTTTGAAGAACCCACTTAATATTTGGGTTGTTGAGGTGTTTATCTACTGGAATGTCACTTTCTTTTGTAGTTGGTTGTTTCACATAGTGCTCTCTTTCTGCCCACGAAGAGCACACTTTAAACCATCCTTTAGACATTCCACACAATATTCTAATGGCTTTCTAACTTGCCCATGATTTTACCTTAGTTGTTGGAAACAACATTAATTTTTTGTTTGCTATCTCACTTTCCCATGGCCTCAATATTGCCTCTATACTCCCCACACAACATTATCTTGTTACCCATTGATCCCATGCTCTAAACGCTTCTCTTGGGCATTCCATAATTCGATTTTCTGGTGTCCAACATGCCCACAACTTGAACCAAGCCTCTGAGCATCCCAACACTTGTCCTCTCGCTACCTAGTGTTTCATACAACCTCACCAAACAATCCCACGTTGCCCACGACTTGGGTTTGTTGTATGATATTTTTTTGTGTGAACCTTAGCGACAAAAGATGTCCCACATACATTCACTTGTATATTACCATGAAAAAAAAAACCCTAATTTTAGAGCCATTAAATGCATAGTGTAATGTCCGTGGAAAAACCATAAATCCTTTGTTGGTTGTCTAGAGTTGGCCATGTCCCAAAATTCTCCTCTGGCACGTTAAAAATGTTACCATCACATTCAATTCACCTATGGCATCTTAAAACTTTTGTCAACATATCAGATTTGCCTCTAGCACATTAAATTTGTTTTCCAACATATCAAATTCACCTCTCACATATTAAAAATGTTTACCAACATATCCCATTCACCTTTGTCACATTAAAACGTTTACCAACATATCATTGGAGTCTATATTCCTCTCTCGCTCTAGTCACCACTTGTACATAGTCTAAGTGTTGGTTGGACATCTCTGAGGAGCATTGGGCTTGCTCCCTATTGTCCACACATGTTAAAAAACCCATCTTGGACATTGAACCTCAGGTTAGAAAAATAGTAACATTCTAAGGAGGGGAGATGGCCATTGAATGATGCTATAGTGAAGAGACAATTAATGCTACATTGTAGAGACACAAACTGATTAGAGAATGATTGGGAGACTAGGTTGGTAATGGCCGTCTTTTCCACCCAAACCACCATTTATCAGTAGGTGATTAATCCATTGGTGTATGAATGTGCCTAAGTATATTCATTAATTAAAATATATTTAATTGGGAAATGCATTGAGCTTTGCAGGAAACTCAATGCCCTAAGTGGCATAGTTAACAGAGACTATAATAAGTTCTACGTGAACAGAGTGATAACATGTGCAGATCTTAGTTGTCCCTTTCCCTGAATTTTTATTGTCATTACTAGCTAATTGATGTGTGCATGGAAGAGGACTAAGGTTTGGTAGCCTCCATGAGACAAAGAAATCTATGCCAAAATCAGAGACAAGACTGATATAGGAACAAGAAAGGGAATTTCGCACAAGAATCCACGTTGATGAAGTGAGTGGGATATGATCCCCTCAATTACATATCACTTTTTCATCTCAAGTCCTTTTTCTCAACCAAGTATGTGGTGCAGTGGTGAGTTACCACCTCCTAACAACATTGTAGCCCCCTTTGGAGGATACCCTAGTCAAAACCCAAACCTTGGTGGTAGAAGAAGGCACATGATAACAAGGCCTTCCTTTGATCAAATATTTAGACTTTGTTTTGTCACTTGTATTTCACAGACATGGAATCCCCCAAATATACCCAAATTACCTAACTTGGGAAACATCACTGGGGAATACCTTCAATGCCACAAGGAGGATTTTTCCATGGCCAATTCCAATTTCATTGAAAACAACAATGTCTTAATCAAATACTTTTTATGATCCCTAATAGGTAATGCCCTTCATTGGTTCCATCATCTCCTTGAAAGGTCAGTCTATGACCACCATTTATTAGTAGACCAATTCATCCAACACTTTCACATGCTAAGACAAGGTAATTCTAGTATGTTCACCCTCATAGGTCTCAAACAATAAGACAAGGAAGATGTTTCAACCTTTACAATTCAATGGCATAAGGTTTTGGATAATTGTTCATCAAATATACCTAGATATACTCTCTATAACATCTTTATAAGGGCCCCAAATCAAGGAAACAAAGACAAAGTATTCCTAAAGGACCTGAAATCAACTAAAGGAGCCATCATTAACCTCCTCCATATTTAAAACAACTACATCAAGGATACAATGGGAAAAATAAAACCTAAGAATCCTAAGAACCAAGTCTTGAACAAAAATTCAACATGTGATACGGTGACAAAAGTTCCCTTGCCTAGATTTGAGACTTGAACCACACCAAAGAAAAGGAAAAATTGGATGTATCTACCTCAAAGACCAACATGATGTGAAAATACCACAAGAGACATACTAATAACACTAAACACATCCACCAATGAAAACAACTCAATGAAGAGAAAGGCCTAATTGATCAATCACTTAAACCCAAAATATTGTTCCTAGAAGAAACCCCAATTTGGGATATTTAGAGACCCCATGCCTAACGATGACCATAATACCAAATCTTCCAAAAAGAATAAGAACGACTCTCCCTAACCTGACTCTAAATCTTTTGATGAGGAATAATAAGATGTTTTCCCACTTTCCCTAAGAAAAATAGGAAGTCTCATGTTATCCTATCCCCTCTCTAATCTCCAAAAGTCATATAAATAGTCCATGTGGCCAAGAAGGCCTTAGGTTAGTGAGGAGACACCCCGTATTGGATTGGATATATGATTATTTCCCATCCTAATATTTAATTTCCTCTATCAAACTCCCTACCTAATATTACTAACCTTGATACTATCCTTCTGGTTCATTGGGTAAGCATCTCTCCTTATCAACCTATGATAGAATTTTGCCTTAGCTTGGTTCACATTGAAGTTACCCTAGATTCTTATTGGATAAGGGTAATATTAGAGCTAGTATATGGAATCTGATGCTATCATCCTTTCTTCTCCACTCTTGGTTTTTTCCATGCCCAGTTGACCTTCTCCTTCCTCTCTCCTTCATCTAGCTCATTTCCTCTCATGCCTCTCAAATTTACTACATGGATGTCCTTAGGGGATGCCTAAACCAAAGGGGTCACATGATCAAGGCCCTTTTTGAGTTATCCCCTTAGTTTGATCAAGATTATGTACCTTCTCTTTCCTTTGACCTTTCATGTATCCCTTCTGCGAAGGAATGAAATGCCAATATAGTAAACTCATTTCATATTGAAATTCGGTAGAATGAATTCACAATTAAAAAAGTACTTGTTGATCCAGAATCCACCCTTAATATCATAGTGTTTTCTATCTCTCATGATCTTTGTGCTACATGCTTCTAATGTTTCCCTCTCTCATCATATTCTAGATACACACTTAGATTAGTGACATGTCTTAATATAAGATCTCTTCCACCACTTCCATGATCTTATATTTATTTCACATGTAATCTCTATAACCTCTATAAGGATCCATTTTGACTATTTTGGCTCCAAACTTGAAAGCTTATTGATTAATATTAGGGAATCTTTGTTGGCTCTTTTAGAGACCCGGGGTCCACAGAAGGTGTCCAACAATGGTTCATAATAGTTTAGTATGCTAACATATTCAAGATTCCTACAAATAACAAGTCCAAGAAAAACAAAAGGAAACAATAGTCTAAGGAATTCCATGGTAAGAACAAAACTAGAAGTTGCTTTATTTGTGAAAAGAATCATTATATGAAGCATTGTAATACC
>ML789374.1:0-40843 GCA_009831015.1 Picea engelmannii | reverse complement strand
AAATCACTAGATAACAAAGTACCTAGGTGATGGAGTAATAATTTCAACAGAATAAAGATTCCAACTTAGTTACAAGAGGGATTATAATTGCAAACTAGATGACAACTCCCTCAAACTTGTGTTTATTAGAGGAGTAAGAGAGGAATTAAAAAATACTTTGAACCTCGTTTCAAATCGAGACATCTTCTAGTTGGATTATGAAGATATCAAGCAAGTGTTCAAAAAATACTCCAAATCTACAAGAAGAAAAAAGTCAAGGGTGGTAAGAGTGTTTCCCCACATTCATTAAAATTTGCAACTTTCACAAAGAATGAAATAGGAAGCTTGTTAAAGGATATGAAAAATGTCATTTTATATTCTCTAACTATTCATATGGATACAATGAAGATAAAGAAGAGGCAGAAAAATATCTAGTTGTTTTTTGTCGTAACTATACAAAAAAACATGCTAGGAATGAATGTCCAGTCAATACAATGTAAACTTGTGGAATTTGTGAGGAGAAACAGAAAACTAAAAAATGTCCTTCCTTACCAAGTATCAATCCTTTTTACCAAGGATTTGAGGAGAATACAGAGTTTCCATATTTCAACAACCAGATAATGTAAGGAATATCATGACCATTTCAATCAGGTATGCCTTATTCCCATCATCAATATTTTGTTGGATATAATGCACAAATTCAGGATCAACTATGGTATCTTCCCAATAAACCTAGATGGACGATGCAAAATCAGCAATGGAAATACCAAAACTATCCTCAAACATTCCTATCTCATCCTCAATCATTTCCATCTCAGCCTCAAATGAAAAACCAACAATGGTCTAATCCTCCACAAGGATGGAGACCTAAAAATCAATACCAACAAGCATTGATCCCACCTCTAACTCAATAAACCAAAACATCCCAAAACAACCTCGGCTTCCTAACCAACCAATACCTAATCCAAATTATAGGTAGGTCCAACAAGTGTATAATAATGAGATGACCACCTACCAAACTTACTCTATGGATCTTCAAGAAATCAATCTGAGGTTAGGGAAAGCATTGAAAACCCCTCTTCTCATTACAAAAAACATAGAGGATAAATAATATAAGGAGAAGGAGACTCCACCACAAGAGAAAGAACATATCCCTTAATAAACACCTCCTTTTCCCGAAAGGCTAAAAGATAAGAAATCTTACACAAACTTAGAAAATGACCTTTTAGGTGAAATCAAGAGCTTATGTGTCAAATACATCTTCTATAGTTATTAAAGTTTTTCCTATCTACAAAAAATTCATTAAATAATAATGAATTAAGATATCATGAAGAAAACAAAAATACTCTCCTACAATTAATGTGATAGGTCAACTTGAAGATCTAATGTTAAGAAAAGTTTGTATTCCTAAATACTTAGATTCGAGTAGCCTAGTTGTAGATGTTTACATCAACAAAAATCTAATCCAAAACACCCTAATAGACATAGAAGTAGTTGTCAATGTTATGAAAAATGATACCATGCTTAAACTTGACCTAAGGGAAGTATTGAGACACACACCTACTATACTCTAGCTAGAAGACAAATCAACTAAATCTCGAGGTAGTTTTAGAGGATGTGATGGTCTCGATTAATTCATGGGAGTACCCAAAAACTTTCATAGTGCTATAGAATAAATCAAAACTCAATGGGTACCCCCTCATCCTAGGAATAACTTGGCTAGCTACAACTTATGCATATATCAGTTGTAGGGCAGGAAACATGTCCATCACAGATGGTTGGTCACTAAAGAAATGTATACTCTACCCCTTTGCCAATATACTCAGTGACATTGAAACGCCTATTTGGGTAGGAAAATAGGAAGGAGAAGATACATTTCAAGACACATTGCACCCTCTCCTTACAATTGAAATAAGACTATCCATAAATGATACAAATGAAGATAAATTCATCTCAAATTAGATGCAAAATTTGTATTCAAGCTTTGTAAAAATTAAGGAATACACTAGCCAAGAAGAGGAATGACAGTTTGAAAATTATATTTATTTGAAAGAGACTTCTCAACAATATTTACTCACTACTAAGATTACAAACAACAAAAAATTCTCCATCCAAAACTTTGAAAATCAACAATAATTTGATTTTTGTCCAAGAACAACAACTACTAGATGGTCTTGAAAGTCATACATCAACCTTTGCATGGGGTAACAAAGACATTAATGGAATTCATCAATATATGTTTACACACCACATTTATATCAAAGATGATTCTTGAATCTTCACCCATTAGGTTACCTCAAAGAAGAATGAACATTTCCTTAAAATACATAGTTAAGAGAGATTTGCATAAACTGTTAGATGTAGGGTTGATCAACCCAATATCTAATAGTGAATGGGTCTCACCCTTGGTTATAATTCCCAAGAAGAATGGAAAATGGATATAGTTTGTATATTACTGAGAGCTCGACAAGGCCAAAAGAAAGGACCACTTTCCCTTACCTTTCATTGATCAAGTACTAGATGTGTTAGCAGGTAAAAAACTTTTATTTTTACATGGGTTTAGTGGATATAGCTAGATACATATCATCCTTGAGGACCAAGATAAAACTACATTTACTTTCCCCTAGGGAACATTTTCCTACAAGTACCTTCCATTTGGCCTATGTAATTCTCCTACAACCTTCTGATGAGTTGTCCTCAAAATATTTTTAGATTTGGTACATGACACTATAGAAATATACATGGATGATTTCACTCCATATGGGAAGTCATTCCAAGAATCCTTAACTAATCTAGAAAATGTGTTGAAAATGTGTTAGGAGATGAATTTATCACTATGTAATGAAAATTCGACATGCTCATGATTGAAGGAATTGTATTAGGCCATCACATCTCTTCTAGGGGGATTGCATTAGATAAATATAAAGTGAACATAATCCAATACCTACATAGGCAAAAAAATAAAAAGTTATTTGAGAAGATTTCTAGGTCATGTAGATTACTACCGAAGGGTCATCAAAGATTTTAGCAAATTGGCCCACCCTATTCACTCTACTCTCCAAAGACATAGATTTCTATTGGAAAAAATATTGTCAAACAAACTTTGACAACATCAAATAAAAAGTCATCTAAGCTTTTTTATTGCAAGGACCCAAGTGGAATATTCCATTTCACATACACATAGATGTATATGACAAGGCATTAAGGGAAGTTTTAGGCTAACAAAAACACAAGGATCCATTCGGAATATATTTATCAACAAGAACCCTCCATGAAAATAAAACCTCCCAATAGTGTCTCAAGTACAAGCATACATTTCAACATTCTCCCAACCCCAAAGGTAAGCATAAATTCCAATAATTTCAGAACCCCTTGAATAATTGTTCTTCCCAAAATTTCACCTTTTCAAGCCCATTACCCCCAAATATCTAGGAAAGTATTTATTCCAACAATATCACAACCTTGGTTGTCACGTTTCAAGTGGGATGGAACCCAAACATGATTTTGAACAATAACCCTCCGTTTGTGATCCGAAATGAATCTGGACTGAAGAATGCATAAGAATCAGTACTTGCAAAATAAATTGACAATTAATCAACATTACCAAAGCCACGTAAAAAAATGCAAGTTAATGTGGAATAAGCCAAATAAACATGTAACTGAAAAGTTGAAGAAAATAATTAAAGGGACAAGGAAATAGATAGGAGAGAAGGCTAATGAATTGGAAGTGAAGAGCCATGGATGTTGGACTTCCCTTACCCTCTAGTCTCTCTATTTCTTCACTCTCGCTCATACTCAAAGGGATTTTTGGCCAATGAGGAGGAGATCATTGCAAACTTGTAAACATGCAGAGAAAGAATATTGAGCTCCATTGGAGATTGGATTTCCCAGTTGAGTTCCAGGGTAAACAAAAATATTCATTAATGTGTTTCACTTTCCTTTGTGTGATGAGTATCTAGTTCAAATTCTCATGTGTAGGCTAACAAAAATGTTTGGTTATATTTAATGGATTTTATGTATCTCATCTGACCAAAGGAGGAGTTATTCACTGCATAATATTTTATTTTACTATGTGAGAAGTTTACTTCAAAGAGAAGAATTGTTTAAATGGTTCTTTTCTCCATGTATTCAATGTTGCTTTGCCCCTCGATTACAAATCAAATGGTATGAGAAAAATTTCATCCTTGAATGAGAGATTTCTTCCAGAACTGTGAATGATTGTAGACCACAACATGGGAAAATAAAGCAAAGATAAGATAGAAAACTTAAGGGCCAACAATGTTGAGCTTCAATAAGATAACGAGAGCTTGAAGGCATAGGTTAAGATGTTTAACCAGAGGATGGTAGAGATGGAGAAGCACATGGAGAGATCTGCCAAATTGCTTCCATTTCTCAATAACAAGTTTGAATAATTTCAATACACCCTCACATCGGTCATGTCAGATTGGGTCAAGCATAAGCACATCTTTCACACCTTAGTAATAAAGTCGTCCAATTGGATAGATACCAAGAGGATAGGTTCACACAGATGAAGATGAAACTACAATAATATTTGTCAAAGAAGGAGAAAGCCTTGGAAAGGCTTCAACAGTTGTCCAAGAGCATACAAGAGCAAGGAAACATTCCATTTCCATTGCATAAGCTAGCACCATGACTGAGACAATCTTGGTAAGATCACCTTCAATATACATCTCTTAATATTAGCTTGGTGAATTCAAGAAGCATAACAGGGGTATTGGCTCAAAAATTCTAAGGAAAATGGGCTATGATGGACGAGGGCTAGGGAAGAGGAGAGATAAGGCATGTTGACCCCCATTATTGTCACACGCTAGGCCAAGAATGAAGGCCTAGGCTTTGATGGTAGAAGTGAAACTTCCATCACCATGAAGAAAACTGTTTTCATGAAGGAAATCAACATGTCAAAGTTGACTTGCTCATTAGGAGAAGCAACAACAACAATGAGTGAAGGTATCAACTCACCACCACCTCAGCCTTGTGGTGGATTGAAGAATAACAATCACGAAGAGAGTTTTCAGACTCAACCCGCACCTACACTCAAACACAACAATAAACCAATCAACAAAAGCAAGAGGAAGAACAAGACTGGGAGGTCCACCTCAAACAAGAAATTTCTTGTTTGTCATTATTGTAGAAAAGGAGGCCATACCATAGACATTTGTTGGTATGCAGATACATGCTCACATTGTAAAAATAAAGGCCATTTTGAGGCAACCTACTGGGAGAATCATGTCATGTTCCGCTGGCCTGATGGTTTCCATAAGTTGAATTGAAAGAAGTCTCCTCCAATCCAACAACATACACAGAGGCACATTGAAAGCTAGAGTATGTGACTAATTCCTTGTAAAAACAACACAAAAGTTTTCCACCATTGCAATTCGAGTGGTCATTGGGAAGCAAAGTGTTGGTAACTTCATCTGGAGCTTCACCCCATAAAATGCATAGTGAATAGAAGTGTGTGGAGAATGAATATTGTGGAAGATGAAGAGTGGCCTACCTCTCCAATCCAAGAGGAAAAAGTCATCCAAGTAGAGATAGAAACACATGAAGTCTGCATCAACAATGAAATGGACAACAAGTTGATGACAAGGGAAAACACAATCCATTTCTTGTGTACAATATTTCATCCAAATAAACCCTTCTTGGACATGTGTCGAAGAGTGACACATAGAGGTCAATGACATTGGGGGTGTTTGGAGAACTTAGAAAGTGCTTGCAAGCATGTGCAGGCACCAGAGAGATGTTTCCATGCCAGGAAGAAATTGATCCTAGCATAGGAATGCAACCACACTTGAGGAGTTGTTATGTGATGGTATCATGTTGGGGCCACATTGGACATGCCAACATTCAAATTGGCTTCATTGATAGTCGAGGTGGACTATCTCCAAGTCAGAGAGGGATCTGGGAATGAGTGTTGAGCCTAGAGTTTGGATCCCGAGATTGCACAAAGTTCAGGGTTAGTGAGAATATTGTTTCATTAAGGGAACATGTGAGCTAGAACTAGATCTAGAGCCATAGACAAGGGTCAGAGCTGGTATCCAAATCCACGAGCCCGAGACAAAGCTATAATTAGAAATAAATCTAGGAGCCAATGTCAAAACCACATTCCAGAGAAGAAACCATTGGTGTAGATTAGTTTCCTAGAGATTTTGGAGAGAAAAATGCCTCTCAATGGGGAGGTGTGATCCAAAACAAATCCAGAATGAAAAATGGATAAGAATCAATTTCTACAAAAAAAAAATGTGAATTAATCAACATTATGAAAGCCATGTAAAACAATGCAAGTTAATGTGGAATAATCCAAATAAGTATGTAACTGAAAAGTTGAAGAAAATAATTAAAGGGATAAGGAAACCGATAGGAGATAAGGCTAACGAATGGGAAGTGAATATTCATGGTTGTTGGCCTTGCCTTACCCCCTAGTCTCCCTATTTATTCATTCTCACTCATACTCAAAGGGATTTTTGGCCAAGGAGGAGGAGAGCATTGTAAACTTGTATACTTGCAGAGAAAGAATATCGAGCTATTTGAGATTGGTTTTCCCAGTTGGGTTCTAGGGTAAAAAGAATGATGCATTAATGTGCTTAAATTTCCTTTGTGTGATGAGTATCTAATTCAAATTCACGTGTGTAGGATAAAAAAATGACTGGTCATCTTTAATGGCTTTTATGCATCTCATCTGACCAGAGGAGGAGTTATTCATTGCATAATATTTTATTTTACTCTGTGAGAATTTTACTTCAAAGAGAAGAAATGTTTAAATGGTGCTTAACCATTAAAACAACTATTCAATATCCACCATTGAATACATGAGATGAGGGAAGATCAATGGTCATCCTTGCAGAGTTGTTGAAAAACAAATTTCTAAGACCATATTTCTCTCTCCTGGGATTTGTTCCCTCTCTCTGAGGTGAATTTTATTGTCTGGATGATTTTTTTGAAGAACCCACTTAATATTTGGGTTGTTGAGGTGTTTATCTACTGGAATGTCACTTTCTTTTGTAGTTGGTTGTTTCACATAGTGCTCTCTTTCTGCCCACGAAGAGCACACTTTAAACCATCCTTTAGACATTCCACACAATATTCTAATGGCTTTCTAACTTGCCCATGATTTTACCTTAGTTGTTGGAAACAACATTAATTTTTTGTTTGCTATCTCACTTTCCCATGGCCTCAATATTGCCTCTATACTCCCCACACAACATTATCTTGTTACCCATTGATCCCATGCTCTAAACGCTTCTCTTGGGCATTCCATAATTCGATTTTCTGGTGTCCAACATGCCCACAACTTGAACCAAGCCTCTGAGCATCCCAACACTTGTCCTCTCGCTACCTAGTGTTTCATACAACCTCACCAAACAATCCCACGTTGCCCACGACTTGGGTTTGTTGTATGATATTTTTTTGTGTGAACCTTAGCGACAAAAGATGTCCCACATACATTCACTTGTATATTACCATGAAAAAAAAAACCCTAATTTTAGAGCCATTAAATGCATAGTGTAATGTCCGTGGAAAAACCATAAATCCTTTGTTGGTTGTCTAGAGTTGGCCATGTCCCAAAATTCTCCTCTGGCACGTTAAAAATGTTACCATCACATTCAATTCACCTATGGCATCTTAAAACTTTTGTCAACATATCAGATTTGCCTCTAGCACATTAAATTTGTTTTCCAACATATCAAATTCACCTCTCACATATTAAAAATGTTTACCAACATATCCCATTCACCTTTGTCACATTAAAACGTTTACCAACATATCATTGGAGTCTATATTCCTCTCTCGCTCTAGTCACCACTTGTACATAGTCTAAGTGTTGGTTGGACATCTCTGAGGAGCATTGGGCTTGCTCCCTATTGTCCACACATGTTAAAAAACCCATCTTGGACATTGAACCTCAGGTTAGAAAAATAGTAACATTCTAAGGAGGGGAGATGGCCATTGAATGATGCTATAGTGAAGAGACAATTAATGCTACATTGTAGAGACACAAACTGATTAGAGAATGATTGGGAGACTAGGTTGGTAATGGCCGTCTTTTCCACCCAAACCACCATTTATCAGTAGGTGATTAATCCATTGGTGTATGAATGTGCCTAAGTATATTCATTAATTAAAATATATTTAATTGGGAAATGCATTGAGCTTTGCAGGAAACTCAATGCCCTAAGTGGCATAGTTAACAGAGACTATAATAAGTTCTACGTGAACAGAGTGATAACATGTGCAGATCTTAGTTGTCCCTTTCCCTGAATTTTTATTGTCATTACTAGCTAATTGATGTGTGCATGGAAGAGGACTAAGGTTTGGTAGCCTCCATGAGACAAAGAAATCTATGCCAAAATCAGAGACAAGACTGATATAGGAACAAGAAAGGGAATTTCGCACAAGAATCCACGTTGATGAAGTGAGTGGGATATGATCCCCTCAATTACATATCACTTTTTCATCTCAAGTCCTTTTTCTCAACCAAGTATGTGGTGCAGTGGTGAGTTACCACCTCCTAACAACATTGTAGCCCCCTTTGGAGGATACCCTAGTCAAAACCCAAACCTTGGTGGTAGAAGAAGGCACATGATAACAAGGCCTTCCTTTGATCAAATATTTAGACTTTGTTTTGTCACTTGTATTTCACAGACATGGAATCCCCCAAATATACCCAAATTACCTAACTTGGGAAACATCACTGGGGAATACCTTCAATGCCACAAGGAGGATTTTTCCATGGCCAATTCCAATTTCATTGAAAACAACAATGTCTTAATCAAATACTTTTTATGATCCCTAATAGGTAATGCCCTTCATTGGTTCCATCATCTCCTTGAAAGGTCAGTCTATGACCACCATTTATTAGTAGACCAATTCATCCAACACTTTCACATGCTAAGACAAGGTAATTCTAGTATGTTCACCCTCATAGGTCTCAAACAATAAGACAAGGAAGATGTTTCAACCTTTACAATTCAATGGCATAAGGTTTTGGATAATTGTTCATCAAATATACCTAGATATACTCTCTATAACATCTTTATAAGGGCCCCAAATCAAGGAAACAAAGACAAAGTATTCCTAAAGGACCTGAAATCAACTAAAGGAGCCATCATTAACCTCCTCCATATTTAAAACAACTACATCAAGGATACAATGGGAAAAATAAAACCTAAGAATCCTAAGAACCAAGTCTTGAACAAAAATTCAACATGTGATACGGTGACAAAAGTTCCCTTGCCTAGATTTGAGACTTGAACCACACCAAAGAAAAGGAAAAATTGGATGTATCTACCTCAAAGACCAACATGATGTGAAAATACCACAAGAGACATACTAATAACACTAAACACATCCACCAATGAAAACAACTCAATGAAGAGAAAGGCCTAATTGATCAATCACTTAAACCCAAAATATTGTTCCTAGAAGAAACCCCAATTTGGGATATTTAGAGACCCCATGCCTAACGATGACCATAATACCAAATCTTCCAAAAAGAATAAGAACGACTCTCCCTAACCTGACTCTAAATCTTTTGATGAGGAATAATAAGATGTTTTCCCACTTTCCCTAAGAAAAATAGGAAGTCTCATGTTATCCTATCCCCTCTCTAATCTCCAAAAGTCATATAAATAGTCCATGTGGCCAAGAAGGCCTTAGGTTAGTGAGGAGACACCCCGTATTGGATTGGATATATGATTATTTCCCATCCTAATATTTAATTTCCTCTATCAAACTCCCTACCTAATATTACTAACCTTGATACTATCCTTCTGGTTCATTGGGTAAGCATCTCTCCTTATCAACCTATGATAGAATTTTGCCTTAGCTTGGTTCACATTGAAGTTACCCTAGATTCTTATTGGATAAGGGTAATATTAGAGCTAGTATATGGAATCTGATGCTATCATCCTTTCTTCTCCACTCTTGGTTTTTTCCATGCCCAGTTGACCTTCTCCTTCCTCTCTCCTTCATCTAGCTCATTTCCTCTCATGCCTCTCAAATTTACTACATGGATGTCCTTAGGGGATGCCTAAACCAAAGGGGTCACATGATCAAGGCCCTTTTTGAGTTATCCCCTTAGTTTGATCAAGATTATGTACCTTCTCTTTCCTTTGACCTTTCATGTATCCCTTCTGCGAAGGAATGAAATGCCAATATAGTAAACTCATTTCATATTGAAATTCGGTAGAATGAATTCACAATTAAAAAAGTACTTGTTGATCCAGAATCCACCCTTAATATCATAGTGTTTTCTATCTCTCATGATCTTTGTGCTACATGCTTCTAATGTTTCCCTCTCTCATCATATTCTAGATACACACTTAGATTAGTGACATGTCTTAATATAAGATCTCTTCCACCACTTCCATGATCTTATATTTATTTCACATGTAATCTCTATAACCTCTATAAGGATCCATTTTGACTATTTTGGCTCCAAACTTGAAAGCTTATTGATTAATATTAGGGAATCTTTGTTGGCTCTTTTAGAGACCCGGGGTCCACAGAAGGTGTCCAACAATGGTTCATAATAGTTTAGTATGCTAACATATTCAAGATTCCTACAAATAACAAGTCCAAGAAAAACAAAAGGAAACAATAGTCTAAGGAATTCCATGGTAAGAACAAAACTAGAAGTTGCTTTATTTGTGAAAAGAATCATTATATGAAGCATTGTAATACCCCAATTTTGAGTCCCCAGTTTAATAATGTATTTTGTTTATTCATGAAATACTTGAGTTCCTATAAAAATAAAAGGGGTCAAAGTTCCTAGGAAATGTGATACTTTGAACACTATTAATAAGAAAATACATCACTAATTGAGAGACGAACATGGACAAAAGTTATAGAGGGTTATGATTCCACTAGAGAGGGGGGAAGTTGAGGAGCTAATCCTTTACATTTTAAAATTATTTTTATTTTACCCACATTAGAATTTTAGAGAGAAAGAGAGGGTTATGTGAGCTTCTTGGGGGAAGGACACGTTATACTTTTGGTATTAAAACCCTATTCTTGATTGTCTTGGGGGTTGGTCATTAATTGTTACTGAAATTATCTTTGGATTTTTTCCTCTCTCAATTCACTCTTCTACTCATTCTTGGTTTTGCATGGGGAAAGGAAAATGAATAGTTAAAGGTAAGCAACTAGGGTTCGTTGGTTGTAGTAATTATTGATGCAATCCAGCAATGAATTGATACATGTATGCATGGGGTGCATTGGCATATTGACAAACCTTGTTGACAACTGTGAATCCAAATAGTTCCAACATTGAAATTTCTTGACTAGAAACACTGGAGCTCTAGTAAGAGGTGGACAACCCGAGGGATTGCATGGCAGTGAAGGGGGGTCATTTTCTTTGGGTGGTGTAGGTTGAAGGGAAAGAGATACAGAAAACTAGGATTGCTATGTGTTTTGAGAAAATCATGAGAGCTTGATTGTTGACTGGTTTGGGAAATAGAGTGTTGGGCTGAGATTCGTCCTTCTAGGTTCATAGCCATGGCTTAGGGGTGACCTGCTATTGATATTTGGAAAAATAGTGTCTAAGGTTGGGTGGAACATTCGATGTCTGCAACCAGTTGATGATTGGTTTAATTAAAGACAAGTTCTCTCTGTCATGCATTTCTCTACTTGTATATTTATTTACGATGTGTATTAATTATTATCTCTGAGATATGTATTTATAATGTGTCTATTTACTAGTTATTGATGTGCATGACATATTGTTAATTTCTTTTATAGTGTAACATGAATCTTGATTATTGCATGTGTTTATTTCATGCTTCTTTATTAATTATTTGGTATCGGAAATTAGATATCAATCCAATAAGTGAATTTTGGAATTACTCGGACAATGGGTGCGTTTCAGATCAATATCAGAGCAACATCAAGAGAAAAATATTTTGGGTTTGTTGATCTGGGTCTATACAAGTGGTTTTAGAGCGTTCTTGAAGTGAATTTTTGAAGTAGCATGGCCCATCCCAGTGGTTGGGTACTGTTGAGCACTCAACACACCTTAAAAAGTCTATGTCCATTTCTACTGTTTGGGTACCACTTGATCCTTTGCACTGTCTGTTTCCACTTCGGTATGAAAATGCTTTTTGTGCTTATATTTTATGTTTGAATTGTTTGAATTGTTTAAAGTCTGCTTGAACATATAAATAATCATCTTGACTTTAAAAGGGACTTAACAACTACTTAAGGAATTGACAGTCTAAATTTTTCCCCAACGTGCTTAGGAAATTCAACATCGAGAAATATTAAAGGTGACAAAAATCGCTTGAGAAGTTCAAAACAATCGAGCACCAAATTTCATCGACGTCGGCAGAAACAGGTCTCTCGTCTCCGTGAATAAACCCCACTAAAGATATTTCTGACTACTGATCCGTTCGACATCGGCATAAAAATGAAAAAGAGTAAGTGTTACACAAGGAGATGAGTGGTATTTCCAATCATTGACTCCCGAAACGATTTCGGCGTCGGAGATTTACGAAGATGGTAACCCGCCAAGAAGCTACACACTTGTTTTTTTCCCCGATCGCTGATCCCTGATACCATCGACGGTGAAAGTGTTTAACAAGAGGATATCAATGGAAAATTACACAAGGGTAGTAGTTGATCCCCGATCTGTACACCGGAGAGACACGACGTGATGAGACATTTAGGCCCTAAGATATGTTAGGTACGACACATTTAAAGTATTAGTTAATTCATGGATCATGCATTAGTTACTAATTTGTACGCAAATCAAAAGGAACTGTTTAAGCCTATCGATACAATGCATCTCCCTCCGTGCCTCCACCATCAACCAAGTTAGAATTTATTTGCACAGATCCGACAGTAGTTTGTTTTTAATTGCATTCATTACTCGTATTAAATTATTGATACGACTAATAGGATCTATCCTGTTATATTCTTTTAATTCATTGTGTATGATCCTATTATGTGCGGTAAGGAGTTTACAACACACAGAAGAGCAAGGCTAACAATCCGGAGAAGGCTTCCAAGGTTTAGTGGTTATTGAACAACAATCTTAACAAGCATTACATGTATGTATCGGCTTATGGTGTTTTTCGCTTCATTTCATATGTTTCCACCCAATGCTACTCTGTACACATGTTTAAAAGACCGTTTTAATTGCCGGAACAATGCCTCTGAAGAAACCCACCACTAGGAAATCCCCAAGAGCACCAAAGCTACAAGAACCAGAAGCGGGAGAGGGCTCCTCCCCAATAATTGCAAGGCAATTAGAATTTTCTCCAAAACCGGTGCCCGTCATTAAGACGACCACGAAGAAGGTCTTTGTCTAGCCCCCGACCTTTGGAAACATAGAGGCGAACATTGGGACCAAAAAAACATTCCCTCGCTAGGAAGAGTTGTTTAAGAAAATCAAGAAGGAAGAACCCCTCGAGTATACCCCGCACAACGATCATGATACAAGAAGACTCGATGATGATGTCCTCCCAAATATCCGTAGGGAGTATTTGCACATGGTGGAAAATCGGACTCTAGTGTTTCCTTGCATTGTGCTCCTAAAGTGGCTCATTGACCACACTGGTGCACAATTTTTTTTGATTAATGATGATAATGGCGAGTGTGTTCGAGTTTTCTTTCCATCAGAGGTTCAGAGTTACTACAAGCTTAGGGAGCCAAAAGAAAATTTGAGCACCGATTTCGTTGTAAGTTTCTATGCAACACACGACACTAGCAAAATCATGGCGTCGTGGTGGAGGGAAGACAAAAAATTCACGAACCGAACTTCCAGCTGGTATCCGACGGTCAATATAAGGGAACCATACATATACCTGATGGCTCTTCTCTGCAGGTTACATGGGGAGAAAGATTGCTCCCTATTTTCAAAGGCTTGGATGCCTCTAGCTTATATGGTAGCCATTCCAGGCACGAGCTTCAATTGGGGTGCCATCATCTCCAAAAAGTTGAGCACTTGCATACGACAAGCCCAAACGCCGAAAGTGGGAGAAACCATCTCCTTATATATGGCCTCGTATCTACTGGATGTCATCTGCACCAGGAACATTTTCTCTGGAATGAACCTAAACTGGCACTCCTCTGAGCTCTCGATCCATGTATACTTCAACATCTTATGGGAAAACAGGTACAAGAAATCCTATTCTCTTATCTGTGACTAGTTTATTGCACGCATTTATTCTTTGTTGTTCAAGAAAGAGTGCCCAAGGCTGTTGGATGAAGAAAAAAAAGTTATATCAAAATTAGGTCATTGGTATCTAGATGAGCGTGAGACCTACATCAGGGTTTTCGGTGCCATAGGGGCACCCCATTTTTTACCCATATATGTCCCCGATCGACTAGTGTTAGGGGAAATTTTCTATTAGACCATTCTGTAAGGATATAATGCCACTTTAGTAAAGGAAAAGAAGTGGGCCTTCATACCTTATGGGTTTCATATTGGATTCTACATGGTCAAAGACTCCGCGCATGCTAAGCAAGAAGGGCTAAGTCAATTGGAATTTGGATTCCAAACTATTCGTTTTCGCAAGCATGATCCCAAGGGTCTGGTTCTAAAATACACATCACAGGTATCATCCTATTGGCCTTATGCCCATGACCATTTTAAAGATGAAATTTTCACTGAAAACGTTCATGACTGGAATGAGGTGGCGGAAAGGATGGTTGATCCTAGAATAACCTAGTTCCAGGCTATGAGTTGGGAAGAGAAAGCAACATCCTTGGAGAAAACAACTCAATAAATTCTCAGGACCCAAGAAGGGACGATAGCATCGAAACTGGGCGAAGAGGTGGGTGACCTCCAAGAAGCCATTGGAGCGGCATAAGTTTATCAGGAATCCCCAGTACAAATCATGGATTCCCCCGAGGTTCAAGTTGAACAGGGGATGGGGGGACTTATGTGTCAGGAGACCCAACTGCTAATGAAGCGGATGCAGGATAATCGTGACCTCATCATAACACCTAGGCTTCCAACTGATATCCGAGAAGGAGGCCCGATGGAGCCAAGTGACCCCGATTTCACAAACCTTGGTAACATCAATGGGTCGGATGGCCCAAAATCCACCACATCATCGGCAAGACCGTCGATCGGCGGGACGACTCAACCAAAGACAGGCCGAGTGTCGGTAGAAACACGCGTGCCTAATCCTTTATGCAAGATTATAAATATATATAGTGACAATGAGAGCCCAAATTCATCTCACGACACCCCTGTGTGTGTCCAAGAGGAAAAAGTTTCTAAGAAGACTTGCGTCATTTGGCCGAATACTATAAAGGCACCACGCAGATCGTTGTGTACCTGAAAGGTGAGTTCAAAGAAGTTTACAACGAGTTTAAGAAATAAAGACACCTATTAGCTGCGAAAATAGTTGAGTTCCAAGAGGACACTCTCATGGCACTTGTAACATGCAATCATATGGAGAGATGATATGAAAGGGCGTAGCAAGAGGTAGAAATACTCGAGTACATTGAGGCAGTCCAGCAGGGCCGAGATAAGGAAGAAAATGGAATTCGGACGGTGGGGAAAAGTAGTCTTAATCGCATGAAGCTGTCAGTCGAGTACTGGGCTAAGATGTCTCGGGACCCACACCGATAAATCCAAGAGAAATGGACCAGATGCAAGAAGAACTGGGATAAAATTAATAAAGTAATGAAGGATATCAGGCTCCCCAAGTTCGACACCCCCAACAACTTCGTCGACCTAAGCGACGTAGTTGAGTCACATGCCAAACAAGATTTTCTATGAGCCATCGGGTTGACCCACTTCTAATTTCTCCATTAATTTTATTATTTAAATAATTTATTTTGTATTCAATTTGACTTATAGTACCCTAATCAATTCACTTTATTATTTACCTTCTAAAATATCTTAAACCACTTTGACTACTTCGACCTTTTGGGGCTTCTAGATGACTCATGAGGGTTCTCCAACTTCACATGGCCATAACTCTCTAACCGTGAGGAGTTATGTGATGTTCCACATACCAATGGAAATGGAATGAAATGTACTATCCATACAGAATATTTGTGCCTACAAATATATCAAAACTCATACCATTATCCACCAAACAAACTTGGGTCCATTACCCAAACCCGGGTTCTCCAACTTCTCATGGCCATAACTCTCTAACTGTGAGGAGTTATGTGACGTTCCACATACCAATGGAAATGGAATAACATGTACTGTCCATATAGAATAGTCTTACCTTCAAATATATTAAAACACATACCATTATACATGAAACAACCTTGGGTCCATTACCCAAAACTTTGTGCTACCGGAATTCGCTACTGGACTTTCTCCAAGGGTTGACATCAATCACTAAGGGTTGACATCAATCTAAAATATCACTCTTCAATGGTTGACATCAATGACACCCAAAAATCCATACCAACTTTCCATCAACCTAAGCCAATTGTCTGACAATGACTAGATGGTGAACAATATTGCATGTTACTCATTAATGACTATACCAAGATGACCTGGGTTTTCTTCCTGAAGAAAAATTCAGAAGTTTTAAAATGTTTCCAGGTATTCAAGGAACTGGTTGAAAATGAAAATGATTTGAAAATCAAATGCTTAAGATCAGATAATGGAGGTGAGTTTACTTCAAACGAATTTAGGGATTTATGTGAAGAATAGGGAATAAAAAGACAATTCACAACAACTAGAACACCTTGGCAAAATGGAGTTGTTGAAAGGAAAAACAGAATTGTACAATAAATGGATAGAACCATGTTGAATGACTCCAAGCTAAGTGATATCTTTTGGGGACAAGAAATGCATACAATTGTTCATATCTTGAACAAAGGATTAATCATAAGTAATAGTGATAAGACTCCATATGAGTTATGGAAAGGAAGACCAGCCAATGTCAAGCACTTTAGTGTGTTTAGAAGAAAGTGTTACATAAAAAGGGAAGATAAGAAGATTGGAAAATTTGACTCCCAGGTGAACGAAGGAAGATTTGTTGGGTACTCATGCAAAAACAAAGCATATAAGTGCTACAATATAAAACTCAACAAGGTAGTGGAAAGAATCAATATAAAATTTGATGAAACAAACTTGTTGAAGACTAGTAAGGAAAGAAAGAAATAAACATCTTTGAAGAAAAGGAAAATGAATAACTAAATAAAGAAGAAGAGGAATAACAAGAAGAATAACAAGAAGAGAAGAAACCAAAAGTAGAACAAAAAGAAAAGAACCAACAAGATTTTCAGACAGTTTCTAGTACACCTAATTGTTGGGTTCAAAAGAATCATCCACAAGAACAAATCATTGGAGATAGAAGTGTCAGAGTAGAAACCATAAGAAGAAGGAAAGCACAGCCACCTCAACAAAGACATTTTTCATTACTATCCACAGTTGAACCAAGTAAATTTGAGGAATCCATAAATTATGAACATTGGATAAAGACTACGAAAGAAGAACTAAATCAAATAGATAAAATGAGGCATGGGAACTAATTCCAAGACCAAAGGACAAAAATGTGATTGGGACAAAATGGATCTTTAGAAACATGTTAAATGAAGATGGACAGGTAACTAGAAACAAAGAAAGACTAGTGTGCAAAGGATTTTCTCAAGTTGAAGGAATAGATTTTGAAGAAATATTTTCTCCCATGGATATAATGGAAGAAATTATAATGTTCTTGGCTTATACATGCTCCAAAAGGATAAAAGTGTATCAGCTGGACGTAAAATTATCTTTTCTAAATGGAGAATTAGAAGAATAAGTCTACATAGAACAACCAGAAGGGTTTCTACTATATAAAAAAGGAAGACTATGTTTTCATATTGAAGAAAGCTATGTATGGAATTAAGAAAGCTCTGAGAGCTTGGAAGTTGGTACTCAAGATTGGAAAATAACTTACAACAACAAGGATTCAGAAGGGGGAATGCAGATAGTAACCTCTACATAAAATTGGATCAAGGAAGTATGAATTTATTAAAGTGTATGTTGATGACATCATCTTTGGAAGTGATGATGATAGATTGAGTTAGAAGTTTACCGAGGATATGCATAATGAATTTGAAATGTCCCTACTTGGGGAGTTGAATTTCTTCTTGGGACTCTAGATATCTCATCTAGATGAAGGCATTTTCATTTCCCAAACCAAGTACATCAAGAAAATTTTAAAGAATGGAAGAATGTAAACTTGTGAGTACTCATATGGTTACCCATTGCAAGTTTTGCAAAGATGATGAATATAAAGAAGTGGATCAAAGACTTTACAGATAAATGATTAGTATTATACTCTCTGTGACAACTTCAATACGATATGTTATGCAAGTAGCTGGATAGGCCACGATATTTCAAGTCAAACCAAAAGAAACCCATGTTCTAGTAGTGAAAAGGATCTTCAAATATCTTAAAGAAACAACATATTTTGGGCTATGGTATCTGAAAGGAAATGAGTTAAATATGGTCGCCTACATGGATGCATATTGGGTAGGAAGTATTGATGACAGAAGAAGTACAATTGGAACAACTTTCTACTTAGGTGATTTCTTAGTGTCCAAGTTGAGCAAGACACAATCTTCAGTATCCTTATCCACAACAGAAGCAGAATATATCGCAGCAACAACATGTTGTACTCAGATTCTCTGGATGAAACAAACCCTGAAAGACATACAAGTGAGATATGATGAGCCTATTTCAATACTCTATGACAACACCGGTGTTATAAACATCTCCAAGAATATATTGATGCATTCCAAGATCAAACATATTCCTATTAAGCTCCATTTTCTGCAAGAACAAGTCACATAAAACAATATGAAGTTTGAGTACATTGGGACAAAAGAAAATATTGCACACATATTCACAAAGCCTCTTCCAAGGTACACCTTTGAGCATCTTCGACAAAAACTAGGAGTAATTTCTGCTCCATATTGATTTCCACAATCTTCTGCAAGAACAAAAAGGCAAATATTGTCAGGGGGAGTTACCCTTTTCCATTGATGTCAAAGGGGGAGAGAAAAATATTAAAACTAGAAGCATGAAGACAATCCCCGATAGCATGAATAGAAGAGGATAGTATAGCCATTGGGATTAAAGCACGAAGATAGGGGGAACATGGTTATTTTACTAAGTTTCCATTAATGCCAAAGGGGGAGATTATTAGAAAATTGTTTGTCATTGATGTCAACCTTAAAAGAATCCCTAAAGCAAAGCCCATCAGCCTCTAAAAGTGATGATTATGTATCCACTTGAAGAATCCTTGAAGAGCCTCAAAGGAGCTTTGACATAAGTGTATATAACTTCAAACTGGTCCTCTTATGGCGTATATTTTAAGAATGGTCCTCACAGGATGAGATAACATGTGGTTGTTTCCACATGCCCACTTTGAGTTGTACACAAATGGAGCCTTGAAGGAGCCTTGAAGAATCCCTAAAACAAAGTGAATAATCCACTAAATTCAAGTGAAGAATCCCTTAAAACCAAGATAAGAAGCACCTAAAGTAAAGTAAAGAAGCCCCTAAGGTTGACCATCCTTAAGGATGAGGTACGACCCAAAAGTTGTGAACCTTGGACGCACCCCCTCATGTGGAGAAGACTCATATAAATAAGAGGAGCCTCATTTGGAATTTGTATCACACCAATTCGACCTAGCCAAGGAAGAGGAGAGAATTTCAGCCTAGAGGAGCAAATTTCCAAGGGAAGATGAAGTGAAGAAGGAAGAAATTCTAAGGGAAGATGAAGTCTTGTGATGATTTGTTATAGGGTTTTCTTTGAAGGTCATCTTGGCATTTTCTATATAACATTTTTATAAAATGATTCAGATAGTGAAACTTGGAGGTGTTTCAAAAGAGATAGCGAAGAATCTTGGGTACTAATTTCAGGTCTTGACTCATTACATGTTTGGGTTTTCTTCTTCAAAATGATTCATCTTTCCATTTTCGCTATAATTATGTTTGGGGGATGCTTCAAGGAATGAAACTTGGAGGAATTTTAGAGAAGATATCGAAGAAAAATGGGTACAAGCTTCAGATCCCGATTCATTATAGGTACAGAGTTATACTTAGGGTTTGTGACTAATCCATAAACTAGTCCCAAACATGTGTTCGAGATAAAACAGTTATATCTGAATCTTGGTAGGTCTAAATTGAATTCCACTTATTTCATTAGAAGGAGAATGGATCCTAGTATCTAAGTTCCAATTTTTATTATTAGCAATGGAAAATTGAGCTCGTGGAAAATCTTACAAGTTTGCATATTTGAGGTACAATTCTGAGTAGTTTTGTATGAAGATTTAAAAAGTGATTTTGGGATTGTATTTGAAGGTTGATTTGATCCTGTATCATCATTTAAAATACTCCAAGGGGATTGGTGTCTCCCTCTAGTAGGTGCTAGAAAAATTAGGGAGTGTGTGCTTCCTTCAAGTTGGTGCTTATAAAATCTTGAAACTACTTAAGAAACATTTTTGTGGTTTTCTCCCAGTTGAGTTTCCATGTAAAACTTAGTGTGCAATGTGTATGAGTTTATGTGATGATGAATGAAATGATTAATGGTTAATATTTATGTAGTTCTTGAAGGTCAAAATTGTTGAAATAACTCTATACCGATTCACCGCCCTCTCAGTATTCTTGAACATTCTAACAAAAGCACCCATGGTTAGTCAAGTGTTGAGGACAACACTTGTTTGAAGGGGAGGGGCATATTAAGCTCTAAACAAAGCCCCATGTTATGTATAAAACCTCTTATTAAACCCTAGATATTGAATTATTATATTTCTAGTGTTATATTTGTATGTAGGCTAGAACCCTTCATTATAATTGTACCATTTCTCTCTCTCTCTCTCTCTCTCTCTCTCGCACACACACACACACACACACACACACACACACACACACACACATCGAGGATACCTAGTTTTAGGATCATATTATCTCATCTCATATTGTATTCTAGATTGGATGTATTGTTAAAGGAGGTTTCCCTTTGAAGTGGATTGCATTCATTAACTTTTTATCAATTTTTAAGGCATTGTACCATAATAGGGAGATGAATTCCTTTGTAGTTTTGCGAGTGAATAGAATGTCCAACTTTTTAGTGGATCCCTTGGATTATTTTGATATGGTCCTTTTACAGGAGTTCCTAAATCATAACAAGGTGGTGTCATCGCCACATTTGGGTGTTGTTCGTGTCGTGGATGAAGTCCTTCCATGCCTAGTGTGCACAGTGGGAAAAATGAATATTGGTTTTGTCCACCTAATTGGGTAATGATCCTGCAAAGGGATATGAAGCATGAGGATGAGAAGGTTTCTTAGTGACACTAATTGGCGATTAGAAATATATTATAATGGGGATGCTTATGTCATCCAAAATATAGATTGTCCTAATATCTTTCATTGATCACATGTTAGAGCAATTGTTAGTAGTATTTCCACCCAAGTGAGTGCTTGGAAACAAAAATAAACTTGGTCTAGGAGTCATGCCACCCACCTAAGCACCATATAGACTTTTTGGTTTAGAGGCGAAGTAATTGAAAAGGAAATTAGAGGATCTACTAAATGTAGGTTATATATAGTCATCACATTCATCATATGGAGCACCAATTCTCTTCTAATGAAAACCACATGGAACACTTTGTTTGTGTATTGACTACCATGCACTTTATAAATTGACAATGAAGAACCACTACTTAGTTCCCCTGATAGTGGATGTGTTTGAAATATTAGTTATGGGCAATGTGTTCACTAAACTTGACCTTTTCCAAGGATGTTACTAGACATGTATTGCAAAAGGCAATGAACAGAAATTGACTTGTGTAACCAAGTATGGAAGCTTTGAGTTTCTAGTCATATCATTTGGGTTATGTAACATCCCAACCACTTTTTATATAGTTATGAATGACATCTTCAAGACTTTCTTGGAGAAGCTCAATGTAGTGTACTTGGATGAAATTGCAATATACAACTAAAACATGGAGGAATATGAGGCTCACTTGAGATAGGCATTCAAGGTGCTTGATGAAAACCAATTTGTTGTGAAACAATCCAAGAGTGAGTTTGGCCAAGAGGAGATCCCACTATTGGGACATTGGATTGGCCATGACACAATCAAGTTGGATCCATAAAAGTTGAAGGCACATGAAGATAGGGAGAAGCCAATGACAATTCATGAGTTGCAGTCATTACTTTGGATGGCTAATTACAATATGCGGTTTGTTTTTGGGTATTTGAAGATTGTTGCACCATTGAAAAACTTGTTGAGAAGGATTGGATGTGGAAGTGGACATATAAGTAATAGGTATCATTTGAAGAGATTAAAAAAAAGACTTCTGACATCAATAATGTTACAATGGCCAGACTATGATACATGTTCAAAGTTTAGGAGAATCCTTTAGACTTTGCCATCAAAAGAGTTCTTATGCAAGATGGGCACCCCTTGGAGTATGAGAGTTGAAGTATGAATGATAGGGATTAAAGATATCATGTCCATGAAAAGGAAATGACAATTGTGGTATATCATTTGCAAGTTGGAAGCACTACTTGTTAGACATAATATTTGTGGTGAAAATGGATAGTATTTCCACATGTTACTTTGCTTCACAACTAAAATTGTCACCAAAGAAGGTTGTGTCGAAAGACATATTTTCTAAATTTGACATGACTATTATGTATGGCATGTACACAATGGAGTGGTGTATGTGTTGAGTATGAAGGCTCAACTTGCAATGATTTGGATGGAAACTATTTATTTGGAGGTTGTCATTCAAGTTCAAATTGTTAATTTGTTTGTGCAATGGATAAGAGAAGGCATTGAGCATGTTGTGGTAGCTATGAAGACTGTGAAATAGGTGCATTTAGGGAGGATATAGAAATTCTCATTGAAGGACGTGTTATTATTATTTATAAATGGAAGTATATATGTGCTAAGATGGGGAAATGTGTAGAAGGAACTTATCAAGGAGTGTCATCACTCTTTGTGGGTTGGACATTAGCGCCAAAAATAGACTTTGCCTTTGTTGGAATGAGGGTTCTGTTTGAGTGTAATATGTTGAGATGTGGAGAACTATGTGTGCACTAAGCTCATTTTTTCACCGGAAAAAGAAAAAATGAGGGCGCCAATAGGGGCACTCCATCCCTTTCCTATTGTAGTGCTACATGGGTTAATGTGTCCTTGAATTTCATTCCTCAACTTCTAGAAGTACAAGGTTATAACAAAGTGATGGTGGTGGTTGATAGGCTCTCCAAGCTTGAAACCTTCATACCAACCAAGTTTCGTGGAAACAGTTGTTGCATGTTTTTCAAACATATTGTGAAGTATTAGGGAGTGTTGTTGAACATTGTGTTAGATAGAGACATAAGGTTCACCAACACATTTTGGATGAAGCTCTTCAAGTTGATGGAAATGAAAATTATGATTAGCATCAGTTATCACCCTTACACTATTAGAAATATTGAGAGGATAAATGGTTTGTTGGAGGAATATTTATGACACTTCATGTGCAGTGATAAGATTGATTGGCCATAACTATTAGATGTGGCTAAGTTTTGTTACAATGCCTAGAAGGGTTCGACAATGCAACACATTGTGTTCAAATTTCCACCTAGATAATAACCACTTATGGCTCATATAGTCTTTGAAAGGTTTATGGTTCATGCCCATCATTAGCCAAGTTTCGTAAGTAGTGGCACGACCGAGTGGTGCATGCAAGGGTTCACTTGACTAAGGTAGTCAGATGTATGAAGGGGAGGATGTGGACTATTGGTCACCAGAATTTCAGGTTTTTTAATAAGTAGTTATGCAACCTAACCATCTCTAGTTCAAGCCACCCCCAATGAATTCACAATATTTGGTGTGGAGGTTTGTAGAACCCATGGAGGTGTTGGCTAAAGTTGGCAAGTTATCCTATCAGTTGAGAATTCTGAACCATCTGAAGTCTTACCATCCAATTTTCCACGTGAGCCAACTCAAAGCTTATGTGGTTGACTCCACGGACCTAAGTTATCGCCAACATCTTATGCACCAATGCTCATGATGTATAGATTGGAACACATTGTGGATATGGTCTATGCTTAACGAACAATAGATTTTGGTCAATGGTGCAAAAAGAATACTTAAGTACTATGAAAGATGGGTCATTCAATGCAGATAGTTGGAAATGGCACAAGGTACTATGGTAGCGCTAGGATTTGATGACTTATCCAAGTTAATTGTGGCTAGTGGTGGTGGTTCATTAGATTCTATTTCTTTGTAGTTCGTTTTCATTATCAAGAGACCCAACCCAATAATTTTGACTCTAAAGTTGGTTAATTATTGTTCAAGTGAGTGCATTCCCAGTCCATTATAAAATTGGGTTAAGTTTTTTATTACATGTTGAAGAAGAAGTGTGAAACGTGGTTAACAATTGATGAAAAGGTTGATCCATAGCTTCCGCGAGTTTAGTGGTGTAAAGTTGAAAATTTTCGTAGACCCGTGAAAGTAACCCACAATGGCGCGTCATCCAAGGCAACAACATACGAAGAGGAATATAAAAAATCGACAAGACAACATTAATGTGAAGTGGTATCAATGTGAGGCGATATATATCCTTTACTTATTTTATTGTTTGCTAACAACAAATGATATCTTTTAAAAGTGATTGCAAGAATATTCTTAACAACTCCAAAGTTGGATAAATGACATAAAGTAAAAGTTCATACCTATCTTAATTACCAACTTTAAAAGATTGCATAAAAAAGTACATCTTTTTATTAAAAAATAATTTCATTGTGCTTTCCTAAAAAGATATACCTATATCTCCATTACACAAATACTTTGAGCAGCATATTTTGCTGCTCAAAGAGTAATATTCTAATAATTTCTTGCGTAATATTCTACATGATAAAATAGTAAACTTACGTATTATTTTAATATTTTGCTTACTCAAACTTCGACATTATAAAATATTTTCCATATATTTTCTTAAAACTTAATTCTTTAAGTATTCGACTTTGTTATATAATGACATGGTTTCCAAATTTCCCCTTCACGTTATATATATTTTTCCAAAAAAAGTCACGAGGTTTAAAAAGTGATTGTACACACTTCAAACATTTTAAATAAACATCACATAATTTATTAAAGGAAATTTGATTTAAAATCAATTTTAAAAAATTGAAAAATAATAAGTCATGTATTTAATTTAAAATTCTAAGATGTTCAACTTAAAAAATAATAATACAATTTTCATTAATAAATATCATAGAATAAATAATGTAACATAGTACATAATAATGTCGTAACATAAATGTTATATGAATTTTTTCTTTTCTAATCATTTAAAATAATAGGAAGTTAAATAATATTGCACAATTTAGTTGTAGTAGGAATATTAGATAGCACTAAATCTATTTATGCTTTAAAAACAACAATTCTATGAAAAAAAAATTGCAATTTTGACAAAGATAGTGATTGCAAATAGAAAAATTCAAATTCATAAAATGTTTAACCTTCTTCCATAATAATAATGTAAGTACAATAAATAATATATTGTCATTATCTAATATACAATGGAATTACAATATAACATATACAATTTTAGTGGGCCTAATGGTTACATGTGTTTCCTCCTTGGAGGTTACAGGTTCAAATTCAGAGGGAGTAGGGTATGTATACCTCTGTAGACTTCAGTAGTCAAATTGTTGCGCGGAGGGGGTCCCTTGTCCCACAAATAAGGGGGTCTCATACACCAATTTGGTGTCTAGCTTGGTCGTGACCTTAAAAAATATATTATTAAAATATACAATCTGAGTGGGCCTAATGGTTAAGAACACATGTTTCCTCCTTGGAGGTCACAGGTTTATATCCAGAGGGGGGTAGGGTATGTATACCTCCGTAGACTTTAGCAGTCAAATCGCTATGCGCAGGGGTCCTTTGTCCCACAAACAAAGGGGTCTCATACACCAATTTGGTGTTTGGCTTGGTTGTGACCTTAAAAATAGATTATTATTATTATTAGAAGCATACTATAATAATATATAATATAATAATGATGATGGTTAATGTTCATTAAGATAAAATTTGGTCTATTGGACCATAAGAAGGTAAGTGACTACTTGGATTTCTTTAAATTTTTATTTCTGTGCTCGAAAAGCATTAAGAGAAGCATTCCAAGACCACCATAGTTTTGATGAGTTAGAATGTTGTGAATGTTGGTACTGTGACAAATCTTTTGAAATTGAGATCTAATTTGGTCATACGCACGACATTTTAAGAGAAAGTGTTTTTCATCTTCAATGGTCTTAGTGTCACAAAGATGACAAATTCTTTAATAATATATAATACAATAATATTATATTATAGTTATTATATTATTATTATATAGTTATTAAAGGAGGGAATCATTATATTATTATTATATATTATTAAGGTGGATAATAATAATAATAATAATATAATGATAGTCACCTTTAATAACTATAAAATAATAATATCATAATTATATAATATATAATACAATAAAAATATAATATTTTTTTCCATTAAAAAAATATCAAATTTCTATTCCAGTTTAGAATGAAAAATACATTATTCAAATACTTGAAGCACATTACACATGTAATGCAGATACAATTAAAGACTACATTGACGAGAATAAAATTACATAACTAATGTACATGTCATTTCTTACCCTTTAAGAATCATCAATCTTTCCCTTTTATACTAACCTCATGCCACACACTAAAGAAGGATCCACAATGACTAACTATAACTCGTAAAATCAAGAATCAAAGAGGGGACTAATTCCTTATCAAAAGCAATTATGTCAACTTTATGGAGTATCTTCATTCCCGGGAGGGAATACATGTACAACTACTATCTTAGTATCCATGTCTTTTTCTTTATCCTCTGAGATAAGGCAGGTTCCCCAAATGACACTTTTGGATAAACGATATTAACCTTATATGAGTATATGTTTGGATGATTTTTATATCCTTTTTTTCATCCTCAACAGGTGGAAATGTCCAACTTTTTTATTTAGATTTAGCCTATTTTTCTATGAAAGATGAGTTCTTGTATGAGGAATCTTGTAGATGTTATGGAATATGATATATCCTACATCAAAATATCATATTCTCATAATTCAAGACTTGAGTCCATCTAAATTTTTTCCATTTGAGAATCAATTTGTCTAGAAGAACCTTAGGTCAATCTCAACACAAAGGTGATCATATGTGCATAATTCCACTATAGCTCTTGTAAAATCTGTTTTTGTGTAATTACCCAAAGTATTCCCAATATTATCCATAACTAAGATATGCCAAAAATATAATGGAAAAATTGGAAGATGAACCCAAACCAACATCTAAGTAATTGACATTGAACTTGGATCAAATTCTGGGAACCAAAGGAGTTAGAAAATGTCTTTCTCTTCCCCCAAACCAAGGAACCTCAAAAGCTTATTCATAATTAGTATGATAAAAGAAATGAGCTATAAAAAACGTTTGGAATATAGAAATATCTCACAGTTCTTTGTCTAAGTCGAGTAGATCCACTCATATAAATTTGATGAAGGAGGTCAGTAATCATTAAATATGTAAATAACAACATCTAATTCATAGTGTTGATGTAATTAAGTGACCTCACAAGCTATGATCTCCATCAACAACTCATTTTCCACTTTATCCATTATATAGGCATCGAGTAAAGGAGAGAGTCAAAGTAGCTATAATGGAAGCTTTTTTTATTTTTGACCGCATCCTTGAAAGAAATCAACTTTGAAAAGATAATCCAGGTACCACTAGTACTCCTTGTAAGCAAAATACCAAATGGATAAGTGAATCTTTGCATAAGCTATAGTCAGAAAACAAAGATGGGCCTTCCAATTGTTTACCCTAAAACATGAGATGTTGTTGGTCCACAAAAAAATCCCTATAAAAACTCCAATTGCTACTTTAAAACTGCCACAAAATCATTTTAATTCACCCACAAAAAGTATGATATTCCCAATGAGAGATTTTACCATCATATGAAATCTATCATTTATAACATCAGTTTCTACAAATACTTGTTGGGCAATCATTTCATAAAACACTTGGCATTCAAGTGGTTAACAAACACTTGTTGGGCAAGCATTTTATCAAACACTTGGCATTCAAGTGGAGCAAGCACTTCATCAAGCATTTGGCTAGCAGACAAGTTTAAGAATGATATATTAGCTACCTTTAAGAACTATAAAATATATAATAGAATCTTATTCTATAATAATAAATATTATAATAATAATAATAACAATATATTATTAATATATAATGGAAGTAATAATGATATCAAATATTCCATATTCAATATTTCAAAGAGATTTATCACATTTTGAGACAATTTCACCAAGATCTAACCAAGGTAAGGTGTATATATGGTTCAATATCGCTAAATAGAAACATGATATATAACCATCCTTGGCTTCTATATGTCCACCTCAATGATTATTGTTGACTCAATTCTTTGAAATTCTATTGGTTATTGAATTTCCAACTCAACAAACATGATTTTTCTAATTTGGCCCATTTAACCCCAAATTTCCTCTAATATTAAGTTAAAGCTCAATATTGTGCCTCATTTTTACTTTACTTGACCACACTTTAAATTTGGGAAAGCTTCATAGGTATCCTCAATATATAATCGTTATAAAAAATTAGATAAGTAATCAATCCTTAACAATACATATTCATAAGTGAAATGGATGACACCCTCACGAAAAAAAAAAAAAAACATAAATAGCATTGACTAAGGGCTATCCACCATATGCATAAAACCTAGAAATCATGCAAAATACTAATCTAGAGCTCAATTTTGTGGCTCATTTGTCCTTCACATGCCACACCTTAGATGTTGACATCAATCGGTTGGGTAGTTGGTCGAGTAGTTGACAAGATAGTCAGTCGGACAGTCCACTAGTAGTTAAAGACACTCAGTCGATGGATCAATCGACTGAGAAATCGACTATGAGTTAAATGCATAGATGGTCGGGTTGACTTAATTTGACTAGCCAATTAGTCAGCGTAGATTTCTCAGGACCCATTCCTATAACCGATGGTTATATGTGGAGAAGATATTTCAGGTTTCAAGGAAGTAGGTTATATATTGAAACTATAAATGAAAGACCTCATGAGTCATTCTAACACACAATTCAATATGTTCAATATGCATTATGACATTCTGATCACAATGCATTGTGCTTATGTGCTATAACAGTTTCTTTAGACCACCAATATTGTGTAAAGATACTTCTATTTGATTATTCTACATACTCTATTATTTGTTTCACACAAGGTAACACCCATTCCCCAACATGGTATCAAAGCGATTGGTTTAGACCTCGCCTATTGTTTGCAAATCTTGTTGAGTCAGATCTATCTATGTTGAATCTAGGCCGATGATTTACCAAATATAACCCATGAAAACAAATTATATTTGTTAGATATCGAAGATGGTTTCGAAGATCGATCTCATTATTATGAATTGATCAAATTATGCTATTTGGGAATTAAATATGGAAACCTTGTTCAAGAGTAAAGGACTTTGGCAGTATTCGAAGACTGTGATTCCAGTTCTAATGAACAACCAGATGAAGTTTGATGTCGATATAAAGAAGGATGCGGTTGTGGGGGTCATCATGACCTATATATCGTGGGAGATTCAGTTCCATACTGGTGGAATCAATTTTCCTCATCAAGTCTGGAAGAATTTAAAGTCTTTATTCGACAAAGAAAATGGAAGACAAGTCATGAAGTTTGAGAAATAGTTGATCTCTTTTGATCCTCATTCCTTCGATAAAATTGAGGATTATTTGGCACATGTGAAAGAGTTGCAGTTGAAATTAGGTGAATGTGGAAAGAATTATCAGAAGAAATATGGACAACCCATTGAGTTGGTCCTGATGAATCTGAAAACACCATTCAATGTGTTCAATTCGATGTTCTGAACCAATTGGCAGGTATGCAAATAAGATGGTAAGGATTATAGCTTCGAAATTTTTTATGGCTTACGATTAATGATCAACATAGTCTACTTGATGAAGGGAAGCTTGGTGGTAAGCATCAGACTCACTTACTCAAGAGAAAGGGAAAGATGAATTACAAGGAAAGAGGATACTCTGGAGTTCCCATACAAAGACCAAAATACCTCGACTAGAAAACTAAAGTACAAACTAATAATTCAACATCAACATGGAAGAATCAAAATAAGAAAACATTTACTGTGAAAAGATTGGACATGTTGAGAAGGATTGTTGGAAGAAGAATCTTGATCCAGAGGAGAGGGTCAGGAAACTTGCAGGAGACATGTCAGTTGTTCGTCGACCTATTGATAATTTCACCTTCCAAGTCAGAACCTCTCAAGCATTGATTTCTCATTCCAAACTAAACAAATGGGTAGTCAATTATGAGTGTACTCATCATATGGCCAAGGATGCTTCCTTGTTCACGTCCATGGATAAAGTTTTAGAGTGAAAGATCTATGTTGCTAATGATTTTTCTCTTGACATTGGTAGTCATGGCGATGTTCCTTGTCGACATGGAAAAATTGTTGATGTCTATCATGTGCTAAATTTAAGTGAAAATTTGTTATTGGTTTCTCAACTGACACAAACAGGTAAGATTGTGGAGTTTTGTATAGATTGGTTCTTTTTCAGGGATCTGAAAAATGGTTAGTAAATTGTCATCGGAGGGTTTCTCTACCCAAAGGACAATTTGTACAAGTTTTGCAACTCGAATGGAGCTGAATCCGAACCGACTACACTTATTGCTCACATTGATGAACAAAGTTGAATTTGGCTTGAATGACTTGGACACCTCAATTACCGAAGTTTGAAGTTGATGGAAATGTAGAATATGGTTGTTGGTCTACCTAAATTTCTTCCCCCTAATGGAGTCTATAGAGGATGTGCGTTGGGTAAGCATCATCAGAATCCCTTAATTCAACTCTAACAAAGTGTGACAAGCACAAAACCTCTCGGAGCTAGTTCACAGCGATCTATATTGTATCAATGTACCTTCCTTAGCATGTGCAAAATGTATTTTGACCTTTGTTGATGATCTCTCAAGATTCACTTGGGTCTATTTCTTGAAAAATAAGAATCATGTCTTTGAAAAGTTCAAGGAATTAAGGGCATTGACTAGAAAGTAATGTGGTCAACCTATCAAGTTAGATAATGGTGGTGAGTATGTGAATCAACCATTTGAGGAATACCTTATTCGATCTAGTATTAACTAGCAATGGTATGTTCCTCATACTCCTCAATAGAATGGAGTAGTAGAAAGAAAGAATCAAACCTTGGTTGAAATGGATCGATGTCTTTTGCAGGCCAAATAGTTTCACAATTTCTTCTGGGTTGAAGTTTTTTATTGTGCAAACTTTCTCTTGAATCGTATTTTGACTTTTGTTGTCAGTTCTGTGACTTCATTGAACGATGGTGTGGTAGAAATCCCTTTATTGGCCACCTCCACTTAATCAATTGTATTTCTTGGGCTCGTATTCTAGATGATTGCATGAAGAAACTATATGCAAAGAGTCATGCCTAAATCGTGATGGGATACTCTGAAGAATCCAAAGCCTATCTACTATTTGATTATGTCAAATGAAAAATAATTATCAGACGAAATGTGTGGTTTGTTGAGAAGCATTCAAGAATTAAGTTGTTGAACACTTCCTCTGGATTGTTACAGGATGGTCCCTTTGACGTTGTTTTCAACAATGGTTGACCAGTTCTGTTTTTCAGTCCTTCGACTAGGCTGTCGAACTCTATTCATGTTTCAACTAAGCCACCAACCTTGGTTCCTGAGTCGACCAACCAGTCTATTTCTGTTTTGACAGGTCCTTCATCTCCTTCAACTAAAATTGTTCCTTCTTTTGATCGACCTTCTACAGTGGATATCGGTTCATCCTTTTCCTGCCTACCCAGATGGGCTGCTAAAATGATTGAAGTTGTTGGTCTTGATGTTGGTGATATTTCTTTAGGACAACAAACTCATAATCAGAAGCATCATACCAATGTTTCTTTGATGACTTGTGTTATGGAAACTTGAGATCTTGTTACCTACTCAAATGCACAAGGAAAACTTGAATGTGAACAAGCCATGCAGGCCGAGATGGATGCTCTTTTGAAGAATAACACTTGGGATTTAGTTCCTTGACCTCCAAGAAAGAACAATGTGTAATTTTGATGGGTCTATAAGACCAAATTTACCTATGAAGGTGTTTTTGATCATCATAAAGCTTTCTTGGTAATGAAAGGCTTCTCTCAAAAAGAAGGAATCAACTACATTTAGACCTTTTCTCCTGTTGCAAATATGAATTCTGTTTGACTGATTCTTTCTCTTGCTACTCATTTGGATGGTAGATCCACTAGATGGATGTGAAAAGTGTCTTCCTTAATGGCGTCTTATCTGAAGAATTTTTCATGAAATATCCTCTTGGTTTTATGATGGATTCTAATCTTGTTTTTTGACTTCATAAGTATCTTTATGGTTTGAAGCAAGCTCCTAGAGCTTGGTATGCTAATATCAACCATTTTTTTCCGAATATTGGTTTGAAATGTTTTGAATTTGATCATAGTTTATATGTACTCCATACTCATGGAAAATACCTTAATTGTTGTTTTATATGTTGATGACCTGGTCATAACTCACCATCACAGTGATCTCATTCTTAGATTGAAGAAACAAATTGTTGACTCCTTTGATATGAGAGATCTTGGTATTATGGATTATTTGCTCAGTCTTCAAGTTTTACCTCTATCTGATGGTTTATTCATTTCTCAATCTAAATATGTAATGGATCTTTTGGCTCGTTTTCAAATGGTGGATTGTAATACATGTGCTACTCCTTTTCAATCTAGATTTAAGTTGAGTAAAGACTATCAATAGCCCAAGTTCGACTCCACCCTTTATTGACAACTAGTCGGTAGCCTTATTAATCTCACTCATAGTACACCTAACATTTATTTTTTTGTTAGCATGGTTTCATGATTTATACATGACCCAAGAGAATGTCGCTAGAAAGTTGTCAAAATAATTGTTTGTTACCTCAAGGGTACCTCTCATCTTGGTATCAAATATTGTCAAAGTTTAGATTCATTAGTTGGCTTCATCAACTTTGACTCGCTAGTTGATGATGATGATCAAACTACCTCCATATATGTGTTTTGATTCAACATTGGACCACTGATTTGGTCATTCAATAAACAAAAGGTAGTCTCTCTTTCGACTACATAAGCTAAGTATATGTTGGACATGAAAACAATCACTCGTTAGTTAAAATTTGTTTGTAGTTTCTCAAGTGATTTGTGCTTCATATTGTTGTAAACGCTTGTGAAATGTTTACTTAAATGCTAAATCCCTTGAGGTGCTTCGATTGGATTTGTAAATCCATTTTTATTTTTGGCTCAGAAATAGAGGAATACCATTTCCCCATCTCTATGTTGTTGTGTGTGATGTTTTGATTATTATTTGGTTGATTAAATTCTATGTTGCAGGCCACCCGATCCCAATAAGTGGTATCAGAGCTGAGGTCAATGGAGGTCAATGGTGGTCTGTGAGAGTCGAGGGAAGGTTAGAGCGCATAGAGGGAGAAAGAGGCTGAGGCCGAGGCAAGCCGGAGGCAGTGTTGGCCATGGAAATGGAATGGATGTGATGTTGTTGGTGTGCATCAGTGTTGGCCATGGAAATGGAATCGGTGTGATGTTGCTGGTGTGCATTCCACACTCCATTAGTATGGTGTGTTGGGAAAATAATGCAGGAATTCTTGCACATGATGGGATGGGATGGAGCCGCCAGATATTTCATGGGAAGGCCCGTGGAACTCCACACATGGGTACGTGATGTTAAATATAATGTAACCTCAATAGTCTAACTGTACACTACCAGCTGTTCTTGACAGTTGTACTTTCATTTCTTGATTTGCTTGAGCCTATTTAGCTCAACTTTTTCCCCTTTTCTCAAGTACTGTTTTTCTCATATACTCAATATAATAAAAACTATTTACGCTCTTCTCTTTCTCTGTATTCTCTACTTCTCATTTTATCATGGTATCGGAGCTTCAGATGTAAGCCTCTTCATACAGTCTGGAGAGCAGCCTGATCCTAAGTAGTGAAGAATTTAAACTGTCAACGAGAGCTCAGGACGTGAGATTCTTCACAGAGTTTGGAGAACAACGCGCAGTCCGCCATCCGCTCAAAATATCGTTGCAGAAAGAAAACACGAGGAAGCAGAGCGCAATACACTCAAAAGATTGAGGAAACAAAGCTGCAAAAGGCAAAGAATCGTGAAATTCATAAAATATTGAGGAAACAAAGCTGCAGAAGGCAAAGAATCGTGAAATCCATAAAATCTCGAGGAAACAGAGTTGCATAAGAGAAAAACTTCATAAGTTCTTTAAAGAATTCGTGAAATTCCTTCTTACAGAGAGAATTCTACAAAGAGTGCCAAAGGACAAGCCAAAGCAGTAAAGGACAAACAGAACAACCGTAAGATTGACCCTGTGAACAGATCTGAGAAATCGATTGAGTTTAGAAAGGACGAGGAGCACACAGAAAAGGAAAAAGTTTTTCAGTCGTTAGATCTAGCGTAGAGGACCGACAGTCGTCGGATCCGGGAGAAAGTGCACAAGGCTTAGTCCTCCGGAGCGCATAGGAGAAAATCCGACTTGCGAATTCATGAAATCCTTGGGACCGTCCATCAAGGAGGACACATGACGAGATCTTGGCATTTCGCTGACTCGCAGGGAGTAAAGATCAGAGCACACTGCGGTGAGAATTCATAAATCGCGAAATCACGACTCGATCTGAGTCATTGGATCAAGAAAGATTGTAAGTCGTCGATCTGACGCTATCGAGAAATTGGGAATTGGGAGTTGGACGAGCGGAGGAGACTGCAATCCATACCACGATACGTGAAATCCCGAAATCCTGAAATCATTGCAACCGTTGGATCTGGAGTGACAGGTGGCGAAGATCTAGAAGCCATCAACGTTTTTGGAACTAGGAGAACAGAGGTGCAAGTCGTTCAACTTCGTGAAAAGTGAAAACCCGACATCATTTGAACCATCGATTAGAAGGGATGCGTGGCGAGCGTTCATCACTTCACTGACTCACGACTCGAAGGAGTCAACCAACAGAATTTCAAGAACCTGCGATATGTGAAATCGTGAAATAATCGCAACCGTTGATCGAGCAAAGATATGGACCGTCGATCTAGCGCTATCGTGATTTCGGCTACCGGAAAATCAGAGGTGAGAGTTCAATGAACTTGCGATACGCAAAACTCTGACGTGATCTAAGCCGCTAGATCAGGAGGAGCATGAACTATTGATTTGGGAGGCTTCAAAATTTCGGCATTTCAGAGTTTGGGGTTTGGAGAACATCGTGACGAGAGTTCAAAGGTCATGAAATACTAATCTGCGAAATCCTGAAAGGATCTGGACCGTCAGATCATAGGAGGATCTGGACCGTCAATCCGCAACAGAGGATAGATCGAAGTTTCAAATTTTGGGATTCCAAGGAGGAAAGGTTGGAGTTGCATAGCAACTTCACTAACCGCGAAATCCCAAAAAGTGGACTGTGGTCATAGCATCATGGTCGTGTGGAGGAAGGATATGAGAGGATCTGAGGGCTCGCTAAGCCCCTTTCAGATTTCGGGAGTTGGAGAGTCAGGAGTGGCTCACACTCCAATACTCTCGAGGTCGCAAAACGCGACACACTCTTTGTGGGCCAAGCCAGTGGTCACAGGTAGTGGTCACATGGGGAAGGAGCTCACACTCAGTTCTTATTCATGCAGGGCTGAGTTTGCATTTGGACTGATTCCACCATTACAGTTGCTACAGTTTCTAAAGAACAGAGCTCAGAGATCTGAGTCAACAGATCCTGCGCTCGGATAAGTCAAGTCCAGCCAAATCGAAGCTAAAGAAGTGGTCTACCTCGTGTTTTTCGATCTGAAGTCACTGAAAGAACTTCGAAGACCTGGTTTTACACACAGAAAATAGGTAAACACAAAATTTTCTAACATTTTTTTTTGTTTTGTTAAATTTTTTAAAAGATGGCCACGTCTAGCAATTTAGGACCAACTCAAGGACTGATTCTTCTTGGAAATAATTATGAGTTTTGGTCTCTTCGAATGAGATCCTTATTGCAAGCACAAGAGTGTTGGGATCTAGTGGATCTTGGATATGTGGAACCAGATCCAACATACCTTGCTGCCATGACCAACCAACAGAGAACTACTCAGGCAACACAAAGGAACAGAGAAAACAAGGCAAAATTATGGATTCAGAATTCAGTGGATGACTCGATTTTCTCAAAAATAACAGGCATTGTTACTTCAAAAAAAGCCTAGGACATCCTTAAATCATCCTACCAAGGAAATGACAAGGTCAAAATAGTCAAACTGCAGACCTTGAGGACGTAATTCGAGACTTTAAGAATGACAGAGTCTGAAAATGTTGATCAGTTTATGACCAGAGTCATGGGAATCGTAAACCTGATCAGATTGACTGGTGAAGCCATCCTTGATCAACGCATTGTTGAGAAATTCCTCATAATTTTACCAAAGAAATTTGAAATGGTCATTACAACAATCCTTGAATCCAAGGATCTGTCAAATTTGTCAATAGATGAATTAATGGGCTCTCTGTTGACACATGAGACCAGATTGCATCTCACAGATGAGTCAATCGCCAATGCCCTCAAAACTCAATTCTCCTTCAACAGAGGGAGTGGAAGAGGAAGAGGCAGAGGTCACCAAGGAAGAGAGAGCACTCCAAGTCACCAACACTCAAGTGGAGGTCACAGACAATAGAACTAGAATCAAAATTTCCAAGGTCACAGACGACAACACCAGAATCAAAATTTCTAGCCTCTAAGAGGTAGAGGGAGAAGATCAAATGACAAATCAAGCATACAATGATATTACTACAAACATTTTGGACACTATGAATCTGAATGTTGGAAGAAGCAAGCAGATCATCTCTCAGGCAGAGCACATGTCTCAAATCATATAGGAGAAACCTCAGAAGGTATGTTTCTCTCATGTCACAAGACTGAAGTACAACATAAAGATCTTTGGTTGCTGGACAGTGGATGCAGCAATCACATGATAGGTAACTAAGATTTACTTTCATGCATTGATTCTTCAATTTCCTCTGATATTACCCTTGGAAATGATTCTTTAGTCAAAGTTCAAGAGAAAAGGTTAAAGGCTCAATTGATCAATTCGTTTCAGATGAAGGATCAAGGAGAAAAAAAACAAATCTTGGGCATATAAGTATACAGAGATGGGAAGAAAGGTAAGTTTTGGTTGTCATTGATGAGGTTTAGTATGAACTTTGTGAAATAGGTAAATATCCCTTTAGCTTTCCATTGTAAGATTTCTTCGATTTTATGACTTGATAGTAAGGAAGAAAAGGTTTATATGTCTCGTGTACCTTATGCAAATGTAGTAGGAAGGTTGATGTTTGTGATGGGAATGTTCAATATTTCACATGAAATTGGTGTTGTCGGTGGAAACATGGAAAAACTAGGTAAAGAGCGTGGAAATGGGTGCTTCGGTATTCGAGAAGAACGAGTATCACCTATAGTGATTGCAACAATTTAGTTGTGGTTATGTTGATTCATTGGAGGTGGAGTGATCCATGATAGAGCAAATTGTGTAGACATGTTCACGCAACCACTATTGCTAGAGAAGTTGTGGTGGTGTTTGGATTCTCTTGGCTTGGAGGAAGGTGATTTTTGATTCATTGGGAAAGGTATCAGGAAATTGTTGTCAAGGTGGAGATTGTTGGATGTGACAACAATAAATTTTTAGTTACAACTTGGATGTGGTTTCTCAAGCGATTGGTGCTTCATATCCCTATAAATGCTTGTGAAACATTTTCTTAAATGTTAAATCCCTTGAGGTGATTCGATGAAATTTGTAAACCTATTTCTCCTTTTGGTTGAGCAATAGAAGAATACTATTTCCCCAATTTATTTTTTGTTGCATGTGTGTGATGTGTTTATTATTCTCTTGTTGATTAACTTATGTGTAGCAGGCCGACTAATCCCAAAAATATTGTGGTGTTCTTAATGTAGGTATAGAGGTTGTTTGGATCCACCAACTCTTAAGTGAACTTGGGTTTCCTGTCTGGGCCTTGACTACTTTCTACTATGATAACCAGAGTGAGATTCAAGTTGTTGAAAATCCTATTGCTCACAGTAAAATGAAGCATATTGAGATTCATGCTCACTATTTGAGATATTTAGTTCAAGAGAAAGTTGTCACTCTCTACTTCATAAGAGATGATTGGATTTTTTATATATTTACCAAGTAGTTGTCTAAAGCTAAGTTTTTCAAGCTCCATACTATGCTTGGGATTCACGAAGCTACAATTATGGGGGGTGTCCTACTGACCTAATTTCACCTTATGAATCTCAAGAGATGTATGTTGATGAGGGGTGTTGGGACCTTGAGTTCTGATGGTTCATACTCTACTAGAGATAGTCGATTGGAAGGTCAACCAAGATCTAGAGACAGTCGACCAGATGTCGATGTCAGTCGGTCGAGTAATCAACTAGACATTCAGTTCGACAATTGACTAGTAGTCGAAGATAGTCGATTGATGGATCGACCAACCGAGAAATCGAATACGATTTGGATGCATGGATGGTCAGGTCAACTTAATTTGACTAGCCGACTAGTCAACACATATTTCCCATAATTCATTCCAACAACCGATGGTTATATGTGGACAAGATCTTCTAGGTTTCAAGGAAGTAGGTTAGATATTGACACTATAAATAAAGGACCTCATGGGTCATTCTAACATGCAATTCAATATGTTCAATATGCATTTTTATGTTCTAACCACAATGCACTATGATTAAGTGTTGTAATGATGTCTTTAGACACCACCAATCTTCTGTAAAGATACTTCTCTTCAATTATTTTGCATACTCTTTTATTTCTTTCACATAGGGTTACACCCATTCCTCAACAATTTATCTCTTGATTATGGATTACAACACAATGATCCATGTCTTCCTTATATTTATCTTTCTTTCCCTTATTAGAAGCTACCAAACTGTCAAACTGAATCACATGAAAAATATTTCTTAGTTTGTATCCATTTGTAATAAATTTGAGGCCACCTTAGACCCTACGAATTTAGCAAAACATAATAAATTCCTCTAGTCTTGATAGAATACGACAGTGGAAGATATACATAAGGGCCCACTTTTTTTCCCAAAGACACCCTTCCTTATCTTGTACAATACTACCTTTAAAGGGTGTCCTCTTAAAATATTGTTTGATCACATAAATTACAATGGATGGAAAGTTTTCACAGTCCAATAATTGAACCCTCTATTATCCTATCCACTCCATAATGATATTATCTTACAACCATTCATTATTTCTCATTAAAACCAAAATCCTCGTGATATCCTTAAACTTCTTGGAAATATTTTCAGGGGTTGTGTATTAGAAGGACCGTGATGAATCCTTAAACACTTGAACAACTTAAGGATTCTATAATTGCATGGGAATACTAGGGATCATCACCTAGTGATAATGCAAATCCCTCCATGTGGTGCTTTAATTGAAATTTTCACTCTAAGAAATTAGAACTAATCCAAAACCCTCAAACATCCATAGACCACCCTTGAGGTTGCCTCTTTATTGCTTGAACATTCAATAAAAAATGAGAACAAACCTTTGTGTTGTGTAGAGACACAAACTTGACATTTTGTGGAGTTGGACCCTAACCCATGAACCCATAATTTATATGTAAGGTTTCATTCCACTTCAATAACCAATAAGAGATCAATAATTCAACTTCGTTACTCCATCTAAAATCCACTCAATGGAAAGGAAAACCTACTTATAAATATGGCATACTTGACAGTGATATTTATGATCCTAATATTGGATTAACTATCCTCTTAACAGATCATTTTGAGCTCTCTAAATTTCCATTTCACTCACTAGGCATTGTTATCACCGTATTGTCGCCTTCATCAAACTTTTTCTTCCCATTTCCCTCAACAAGCATCTTTATCACCTTATTTACCCCTTAATCAAACCTTCCCTTCCTAATATTCAAACCCAAGGATACCTCCAAAATATGTCTCGATATAATCAAAATCATTTAATCTATAAGTTGGAATTGAGATTAAGCACACACATCAACATCTGATTGCTTTTCCCTTTTAAAATGTTGTGCACTTCACCTTCTTCCTCCCATTAACACCGGATTTGACCTTATAAATCCAAGTTTTAATCTATAGTTCATGATTCATGAACAACATTTAGAGTGAGCTCGTTGTTATAGATTTCATTATTTGGCATTGATAATTTGTCAGTACATTATGGGGTGAATTGGTTAGTGAGACCACTAATGTAGCATCAAGAGTTTGTTGAGTTCCTTTCAGACTAGGCACATGGTCATGTATATTTATTATTCATAGATAGATGGTTGGATAGATTTCATACATGTTATTTTTATTTAAGTACATGCAAAGGAAACATCAAATATGTGTTATCACCATTTATTTATGCACCTAGCCTAAAAGAATAATCCTTACCAATGTGCACCATCATAGTCCGTGTATCCCTTGTCATACACACTTTCACACCATTTTCCATTGCATAACTTAGGAAAACCCCTTTTTTCGATAAGTTATTTCACTTAATTAAAGCCATAATCCCCTTTTATTCATTTTCCCCTCTTTATTTTATTTAGATTAAAGGTAAAATTAAATTAGTGGATAACAATTGATTTGGTTAAGTATAATATTTTATTATTTTGACCATATCAAGGATAACCACTATATTTCCTATAAAATAAATAGAGCCATATCATTTTCCATATGATTTTTCCTTGAGAGTACAAAGATGTTGC
>ML789373.1:358738-378586 GCA_009831015.1 Picea engelmannii | reverse complement strand
TAACGCGATACGGTAATCGTGCAAAATTCAACACAATACACTTTTTAAATTGTGCAACTTGCACATTAATTGATTTAGACCGAAGCAAATATGTTAATTTACAAAAATCACTAATTATTTGTTTTTCTGCCCGCTTCTAAACTCATTAGAATCATGACATTAATATGATAATAAGTATACATCAATAATTTTAATCGTCAATATTTTAAAAGATAATTCATTAATACAATACTCATTAATCCTAAAACAAAACATTTAAGTCAATCGAAAAGTAACATTAATGGAATTCATTACTTACATTAATCATTGTCGAGTCTTCAATATATTTCACTAATAAAATAACTAAAGAATCGTTGACCCAAATCGCTTGTTATTTTCATTATGAGTTTAGATTTCCATCATCAATTATATATATATAGGGTTGTCTTCATCATTTATTGTATAAATAATCTATTCTTTTAATTATTCTTTGTTACTAATATATAAATAGTTCCTTAATAAAAAAAAATATAAAATCCTTTTCAGAGGAAAAGAAGAAGTAACGATTTCAGTCAATTTTTTTTTTTTTTTTGTAAAATTGGCAATGCCAAATCGCAGTCTGCAAGCAGTAGCTAGACTTGTAAGTCTTAAATAAATAAGTTGCTGAAGTTTATGGGGAACTCCCCCGGCTTTTTTTTTGTACACTAGCCACTTCGGTCACACCTTTTATATATAAATCATATTCTGTTTCTGTTAAATATATATATAATCTTTTAAGGATCTTCAATCCATGGACTAAAAGTTGTTATATAATACTCCAAACATTAACCTTATCATTTAACTTTTCGTTATGATTTAAAATTTGTAATGTACCTTTATAATAGGAACAAGGGGATTAGCTGCGAAGCAGCGAGTCCCTGCCCGATTGATATGACTTAAGTGGATTTTTTTTAATTTTAACATTATAATTATTCACCTTAACATGATAATATTTTTTTTTAAATTAGGGCGATGACGGATGATTGAGAAATGAAGAACTTTTTAAGAGTGTGTTAGGCTTTTTGATGTAGGGAGTTATTTTAGATAAATATGTGAACACAACTCTAAAAACTGTAAAACTAAGAAGTGCTAGGGTGATGATGATGGATGATTGAGAAATGAAGAGCGTTTTTTTAGGGATAAGGTTAAGAGGGAGGTTTGACTTCTCTTGGTGAATTGAAATGTCCAATGTTGCAATGTCCAGAGTTGTTGAGAATTATTCATTGATATTTTTTTATCTTACGATACAAAATTAGAATTCTTACTTGATAACTATGACTGAAAAGCTTCTTTAATATAAAGAAATAGGGTAAAGTTGATAACTATGACTGAAAAGCTTCTTTAATATAAAGAAATAGGGTAAAGTCTCAGAGTTAACGATTTTACATCCCTCATTAATTAATAACATCTAGTAATCCCTCATTAATTAATAACATCCAGTAATCACTATCCTTAGTAAAGATAAACCACTAAATAGATTTTACCAACTCTTTTTTTTTTTTTTTTAAACTATCCATCATTCAGAAGATGAAGATGACCATGTGTCTCAAGTATATGCAATGAATTCTTCACTTCCCAAGGTTTCATGAAGGTTCCATGGATTTCATATGACACAACTACTGGAATCGGTATGTCCTGCTTAATCTGGCTAATGCTGCAAGTGACATTGCATAGTATGCCGCTCAATCACTGTTTGAATATGGTTTTGGAAACCATCAGTGTGATTTCAATGTTCTTGTCCATTAATTCTCAATTGAAGTTTTTCCCCGTAGAGGATTCATCCATGCCAATTAATACAAATTAATAGAGGAACAAAGCCGGAAATCCAATTTTATTTCACACTACAAAAAAAATCGATCGAGCTCCCTACGTTTGAATCGTTCCTCATAGGATTCAGCGTTCAAATACATTCCAGAAAAACAACTACGCATACATAAGACATAAAATAAGAGACAGTCAAGGAAAAGTGAATCGTTCTAGGAAAAGAGGGTTGGGTTGGTTGTGGTATCATGCAAGATGCCAACCTAATTCCAAGAAGTTCGTTTTGATTTCCGTTGATACTGAGGTCCTCAAATCCTATTCTGGTGTTAATAAGGCAATGACTACTCCGATTGACGAGACCTCTGCAACTGTCAAAATGTAGTCGAATTTCGAAAGGTTTTCCGCCACAGATTGTGGAAAACATGACCGAACGAATTCAGTCGGGATTGAATTTTTCAAACTTCTGCCCAGACTTCGTTGTACATACTACATACAGAGTGAGAACAATAGAAAGATGTCAGCTCTGTTAATTGGCAACTAATCACCCTTGATTCACAGATATATCCCATGGCCTCTGATTGAAATGATTTGGGTGGATGGACAGGAAAGAGTGGAAAAAAAAGAAAAGGAAATAAGCAGTGGGTTGTTTTCAAATCCCACGAAACCATCAGATCCATGAAACCATGTTTATTTACCAATCTAGACTATACCATTAATTTAAATACCAACATTATCACTACCCAGTGTTACCACGATAAAGTTACCTGAAATTACCACAGCTACATTACCACAAAAAGGTTATTTTAATTACATTACCAACCTTAATGGAAATGATCAACATTATGACGTGGTAAAGAAGAAAGAGGAGACAATACTAAATAAGCAAAATGAGACAATGCTAAATAAAGAGTAATAATTAAACTATCCACGTGCGACAGGAATTGCACAAGGGACAGGAAGTGCACAAGGAATAAGAAATACACCTGGCAAGGTGCATGTAACAACTGACGCCTCTACACATGGATCTAGAAAGAAATATACTCGGCAATGCGCATGCCGCAAATGAAACCACTAACGCTCCACATGGAGATTTAGAAAGAAATACCACGTAGCTATTGGCGCCTCCACCTAGCGTTTTAGAGCATAATCATTCAAAATAGGATTGCCAATGCAAAAATTGAAAATGAGCTTCCTGCAAATTACACATGAGGTGTCTTGAAGGATGTCACTCATAAGCGATAAAAAATTTCCAATGTAGAGAGTGAATCTGATGTCGTTGTGAATGTGAACGGTGGTGTCAGCTTGAATAAATACAATGATAAACAACAGGGAATTTCCCATGCAAAGATACAATCTGATGTTCTTATTAATGTGGAAGGCAAATTCAAGGATTCTGATAATAAGCAAAGATTGTTTTATACTCGAAAGGTGGTATATGGACATACTTTGATTGCAGAGAACTCTAACCAAGATCGGATTACAATACAGGAATTGGTTGGCACCCAAAAGGAGACATAATCACCTTAATCGCCTTAGAGTTTGCATAGAATTGTAGCCACCCAACAACATGAGGTTTAAGTATGAATTTCCATTCATGGTGAAACTTATCCCTCCCTTCCTCATGTAGTGGACCCTGCATTGTTAACCTCTTAGAAATTAGTAGCCAGAGAGAAAGATTGACGAAATGACCAGTTTGGCATATGTGAATTTTAATTCAATGAGTTTATACAAATCATGGGGTAATGAATTACCTTCTATAGAGGATGGGGGCGATACCACTCCTGTACATGGTGATCTTCAGATAAGCGAGCTCTGCCATGTTGAATTGTTGTTGGTTTGCACCATCCACCATTATTGTTGGAGAGACCATTGTTTGGCGGGCAGAAGCAGGAAGGAATTGAAGAAGGAGGAAATACCCAAGTTGTTTTCTATCAAACTAGGTAGACATTTCATTAGTAAATAGCCACCACCTTTTTTGTCTCTCTCTGGAAATAAGGTTTCATTTGGAAGAATTAGCATCATGGTTTCTCTCTCAGTGAATAAGCTTATTTCATGAGGAGGAATGAATTAGTATGCATCGTGGTTTCTCTCTCAGTTTATAAGCTTGTTTCATGAGGAGGAATGAGTTAGTATGCATCATGGTTGACTCTGTGTCTTCATACGCTGGCGAGTAAGCACTCTCATTAGTCAATATCACATCTTTTTTGTATATGTGAAGTAGGGATGAATTAGCTTGGTTGAATCCTTGAATTACCACTTGTTGAATCCTTGAATTACCACGTTGGATTTACTACCTTCTCTATCTCTTAAATCATGAGAATGCATCTAGGTTCGAAAGAGATAAATTAGGCTTCATTTCATACATAAGAAACTCATGGAATCATGGAGACAATCTCATAACATCTCATAAACATAATTTACATACATCATTTATCGTAGGATTGAGACGAGAGTGCATCGCATAATAACAAGAAGTGCATCTTTGCTCTGGTGGGGGGAGATATAATGAAACAAAAAGAAATTGTTTCTTTGCCCCAACTGATAGACTAGGCGCTAACCTTATCTTTTTACTGTTGCCACCATGCTTACGGCTCTCTACCCCAACTTTCTCTGTAGGGGAAAAATGAATGAACAGACGAGAATAAGGTATAAGTGGAGATGGGTAATCTCTACCCCCCATCTCCTACCTGATAATCTCCACTGCTTCAACTACACCTAAGGGCATTATTAGTTGGTTAAGAAAGCACCCCAAGCCTTTGATCCCATGCATGTACTTGTACGCCTTTGACTATAGTCCTGTTTCAGTATCATGCCAACACATCACTAGAAGGAATGGTTAGTCAGTTATTCCTTTAGTAATGTCAATCGTACATTCATCTATATCTATCTACTCGGTTGGGACCCTTCATTGAACTGGCCGCCATCGAACCAATTAGAGTAAACCATCAGGCATCCCACCGATGCATGTAGAACCATTGCATATGTCTATAGTCGATATCATCATTTATATACATATAAAAAAATACCAGTGCAAAAAGAATAAAATTCAGAGGCCTAAAAAAAATCTCGATATAGTTCTTACCTCAACAAATTCATCATATATATTATCTCTAGTATTTGATAATCGTCATGTATATTATCCCTAGTATTTGTAATTATCCTGAAAGAAAAAATGCAATGTATGAAGTAGCTAGCCAATATATCTGTAGTATTTTTTGCTTCCTAGATTTATATTCTTTGCCCTTGGTTCCATATCATGGTTGATGGATGCCATTTTATTCATTAATATTAACATTTAATCTAGTATCTCATGAACTCAATCACCGTTTCCTAAGATTCAAATTGTTTGATGTTTGGAGTCAATACTCCACCTTTCGATCTTGTGTAAGACTAAGGGATTATTGAGGAATAATGAATCCTCGTTATTGTGTGCCCATAAAAAATCCTCGTGAGCGACTGTCTCAATCTTCCTTCATAGCATTGTGAACTCCCTAAAACAAGGTATTCATTAACCTTCAGTTCAGGTCACAGTGAGAATGCTAGTAGGCCATGACAGGATGCTTCCACACCTCTCCCTCATCAATATGGTATCTGTGTATGACCCCTTTATTCCATATGTGAGTTCGATTAGCAAGCGTCACCATGCCTGCATCTAGTGACAAAGATATTATTAATAACTCATAAACATGAAATCCATATTGAATCATCATCAATAATATATGCATATAAAATCAAGTACTCATAACCAAAGTAAATAGTCCACTCCCTGACTGAATCCAGAGTCGAAGGAAGTATGTCGATGACATCAACATCCTCATCATATCACGTTTCCTGCATACTCAAGAAACCTCATCATAATACCTGTCAATGCTATACATTAGTATCAATAAGATATCAATTTCAATTCTAAATCATAACATAAACACATAAACCAAAATTGATAATCATAATATACTATGTTTTAACCAGATCACTTGCTCGCAAGTGTCCTCAAAGAATAAGTCAATGTATAAAATGTGATCAATGGAGCTAGATGTTACAGTTTAGATCTATTAATGTCCAACAACAACCTCACAAGGATATTAACCCCCCTGCATTTTTATAGAGATGGAACTCCTATGTATTTTTTTGAATATCTTGGAATTATAATATAAAAATGGGAGAATACTAAATAAGAAACTCCAATATTTATCACTCAATAAAAATGTAAAAATATTTCTGATTGAAAATAATATAGATTCACAAAATAATACCTGAGAAGAGGACCAATAATCCTCACTCATAAAATTACAATATATATGAAAAAATATTATACAGAAATAAATAACGGTTATAAGAAAAATAAAATAACTCACATCCATCACAATATTCATAACTTTGATCACATTCAAAAGAAATAAAGATAGAAGTTCATGTTTGAGAAAACTTTAAAATAGTATTTTCATTGAAGACATGACATAATATGATAGAGAAACTTTAAATATTTTATGCTCAAAACTTAGAGTTCAAATATATCATTAAAGTTCAACCCTAAAATAGTTCTCAGGGATTTTCAAAAAATAAATATAGTCTTTAATAGTATGAAAAGTAAAAATGCATTCGTCGAGAATTGGACTGGGATTGGGCTTCCGTGGACCATAAAATGATAGGATGGAATAGGGCTAGACTTGAAAGGAAGACAATGAGAAGTGATTGGTTATTTTTTTATTAGGAAAGATAAGCAAAACTAGATGATTTTGGAACAAGAAGAGAAAACAATTGAGAAGGATGTGATCAATTTACTCACTGTGATGTAATTTCTCTCTCTCTCTCTCTCTCTCTCTCTCTCTCTCTATTTTATTGCAAATATTCCTTTTGTAATGTATTTGGTTGCAGTTAAATGGATGATACCAAAACTGTCTCTATCTGATATTCTTCAGTTATCTTGATTAAAGCTTGATTTAACCAATTTTTGATATATTCCCTCATAGGTTCGACAATTATCTACTACCTAACTTTAATATCAAATAATGTTCTTTATAAATATCTTAAATCAATTGGAAGGTTGTGCACCGTGTCTTTAATATATTCATTTTTATTAACATAACTTACAAGTCAACTTTATTCTTCATGTTCTATGTACTCGATCATACTATTAAAATATTATGTTGATGAACCTTTCAATAATTACAAATGTTGTTCAAATTTCTCCCTCATCATCAACATGGAATTTAAAATCAATTTTAGATCTTGGACTTCCCTGGTAGTTCCTACCGAATCTAAATCAACTAACTTAAAATATAATTCCTCTTTTTTGACACTTAAAGTGTCACAACCAACCAATATTTCTTTTAAAACTTTTATTCTCTTGAGCCAACAAGATTTCAATTGTTTTATGAAAGTAGGGGATGGTAATATTCTTCTTTTATCTCTATTTCACTTATTCCATAAACCTTTATAACAAATGTAGTGAAAACATCTTTGTAAAATTCCTCAACATTATCAAGATCCACCTAAAGATATTGCCTCAAATTTGAAATTATGGAACCCAAAGAAACAAAGTTGCTCGCCAGATCCCATGCCTCTAGAATCAGATACATACTCTCTTTTATGTTTTCTCCAACATATTGTCTAATTGCAACAAGAAAAATTGATGTTCACCTTAACTTTGAATTTGCCTCTCGTGTTTTGTTGGAGCTTTTCTAAGGTTGAACAATAACAATCAAAATTGAAAATATAGGGGGTGGCATTAGAGAATACTCCAATTCTTTAATCCTTCCTTTGAGCATAATATTTTTACCTTCCATATCATCAACTAATGATTCCAAGGCATCACCTATAGCTCTATGAATTCTTTCAATTCTTGATGGTAAGACTCCACTCATATTAAATTATGAATTTGTCTTTCCTTGAACTTCTTTTCCTTTTGCATTGTTTCTTTCAAATACTAATTTATTTCAGTCTTTATCAAATAAATCACTATGGAGAGTTAATGATTCTTCTTCATATAATATTGGTTCTTGTGTATCCGATGTGGATGTGAAAGAAGAAAAAGTGGAGTAGTCCGAACCCGTGAACTTGCGGTAACATATAAAAAATGATTATATAAAAAAGAGGACAAACGAAGGGGAAATAAAATATATCAAAAGACTTGTGATATGATCTTCGCTTCCATGATAAATATTGAAATGGCTAAGTATTGAAGTGTCGAGAGAGAAGTGAAGTATAAAAAATGACAAAGTATCATGAAGTGGATAGATGGACATATCGTCATGAGATAAAGGAGTAAACTCAACCCATAGTGGAAATTAGAAAACGTTCCAAGTATAGTATAAAATAAGGATGGTAGAACGCGACAATGGATTTTGGTGATGATGGAATTTTGTACTTTCAAAAGAATACATGATGCGTCCACAAAATACTTCAAAATGAACTAAGTATTGGTTCATTTTGGTTATGGAAGAACGCAATGGTTCACTTTGGGTAAGGAGGAAGTTATAAAAATATTCATAAACCCGCTATAAAGTCAAAAAATTTAGAAGTGTAGGAAAAATACATACAAGAGAGAGATTTATAAGTGACCAAGCATAATTTAGGATCAACAAATGGCTTCAACCATGGGATAGAAACCCCCCGTGCAAGAAAAATAAAACCATGTACATGTGAGAAATATTGATCAAGCGATTTTTTTTTTAAGATGTTATCCATTGGCTGGAAACATATGAAATTTCCCCTTCATATATCTGAGAAAATAATAATCGTATCCCAAGAATTTTTCAATCATATAGGGTCCAATCCATAATGCTTCAAATTTCGTGTGTAGAAAATATTTCTCCTTGGCTTTGTTCCACAATAAAACTGGCTATCCCTTTTGAAAATATTTCACTGAAATACTTTGATCAAAATATCTCTTTATAGATTGTTGTATTTGATTTATTTTCCTCAATGCTTCATTTATTTGTTCCTCCATATGCATCAACTGATTATATCTTCTTTGTAAAGGATATATTTCTTCTATGTATTCACAGTTTACAACATATGATAAGACACTTAGTTCCAGATGAATTGACATTTTTTCTTCTTTCCCATATACCGATGTGTATGGTGACAATCCAGTTTCACCTCTCGGTGTAAGTATACTAGAACACAATGCATCTATTAACTTTGTATGTCAATTTTTGTAACATCCCGCTCTTGCGCGCACTGGGCATACTTATTCTTTGAGGACACTTGCGTGCAAGTGATCTAGTTCTTTATACGATTGGTTGTTTTGATTATGATTATGAGATATTGTGGATTTGATGATATGTTATTTTTTTTGTATTTACGTCAACATGTGCTATTGACTGGGTTCTCTTGAGTGTGCAGTAATCTGGACGTTGAGGATGTTGCGGCATCAATGAAACTCCTTGGACTCCGGATCGAGTCAGGGAGTGGAATGTTAGGGTTTGAATGTTGTTGATGTGACATATGTACATATGATTAGATATTATGATTTTGATTATTATTGCTGACATGATTCATTGATGGATGTAGGATGATGATAGCTTGCCGACTAGACTCACATTTGGAGTAAAGGGGTCACGCATGATAACCAAAGACATTGAGGGAGAGGTGTGGCAGCAACCCTGCCATAGCCTACTAGCACTCCCACCATGGCTCGAACTGTAGGTTAACGATTACCTAATTCAAGAGACCCGTGATGCCATGAGGGAAGATTACAATAATCACTCATGATGATTCTAAGGGTGCGCAATAAGGAAAGGTAGTTATTCCTTAGAGTCCCTTAGTCTCCCATAAGATCAGATGACACAGTATTGATTCCAGGGGTTTGACGTCTACCACATTCAGTCAAGAGTCAAGTGGCACCCTTGGAGCACGTAGTATGTCTTGAAGGGCATGTCGTGCAAATAAAACAGAAGGAGGCGAGTGGCACCCTTGGAACACGTAGTGCGTCCTGAAGGGCATGTTGTAATTTTAACTATGGTAAGTTAATAAACCTAGTTCCTAGAAAACTATGCCTCCCGAGGACCCGATTGGCCTTAAAATGAAAGATGATATGAGTAAAGTTTAATAACTAAAAGTTCCCTTAAAAATTGTTGCCTAGTCTAGTGAAATTAAAACCTAGGTCTAAGTAAAACCTAGGTCCTAAGGGCTGCGTGACCTCCCGGTCAAAGATCTTCAATTCTAAGCCAAATTGGCTCTCTAAGACCTTAATGGTCTCACTTATGAATTAACACCGACCCTTTTTTTCTTCTGGTGCAGGTTTTATGGCACCCACAACTTCTTTCTTCACGCTGCTGAACTCACAGGTTTTAGGTGCAAGATCCTCTCCAGTTAGACACTTCCTGCATGTGACCTCAGGTTATGTCCGTGCATAAACACATGATTTTGGGCGTGACCAAGGGTGATTTGAAACCAAACTACTTTTCTCCACGCAATTCACCACGATCCACAATGTGTCCCTTTCTCAATACCGTCATCTTGATTGCGGCCCACCCTCAAATTTTTAAAACTCGATCACCTTCTGTCCCCGCAATGTGAGGTGACTGTTGATCTCATGATATTGATAGTGATTTTGAACTTATGGCTCAGATATATCCCTTTATTTCTACCTTCTCTCCTCCTTTCACGTGCCTCCCCAGACCTTACGATCTGTCGACACATACCCCCCCTTTCAAATCAATGGCTATGGTTGATTTTTGTAATGTGGACTTCAAGAGTTTTAACTCTCAACCTCTTCACTTCCTCTGTAGTGGCTATCTCCCGGAGTGGAATATATATTGACACTTGTCCCTTGCAAACGAACGATTTAGATGAAATCTGGCCCTCTGGCCTTCTGTAGTTCTTGTTCAATACCTTCTCTTTATTCCAGAGTGATTTCTCCTGGAGTGGCAGATCATTTGCCACACATCCCACCTTGATGAATGGTTCTAATGGAATTCGAAACTCCGTGCTCTAGCTATCCTCAAATATTCTCAAACATAAATATCTGGAGTGAATCCCTCTAAAGTGTCTGAACTTCTAACACCTGTCCTCCCTGATCCAATGAATATTTGACGAAGTGAATCTCCATCCTCCACGTGTCCCTTCGTAGATCAACGTCCAGATTCTACTTCAGGACTTTGGCACTTTCACCCTCCTCTTTCCTCCGGAGTATTCCGTACCTAGATTCTTAGATCCGGTGCCACACGTCCTCCTTAAATCAACGACTCTCATCCACTTCAGAGCTTTGACCTTCGGGAATCTCAACTCTCAAGTTCTCCAAGCTCTTCTTTTCCCAGAGCGTTTTACCCAGAGTCCATGATGTAACGATGTGTGTCCTCCCATAGATTGACAACTCCCAGCTACTTTGATTATTTGGGCTTCAACGATTTCGCTTCCTCCTCATCGAAAATCTTCCAAAGTTGTGGATCTCGCGCCACCTGTCCCTCTTGATGATGGACGTTCCTAGTCACTTCGGGACTTCAGAAATTTGGCAGTCCGCTCTACTCTATGCTTCAAGAAAATTAAATCTCACACATCTTTCCCAGATCCAACGATATGTAATACTCTCCACTCCCTCCTGGACATATCTTAGCCGGTGATTCAAGAAACCTTCAAAATTCTTACTTTCTTGAAGATCCTTCCCACTATCTCTCCTGAGATTTCTCTCCTTCTTCTCCTTTGACTTCCTTAAGATCCACTTTGACACTTAGTCACATTTTGGGTCTATGCACTCCTTGCAATAGATTCTTACGCATGCCTTGCAACAGTCACTTTTCACTCCTTGCAAAGGTAAAGTTTCGCGCTATCTCTTTTGAGCTTCGGAGTCGAAACAGATTCCGTCAACGAACTCCTTGTGGATTGTGTACACACCTTGCATAGACTCAATCGAAGAGATACAATTGAAACTTATGAAAAAATATCACAATTTCATATATTCGTAACGAAATTCATTCATTCATGAAAACAACAATAACAGGGAGTTGCAAACAATAACAACCCATGAATTGGATCAATTTTCCTCTGTTATATTAATTCTAAAAGTAAAAATGGCTACAACTATGATCAACCAACAACTAAAAATTCATAATTTTCCTACTAACTCGCAGTAGGCTCATTTGGGCATACAAGACCCTATTTATCTCAAAGGGTTCTTAGGGTTCCCCTTGACTACTCGTCTACTCGAAAAAAAAAACCTAACTGCTACCTTAGTTCAGTTAAATTCAATACTAGGAGTGAAAAATCCCAAATCACTCGTGATCATTCATCTTCCAAGCATTTGATCTTCTTCCATTTTTAAATCAACTCCAAGAGATTCATAGTAAACACCAATGTTTAAGATTCCAAAATGATTCCAAGGTGTTGAGTTGTTCTGCCAGGCATGCTCACTGATGATGCTCCTGCATCATACTCCCCTGGACAAAAATTCATGGAATCCTATCCATGAGCTCTTGCATCGAGTTTCCATGCTTCTGGATATTAGCTTCATTTTCCCAACTGGCATCTTCTATTGGGTGTCCCTTCCACTTGACCAAATATTCAAAATAGGTCTTCCTCCTGGTCTTCCATCTGTGGTTTTTCTACTATAGGCATTTGTTTGTCTCGCTGAATCTTCTCTTGATCTTCTGATCCCTCTGTGTCATCTTCCTTGTAAGGGTATAGGTCTGAAACGTTAAATATGGGTGATATGCCCACATCATCTGGCAGCTCAATCTCATAGGCATTTTCATCAAACTTCCTTAAGATCTTACATGCCCCTATATTCTTCTTCTTTAACTTTCTATATGTTCCCCTAGGGAACCTTTCTTTCCTGATATGTTCCATAACCTGATTTTCTACTTCAAATTGAAGTTCTCTGTGATGTTGATCAAGTTTGCACTTGTACTCTTGGCTAGATTTATGCAACTGTCCTTTGATATGGCTATGGATCTTTTGCATTTTTGCAGCAAAATCTTCCACTCCAGCGCTTCTGATCTCACTCTATTCCAAGTCTCTCAACTCAGATACTCCCCTTGGTTGCATTCCATAGAATATTTGGAATGGGTTCTTTCCAGTGCTCATGTTTGGTGAGTCATTGTATGCAAATTCTTCTTGTGGTAGAATTTGATCCAACTGATTATGATGCTCAATGACTACTATCCATGAGCTCCTGCACCAAATTTCCATGCTTCTAGATATCAACTTGATTTTCCCAACTGGCATCTTCTATTGGGTGTCCCTCCCACTTGACCAAATATTCAAAATAGGTCTTCCTCATGGTCTTTTTGGGATATGTTTTATGACAAAAGTAAAATTCTTCATAAACTCAATCCATTTTGCATGCCTCTGATTCAATATTTCTTTTCTTTTCTCGGCCTCCTCTGTCCATTTAAAATATTTTTTCCTCTTCTTCACTGTATCCATCATTGGTGCACAAATCCCACTGAAATCTCTAATGAACTTCCTATAAAAATTTTCTAATCCATGGAAGCTTCTTACCTCAAACATACTCCTTGGTTATGGACATTCTTTGATTGCTTTCACCTTCTCTGGATCCATCTTCAGTTCATTTGAAGAGATAAAAAAACCCAAGTAAATGAGCTTTCTCTTCATAACAGAGGACTTCTTTAGGTTTATCAACAACTTCTACTGCTATAGTCTCCTCATCACTAGTGTCAGGTGTCTCAAATTCTCCTCTTTAGTCCTGCTAAAGACTAGTATATCATCCATATATAAAACCACAAACTTGCCAATGAAATCTAAATATTTCATTCATCAACCTCATAAAAGTACCCGGGGCATTTGTTAATCCAAATGACATAACAATGCACTCATACAAACCTTCATTTATCTTAAAGGTTGTCTTCCACTCATCACCTTCTATCATTCTTATTTGGTGATATCCACTTTTCAAATCTATCTTAGAAAAGAAATTTGCTCCACTTAAACAGTCCATTAAACCATCCATTCTTGGAAAAGGGAATCTATACCTAATGGTGATCTTGTTAATGGCTCTTGAGTCTATACACATTCTCCATACTCCATCCTTCTTTAGACTCAACACAGTTGGCACTGCGCTTGGACTGAAGCTCTCTCTGACCAAACCCTTGTCTAACAATTCCTGGAATTGGTTCTTTACCTCCTCATTCTCTCGAGGTGTCAGTCTATATGTTTCTTTGTTTAGAAGACTTTCTTATGGTATCAGATCAATATGATGGCTGATACTTCTAATGGGTGGAAATGAGTTAGGAATCTCATCCACCACTATGTCAGAAAAATTATCCAACAATTCCCGAACTTCTTTAGGTAAATAATCCATCGAAGTACTTGTAAGGATAACTCTGGGTTTCCTCACCACAACAAAATGCATCTCCTGTTATTTCTTGACTTCCTTCAAGAGTTCCTTCCTGCTCATGAGAAGTATGCTTGTGATGGATTCCTCTTTCACTTTCTTATCTTCTATTGGAAACAATATGTGTGTCCTACCATTCTTCTCCAAGGTGTATGTATTCTTCCTACCATTCTTCTCCAAGGTGTATGTATTCTTCCTCCCATCATGAATGATATTCTTGTCAAACTTCCATGGTCTTGCCAAAAAGATATGACATACATCCATGGGAATTACATCACATAGAATTCCATATCTATATCCTCCTATCTTAAATTCAACAAGGAATTGTCTAGTAATCATTACCTGGTGTCCTTTCTGCAACCATGCGACTTTGTATGGCTTTGGATGTGCATTTGACTCTAGCTCCAATTTCTCCACGATCTCTGTGGATACTAAGTTATCAGTTCTCCCACTGTCAATTATCACCTTTCATACTCTGTCTTCAGTCTTGCAAACTGTCCTGAATAGACTATTCCTCTGCATTGTATTTTCAACTTCTGCGTATGGTTTTAAGAGAACCTTTCTCAACATCAGGGATGTTCCATCCTCTTCTCCTTTTGCTTCAACATTCCTTTTCTGTGCTTCCGAAATGTGAGCTTCAACTCCTCCTTCTTTATTTTTCTCGGGACATTCCCAAGACATGTGCCCTATCTTTCCATAGGCATAGCACCTTAATTCTCCTCCTCTACTTCTTTCTCTTCCTCTAAAAGAACTTCTTCCACCACTCTGTCTTCCTTGGGAACTTCCTCCTCTTTCTAAGTGACTATGCGGTTTCTTAGTATCGTCTTTAGATTTATGTGCCTTGTCATGGGTAACTCCCTGTCTTTTGTTCAGGGCCGGGCTCCTACCTCTGCCTCGTTGGATACGTTTTCTAGCAAAATTCTCCTTTGCCTTCAGTTCAAATTGATAAGCATCCTCCACTGTCATCACTCACATCATGCTACTCTCATCCTAGATTTTATACATCGGGCCATTTATATACCTGGCAACTTTTTCTTCATCTTTCTCTCTTTTTCCAGTTCTGATGTTCATCTTGTAAAACTCCTCTTTGTACTCTCTAACTGTCATACATTTATGTATCAAGTTTTGTAGCTTCCTGAACATATTGATCTGATAATCTTTGGGCATGAATTTAGCCTTCAACTTGGCTACCATTATGTCCCAATTCCTTATCTTTTGTTTTCCCTTGCTTCTCCTCTCAGCTTGCAGTTCATCCCACCAAAGTGTTGCATGTCACTTTAGCCTGGAGACAACATGTCTCACCATTTTCTCCTCATCGACATCTTCATAGTTGAAATATTTGTCCATGGATCTTATCCAATCCAACAGCTCTTCAACATCCAAATTACCTTCATACATTGGGACCTCTATCTTGGCTCTATCTCCCAATCTAACAACTTCTCTTAGCAAGCATTCTTCGACAACATTTTCCCCTGAAGCTTCTTATACTTCTACTTCTTCACTCTCTGCATCGATGATGTCTCCAGCATCAAATGACCTCCTCTACGCTACCTACATCGCCTCTAATATTGCATGAAGCTCTCACATTTATCTTTCTACAACACGATTGGCTAAAGGTGGCTCCACTCGTCTTCTTGGTGGCATTGCGCTGACTATTTCTCACACACAGAGTACACCTTTGAGCTCTTTTGTACCCTCTCCTTTGCCTACTGTCTGCAAGCAAAAATTTAGCTTTGATACCACTTGATGCATACCCCCTTCTCTCCAAAGGGTTGCGCAACCTCCCAATCAAGGATCTTCAATTCCGAGCTGAATTGGCTCTATGAGACCTTAATGGTCTCACTTACGAATTAACATAGGCCCTTTTTGTTTTCTGGTGCAGGTTCTATGGAACATGCAACTTCTTTCTTCACGCTGCTGAACTCACAGGTTTCAGGCACAAGCTCCTCTCCCGTTAGCCCCTTCCCGCATGTTACCTCAAGATATGTCCTTGCATAAACACACAATTACAGGTGCAACCAAGGGTGGTTTTAAACCAAACTACTTATCTCCCCGCAATTCACCACAATCCACCACATGTCCCTTTCTTAATACCATGGTCTGGATTGTGGCCCACCCTCAACTTTTTAAAACTCGAGCACCTTCTGTCCCTACAATGCGAGGTGACTGTTGATCTCATGAGCTTGATGGTGCTTCTGAACTAATGTCTCATATCTATCCCTTTCTTTCTACCTTCTCTCCTCCTTTCACATGCCTCCCCAGACCTTACAATATATCGACACGTACCCCCTCTTTCAAATCAACAAATATGGTTGATTTCTACAATCCAGACTTCGGGAGTTTCAACTCTCAACCTCTTCACTTCCTCAATAGTGGCTATCCTCTAGAGTGGAATATCTAGTGACACATGTCCCTCAGAAACAAACAATTCAGATGAAATATGTTGGCAAATATTTAACAGACAACGAATGGCAAATATTTAACAGACAACGAATGCTTGTCATTGATGGAAAGTACAAAAGTAATAATGGCTTGAGTATAGAAGCGATGATCAATAGGAAAATATAAGATAAGTCAAGGAAGATTGAATGATCGAAGGCAACGCAACATTGACAAAATGATCGAAGGCCCGAGAAGCATTTCTGATCATTAGATCCCATCCAAAATTCCTGACAGCATGAGGGCCGTCAAATATGAATAAAGACAAGAAGAGTGCGCTGAAGAGGATGATAGATCTCAGGTGTTAGATCTGAGCGCAGGGTCCGACCACCGTTGGATTGAGGAAAACCTGCACGATCTTTAAAAGTGCAAGGAGTAGAGGACTCACAAATCCCGAAAGCAGGAGGACCGTCCATCTCAGGGGGTTATGTGGATCGTTGATCCAACTCTCTATCGGAGTTTCGGGGATCACAAGTTGGAGATGACAAGTAATTTCATCCACAGAAATCCCGATTTCGTGATATGCAAAATCGCGAAGTAATCTGAGCTGTCAAATCAAGATCACATCTGAACCGTCGATCCGACTCACGTCAGCAAACCACGTCAGCTAGGAACACATGGCACAACCAAGTAATGACAAGTGTCATACTGATTCAACATGCCAAGCACATGTAAGTCACGAATCAGGGTGACACGTGGCAGTTATTTAGCACATGTGACATCAACAGACGTACACCATGTCAGAGTTTTGAGGATCGCGTGTTGGACATGTCAAAGATTATTGACATCAGGAATCTCGATATCTCGATATGTGGAATCGCGATGTAATATGAGCCATTAGATTAAGGTTGAATCTGGACCGTTGATTCCAGCCCTTGTCAGAGTTTCGGGGATCGAGAGTTGGACATGTCAAAGATTATTGACATTAGGAATCCCTATATCGCGATATGTGAAATCGTGATGTAATCTGAGCCATCAGATTAAGGTTGAATCTGGACCGTTGATTCCAGCCCTTGTTGGAGTTTCGGGGATCGAGTGTTGGACATGTCAAAGATTATTGACATCAGGAATCCCAATATCGCGATATGTGAAATCGTGATGTAATCTAAACCATCAGATGAAGATATGATTTGGATCGTTGATTCGACTTCTTTACGGAATTTCGTGGATCGGGATTTGTAAGTGTCAAGAACATTGAACATCAGGAATGTTGAAATGCCGAAACTCGATTTAAAGGCAAGATTAATAAAGTTCATCCAACGGTGCAGATAAATTGGAATATGATCAGAAGGTTATTGTTCTCTCTCACAGTTAACCCCTGAGTTACGAATCTGTTAGTGAAACGGACTCATGATTGCAAATCAGTTAGCGTTTTAGTTGGCGTTTCAGTTGCTCGGACAGTTGTCTTTCTTTTGCCTAAGGAGTTGGGAAGTTGAACCATCGTGTAGTTTTGTATAAAAGAAAATGAGACAGACTGTGTATGGTTGAATGTTCCGGATGGAAAATGAACGAAATAGTAAGAAAGGGAAAATGAGAGGATGCATAGCATGAGACTTAGAAAATGTGCAGAGTGAGATGAAACGTAGAGTAGAAGCAGAGTAGAATGACAAAAAGAGTAAAAGTAGAGAAGAATGACAGAAAGAGCAGAAGCAGAGCAGAATGACAGAAAGAGAAAAAGAAGAGCAGAATGACAGAACAAGTTGAAGAAGATCAGAATGAGAGAACGAGTTGATGCAGAGCATACCTGCTGAACAGACATAGGAAGAGAAGAGCAGCAGAACGGTGTGTAGAAGACCAGATTTACAGAACAAAGAAAGACTGGTAAGAACTGATTTATCTGTAAAGTTGATTGTTTATTTATCCATTGATATTCTAGGGACGTTGGGAGGTGCTTGGGTGGACTGTTGTCCTCAGAGGTTCAAGTGGAAGCTTGAACACAGGAAGTTGTAGCTTCCATCTGGTTGCAGCCAGAGAAACCAGGGTGGTAGGGTGGTGCAAGGGAGAACAAGTGTTCTTTGTTATACAGGTTGGAGCCTGTGTAACTGGAAGTTGGTGCTTCCATCCGGTTGGTGCTGGAACATTAAGGAAGTTGGTGCTTCCATCCAGTTGGTGCTGGAATATTCAGGGAGTTGGTGCTTCCTTCTAGTGGGTGCTAGAGAAACCAGAGAGTTGGTGCTCTCAAACAAGTTGCAGCTTGTAAAACAAAGGTAGCAACCTCACATTGAGTTGGTTCTCAATTAAAGATGATGTATAGAACTTAAAAGACTGCCTATCATTTCGAAAAAGAAGAGGTTTTCTCCCTTTATGGGTTTCCTCGTGAAAATTTGTCTCTGTGTATACCTTATGTGTGACTGATGCTTTTTACTTTTACTGTCCATATGCTGTATAATGTTGATGATCACTTGAAGAAAGAATAATAAAATTTTAATAGAGTTAAAATTGTTTAAGCTCAAAGACAACTAATTCACCCCCCCCTCTCAGTTGTATCAGTAATTCCAACAATTGGTATCAGAGCCAGTTCCTTTTATCCAAAGGTAGATTTGTAAGGTTAAACATGAAAAGTCATGAAGGGACTTCAACCTCTAAGACCCCTCTGTTTGATGGAACAAATTTTTCCTTCTGGAAGATTAGAATGAGAACATACTTAATGGCCTTGAGTGATGATGTTTGGGATGTAGTAGAGACTGGATATACAAAACCTGTTGTGCTAGCCTCCAAGGATGATATGTTAGAGTTTAGTTTTAATGCTAAGGGGATGAATGCTATCTTGAATGGACTTGCTGAAGCTGAGTTTGTAAAGGTGATGCATCTTGATACTGCCAAAGCAATGTGGGATAAACTTGTTAACAATTATGAAGGAAATGAGAAAGTAAAAGATGCCAAACTCCAACCATATAGATTGAAATTTGAACAACTAAAGATGAATGAAGATGAAACAATTAGCAAGTATTTTTTAAGAGTTGAAGAACTTGTAAATGCCATGAAGGGTCTTGGTGAGAATTTTGATGATTCACTCTTAGTTCATAAGATTTTAAGATCTCTGCCTGATAAATGTAATCCAAAAGTCTCTGCAATAGAAGAATTAAATGATCTTAAAACTCTGTCCATTGATCAACTTCTAGGAACTCTAACTGCATATGAAATGAGAATTAACAAAAACAAATCCAGTACTAGAGAAGCATCTTTTAAAGTAGACAAGAATACTGATTCATAATTAGATGATATTGAGGCAAAATTTGTGAGAAGGTTAAAGAAAGGATCAGGAAAATATCAAGGGAAGTTGCCCTTCAAATGCTTTAACTGTGGTAAGATAGGTCATTTTGCATCTAAGTGTC
>ML789373.1:339619-355221 GCA_009831015.1 Picea engelmannii | reverse complement strand
TGGGCAAACTGTGTTGATGAGAGAAAAAGCACCAGTGGAGGAGCATTTTTTCTGGGTGACTCATTAGTTGCATGGCTTAGTAAAAAGCAAGGATCCATCTCATTATCCACTACAGAGGCAGAATACATTGCTGTTGCTACTTGCTGCACACAAATTTTATGGATGATACAAACTCTTGTGAATCTGAAGGTAAATTACACTGATCCCATTCCAATTCATTGTGATAACACAAGTGCCATTAGTGTTTCCAAGAATCCTGTTCTTCATTCCAAGACTAAGCATATTCCAATCAAGTACCATTTTCTTAGAGAACAAGTTACAAACATAATTGTTCAACTGCATTATATACCTTCTATAGAACAGATTGCTGATATCTTTACTAAACCATTAACAACGACCCCTTTTGGATACCTTCGTCAAAAGTTGGGGGTTATAATCTCTTGTGTCTAATCTTTTCACCTGGTCAGGGGGAGTACTTATTGAATATCTAATGTATTTCCAAGATGCTTATAGTCGACAGGGGGAGTATGTTTTGCAACAGATCAGGGGAAGAATGTTTCTTCTTTGACATTGATGTCAAAGGGGGAGAAAAGAGTTCAGGAGAAGAGATCTGAATGCATGTGGGTACTTGTATTGCCATCAATGCCAAAGGGGGAGATTGTTGGCAAATATTTAATAGACAATGAATGGAAAATATTTAACAGACAACGAATGCTTGTCATTTATGGCAAGTACATAAGTAATGATGGCTTGAGTACAACAGTGATGATCAACAGGCAAATCGAAGATAAGTCAAGGAAGATCAAATGATCGAAGGCAACACAACATTGACAAAATGATTGAAGGCCCGAGAAGCATTTCTGATCGTTGGATCCCATCCAAAATTCTTGACAGCATGAGGGCCGTTAGATCTGAATAAAGACAAGAAGAGCGCGCTGAAGAGGAGGATAGATCTTAGGCGTTATATCTGAGCACAGGGTCTGACCACTGTTGGATTGAGGAAAACCTACACGATCTTTAAAAGTGCAAGGAGTAGAGGGCTCACAAATCCCGAAAGCAAGAGGACCGCCCATCTCAAGGGGTTATGTGGACCGTTGATCCGACTCTCTGTCGGAGTTTTGGGGATCACAAGTTGGAGATGACAAGTAATTTCATCCACATAAATCTTGATTTCGCGATGTGCAAAATCGCTACGTAATATGAGCCGTCAAATCAAGATCAAATCTGAACCATCGATTCGACTCACGTCAGCAAACCATGTTAGCTAGGAACACGTGGCACAACCAGGTAATGAAAAGTGTCAGACTGATTCAACATGCCAAGCACATGTAAGTCACGAATCAGGGTGACACATGGAAGTTATTTAACACATGTGATGTCAACAGACGTACACCACGTCAGAGTTTCGAGGATCGCGTGTTGGACATGTCAAAGATTATTGACATCAGGAATCTCGATATCGCGATATGTGAAATTGCGATGTAATCTGAGCCGTCAGATTAAGGTTGAATCTGGACCGTTGATTCCAGCCCTTGTCGGAGTTTCGGGGATCGAGAGTTGGACATGTCAAAGATTATTGACATGAGGAATCCCGATATCACGATATGTGAAATCGCAATGTAATCTGAGCCGTCAGATTAAGGTTGAATCTAGACCGTTGATTCCAGCCCTTGTCGGAGTTTCGGGGATCGAGAGTTGGACATGTCAAAGATTATTGACATCAGGAATCCTGATATTGCGATGTAATCTGAACCGTTAGATCAAGATATGATATGGATCGTTGATTCAACTTATTTACGGAATTTCGTGGATCGGGATTTGTAAGTGTCAAGAACATTGAACATCAGGAATGCCAAAATGCCGAAACCCAATTTAAAGGCAAGATTAATAAAGTTCATCCAACGGTGCGGATAAATTGGAATATGATCAGAAGGTTATTGTTCTCTCCCACAGTTAACCCCTGAGTTACGAATCTATTAGTGAAACGGACTCATGATTGCAAATCAGTTAGCGTTTCAATTGGCGTTTCAGTTGCTGGGACAATTGTCTTTCTTTTGCCTAAGGAGTTGGGAAGTTGAACCATCGTGTAGTTGTGTATAAAAGAAAATGAGACAGACTGTGTATGGTTGGTTGTTCCGGATGGAAAATGAACGAAATAGTAAGAAAGGGAAAATGAGAGGATGCGTAGCATGAGACTTAGAAAATGTGCAGAGTGAGATGAAACGCAGAGCAGAAGCAGAGCAGAATGACAGAAAGAGTAAAAGTAGAGCAGAATGATAGAAAGAGCAGAAGTAGAGCAGAATGACAGAAAGAGCAAAAGAAGAGAAGAATGACAGAAAAAGTTGAAGAAGATCAGAATGAGATAACGAGTTGATGCAGAGCATACCTGCTGAACAGACAGAGGAAGAGAAGAGCAACAAAATAGTGTGTAGAAGACCAGATTTACAGAACAAAGAAAGATTGGTAAGAACTGATTTATCTGTAAAGTTGATTGTTTATTTAGCCATTGATATTCTAGGGAGGTTGGGAGGTGCTTGGGAGGACTGTTGTCCTCAAAGGTTCAAGTGGAATCTTGAACACAGGAAGTTGTAGCTTCCATCTGGTTGTAGCCAGAGAAACCAGGGTGGTAGGGTGGTGCAAGGGAGAACAAGTGTTCTCTGTTATACAGGTTGGAGCCTATGTAACTGGAAGTTGGTGCTTCCATCCAGTTGGTGTTGGAACATTCAGGAAGTTGGTGCTTCCATCCAGTTGGTGCTGGAATATTCAGGGAGTTGGTGCTTCCTTCTAGTGGGTGCTAGAGAAACTAGAGAGTTGGTGCTCTCAAACAAGTTGCAGCTTGTAAAACAGAGGTAGAAACCTCACATTGAGTTGGTTCTCAATTAAAGATGATGTCTAGAACTTAAAAGACTGCCTATCATTTTGAAGAAGAAGAGGTTTTCTCCCTTTATGGGTTTCCTCGTGAAAATCTGTCTCTGTGTATACCTTATGTGTGACTGATGCTTTTTACTTTTACTTTCCATATGCTGTATAATGTTGATGATCACTTGAAGAAAGATTAAGAAAATTTTAATAGAGTTAAAATTGTTTAAGCTCAAAGACAACTGATTCACCCCCCCTCTCAGTTGTATTAGTAATTCCAACAAAATATGACCCTACGGTCTTCGTGATTTCTTGTTCAATACCTTATCTTTCTTCCAGAGTGATTTGTCCCAGAGTGGCAGATTGTTTGCCATGCATCCCACCTTGATGGACAATTCTAATGGACTTTGGAACTTTGTTCTCTGGCTGTCCTAAAATCTTCACAAACAAAAATCTCAGAGTGAATCCCTCCGAAGTGTCGGATCTTCTGACACCTATCCTCCCTGATACAACGACTATCCAATGAAGTGAATCTTTGTCCTCCATGCATCCCTTTGTAGATCAACGATCCAGATTCTACTTCGGTACTTCAACGCTTTCACCCTCCTCTTTCCTCCAGAGTATTTTGTACCCGGATTCTTAGATCTAGTTCCACGCGTCCTCCTCGAATCAATGATTATCGTCCACTTCGAAACTTTGGCCTTCGGTAATCTCAACTCTCAACTTCTCCATACTCTGCTTTTCCCAGAGCGTTTTACCCAGAGTCCATGATCTAATGACACGTGCCCTCCCAAAGATCGATGACTCCCTGTTGTTTTGGCTCTTCAGGCTTCGATGATTTCACTTCCTCCTCATCCAAAATCTTCCGAAGTTGTGGATCTCACACCACTTGTCCCTCTTGATGATGGACGGTTCCTAGTCACTTTAGAAGTTCAGAAATTTGGCAGTTTTCTCTACTCTGTGCTTCAATAAAAATAAATCTCGCGCATCTTGCTGAGATCCAACGATCTGGAACAGTCCCTGCTCCCTTCTGGACAGATCTTAGCTGGTGATTCGAGAATCCTTCAAAACTATTACTTTCTTGAAGATCCTTCCCACTATCTCTCCTGATATTTCTCTCCTTATTCTCCTTTGACTTCCTTAAGATCCACTTCGACACTTGGTCGAATTTTGGGTCTGTGCATTCACAACAAATTCTTACGCAAGGTTTGGTTTCTTGCGGGTGACTCTACACTCCTTGCAGCAGTCACTTTGCACTCCTTGCAAAGGGAAAGTTTCGCGCTATCTCTTCTAAGCTTCAGAATCAAAACAAATTCTATCAATACACTCCTTGCGGATTGTGTGCACACCTTGCATAGACTCAGTCGAAGAGATACAATTGAAACTTATGCAAACATCTCACAAATTCATATATTCGTAACGAAATTCATTCATTCATGAAAACAACAATAACAGGGAGTTTCAAACAAAAATATCCCCTGCATTGGATCAATTTTCCTCTTTTATATTCATTCCAAAAGTAAAAATGGCTACAACTATGATCAACCAACAACTAAAAATTTAGAATTTTCCTACTAACTCGCAACAACCTCATTTGGGCGTACAAAACCCTATTTATCTTAGAGGGCTCTTAGGGTTTCCCTCGACCACTCATCTAATCGAAAAGAAAACCTAACTTCTACCTTAGTTTAGTTACATTCAATACTAGGAGTGAAAACTCCCAGATCACTCGTGATCTTTCATCTTCCAAGTGTTTAATCTTCTTCCATTTTTCCATCATCTCCAAAAGATTCGCAGTAAACGCCAACATTTAAGATTCCGAAATGATTCCAAGGCATTGAGTTGTCCTACCACGCATGCTCGTTGACGATGCTCTTGCATCACTAAGTACAACATGTGAACAAAGAAAAACTAAATAGACATGTAACAAGATGGGGAGGGGGGGGTGTAAGAAATTGAAACTTTAATTATTAAAGTAAAAATATTATAATGGAGGATTAAATTAATTAAAAGAGTAAATGGTTGCTTTTGTCTACACTTGCTAAATATGATTTTTAGTTAAAAAGAAAAAGGGGGAAACTTAAAGAAAAGGGGAAACTTAAAGAAAAAGGGGAGTGTCTAACTTAGTAAGGAATTTGGCCTTTGCAACTTTCTATTTATGAACTCAACTAGGATTTAAGTAAGGCATAAATCATTTAAGAATTGTAAGGGAATAATGGGACATTGAGGAGCATTTTTAGGAACTCTTTTAGGTGGGTGAGGAAAATAGGAAAATTTAATTAATTAATAAATTGATTTTTTGGTGCAACTAAGGGATTGTGCAACATGTGTACGGGGGAGCTTTTTCCTAGTTAAAAAAATGAAAAAGGAATCTAATGAGGGTTTGGGAAAATAATCACTTGAAAACTCTATAAAAAGGATGATGGAGGAGGATTACGAATCACATTTGGCTTGTGTAAGGTTACGCTGCCGAAATTTTATCTTGACTGAATTTTATGTTGTGGGAGTTGGGATATCCAGCTCGGGTAATGAGTGGTAGCTCGACATTGCAAGACAAGATGGGAGATATCATTCTCTGGTATTGTGTGCATGGCCCCTTTATGGCTCGTGGGGCTCAGGGAGAAGAAGAGTACCCTTAGCGTTGGCTGGGAGGTACGAGTGAGGTCTCATCGATCGAAAAGAAGGATCTGGATGGAGAAAGAGCATGTGACAACAAAAATGTAGAGAGACAGATCTAGAGCATGGGACATTAGCAGTGTGGCCTTCGCCTTCACTTAAGGTACACATGTCTAATTTCACAAGTGTAAGTAGTTAATTTTTATGTGTTTTATATTAGATGGAATATGCCAAATGATTTCTGGATCTATGGGTGAGTTTTTAGGTTCTTTGCTTCTTTAATTCATTTCCATACCTTGCCCAGTTAGTGTGCGACCACCTCCAAAACTCCTGAAACCCCCTTGGTTTCCTTACGCCTTCTTGTTCCACTCAGTGACCAACTTGTGTTTAGATGCCCTTTTTGCTAACTTCCTTGCTTATCTCCATTTCTCTGCACCTTGGTAATTTAACTCTTCCTTTGTATTTATCATCACTTGGGCTAGTTCCTATGTCCCTAACCAGTCTCGACTCCCTACATCTCTGTCTGGTGCTTCAGAATTATTTTATCCCTCCCTTAATAGAAATTCACCGTAGACCAAGTTATACCCTGGTTTATGGTAGTAAATTTGAAATTTAAGAGATAATTGGTAAGAAAATAGTCTAAGAGATGACTTAGCCATCGTTAAAATCATGCACACTCTCACAGAAGGAGTGGCTTCATCTCCATTACTCATGTAAAGTTTTATTTTCTACCTCACGATAGCTTGGCATGGAATGGTGTCACTACAAGCAAGTCTTATTGCTTCTCGTGTTGCTGAAGTGTCGTTGATTTCTCTGTTGGCCACGTTGTTAACTTGCACAGTTGAAGTCTATACTCACAAGAACAACAAGGAATTTCAGTGGTGGTTTGTACAGAAAATCCAAAAAATTTTAGGAATACTAATGCATAACCTACTTCGTAAATACTACTGCATGTAACCTAATGTAGGCATGGCATTACAAAATCACAACCTTATTGGTCTTTGAGTTGCGATTTGAGACTTCACCCATTTTTCACATTCGAAAGGTAAATCCTTGAGCTAATATGGAACCTCCCTGTAACGACTTGATCAGAGTTATATCTTATTCACTTTGGTGTAATTATGCCTTCAAGGTCTTAACCGTGGAATGGTTCAATGGATTTTTCCAAGAGTAAAATTTGATTGACGCCCTTTAGCGTTGTTGGGCGACCCAACCCGCGATTTTTCCTCATGGAATTATTCACCTCAAAATTCTGTTATTTTCCTTATTGGGCTCGACGACTTGCCAGAGTGTTTCCAAAATGCCTGCCAATGTGTGGTAGGTGGGTGCCAGTCACTTTGCTTTCGTTGGAAGGCATTCCACTCTCAGAACTTTTCAATTTTTATTTAAGAAACTTTTATTTTATATATTTTTTTCACACAAATTTATTAAATATATATTGTTAAATCTAGTTGTCTCACACTTACCTAGATATTTCCAGATATATTGTCATTATTCTTCCATTTTATATCAATACTTGAAATTTTTCATTTTTAAATAGTTTGTTGCATAAATTTTATCAAATATATATTGTTGGCTGGTTGTCTCCCACTTAACCATATACTGCGAGATATATTGTTGTTATGCTTCCATTTATATCAATACTTTATATTGATACTGAGCATTGATAATACACTGATAGATCTGGATGTGTCAAACTTAACAGTATTTATTTTCCCACATATATTATAATCTGAACATATATAGCTAACTTAACCATATATATTCCCAGATGCATTATATTCTCAAATATATATATTATTATTATTCCACCATATTGTCTTGATGGTTTTTCTGACAGTCAAATATGACAGTAAAGCGGAAGGGATATAATTAAAATGGGAAAATAAAGAGAGAGGCATGAGATAATATATGGCAGGCAAAGCAAGGAAGCGATCTGGTTGTTGCGATAACTTTATCAGTTTTATAAAAAATTTATGAGACAATATTTTATTAGTTCGTAGAATTCTCAATTTCATATATATACGCTTATGCTGCAATAATTTATCAGTTTATAGAATTCTCAGTTTTACATATATTTTTACGATGCAATAAATTTTCAGTTTCTTAAGTGAAGGGATTCCTTATCCAATAAGCATAACCATAGGATATCTTAGTTACTTTAACATAAGTTTATTATCGTTATAATTGTCCTTGAATAACTATCTTTGATGTAAAAGCTTGTCAATAAAGTATATATATATATATATATATATATATATATATATATATATAGAGAGAGAGAGAGAGAGAGAGAGAGAGAGAGAGGTAACACAAAGATATCTATGACAAGGGTGCTACCTTTATTGTTTATACCTAAGTCTATATTACTGCCCTTACTTTTTCTTCCTTTACAAAACTGTGGTTTCTTTTTCATTTTATAGTGAATGGTATTTCGGCCTTGGATAAGACAGTTCCTTCATATTTGAATGTATGATAAGTGGAATTCTTTGTTTGGTCAATGGTAATTGAGTCTTGGATGAGTTTATGAGTAATGCCCAAGAATTTTACCCCATAGTAAAATCAAATGTTTAGTCATGCGCACAACGTTAAGGGTAAGTGACTAATGATGGCACAGGCTTGAGCAAGAGGTTGGGTCATTCATTAGTAGGTGATACCTTAATTTATCCTTAGTAATATAATATATGTTCTGTTTTAAATGTTTTAGAAATCAAAGTATGCTATGATAGTAGTGGGTGGATTGAGGTGTGTTTATGTTGAAATGATTGGTTAATGATTAGATTAGGAAGAAAATGTAATTGTGTGCCTTAATTTCAGTTCTCGTGTGTTTTTTAGAGTGGTTACTCTTGTGAGCAACAATTATAATGTTGATGTATGATTGAAGTAATGTATAGATATTAGATTTATCTGGTTGTGCGTGGTGGAAGGCCACTTTTGATATTAGATTTATCTCGTTCGCCTTGAAGGTTCATGTTACATGTGTCGGTTTCGTGTTGTTGTGTTGGGTTGATTGATGTTTTATTTTAGCTCAGTAGGAGTGGTCTTGCTTGACTCGGGCAGGATGTAGACACCTCCTTGTTCCTCAGAATAATCGTTATCCTTAAGACCATAAATGGTCAAAATTGATGGGAACCTGGGCTTGAGCATTTCTTATGTGTCCTAGAGGTCCTAACCATGCAAGGTAGGATGAGCGGGTATTCGTTTTTACTCTTCGTCTGATTGAATGTCGTATGTTGCTTCTTATTTCCTGATGTGATAGTATGCTAGGTTGTAATTTATTTGTTGTGTGATTCCATGTGTTGTGTTCATATTCATGTTTCCATGTTTGAATTTATGGTTGTTATTACTTTCCCTAAAAAAAAAAAAAAATTTTTTACGGGTTTTGCATCACATGTTGTCGTACGATGGGGTCGTTACATATGGTATCAGAGCCGGTTTGACCCATGACTTGGGATCACTATGACTTCCTTGATTATATATTTGATTATAATGTCACTAATTAAATTGATGTGTATTCGTGCAGGTAATCATGGTCAAAGGACGTTGTGGAGGTAGATTACAAAATGCTAGGGGAGGAGGTGTGATGCCCCCAATAGCATCCACGCTTGAGGGGTCTAACCCTGAGGGAGATGAACAGGTTGTCGGACAAGAATAGTTGTGGGTGATGTGGTTGGGATGATGAGATCCTTTCAGAGGATGTATGAGGCACTAATCACCCATTTGGATAGAGATGAGGCCAGGGTGCCGAAACCTCCCGAGGGTCCACCACGCGCTCCGGTCAGTACTGGTAGCAATCACTGAGAACTTGAGAAGATCAAATTTCCTAATTTATTTGGTGCCTCGGACGGTGTAGACACTGAGGCATGCTTGGAGAATATGGCGATGTGATTTTCACTTTGCGACTATACCTCCAACATGAACATCGGCATGACGGTCTTCCAATTGAAGGGGAGCACTCTTCTATGGTGGAAGATGCTCCTACCACAATTGAACATGGTAGGCGAAGACATGTCATGGGAACTATTCGATGAACGGTTCCGAGAGAGGTATCTATCTGAGGAATTCATTGAGCATCAACTCAATGAGTTCAACACCTTGCGACATGGTGGTGGTACGGTGCCCGAGTACGAGGCCCGTTTCAAGGACCTACTTTGGTATGCTCTGCACCTAAATACTGAGAAACTCAAGGTAAACAAGTTTGTGTTCGGCCTTAATGTCAACATTTTTGAAAATTTGAGGATTTTGATGCCTCAAACCTTGCATGATGTTGTCTAGAAGGCCCTCATAGAATAGGAGGAGCTTGTCAGTGGGGGTCAGAGAAAGACTCCAATGAGACTGGCGGGACAAGTGTCAACTAGTGCGTTACATCATCAGACACCAACTAGACATTCACCAGGATTTTGAGGCGTTCAGAGAGGATCCACATACACTACACCACAATGACCAACACCTCAACAACAAACTCCTTACAGAGGACCACAACACCAACAACAATGTCAACCGCAACAAAAACAATTTAGGCCTATTCAACAGAACACAGTAGGGTTCCAAGCTAGTGGGCCATCAACTTCTACTTCAGGTACCAAGAGTACCAAACCAAGCAAAGGGTGTTGGACATGTGGAGAGCCACATTACCAGTGTGACTACCGAGTGGAGAGGACCAGAGCATCTGGATCAGCCGGACCCATTACCGTGGGAGATTTGGGCAAGGCCCATAGGATTCATGCAGTGGTGAATAACCACCAAGAGGAGCATCAGTAAACTGTGCTTGAGATGTCAGGTACTATCATTGACCATACCCTTAGTATTTTGATAGATCTAGATGATACATAGAGTTTTATTTCTGGTGCAACACTAAAAATAATTATGGTAAAGGCAGTCAAATAGGATGAGTTTATCTTTGTAGAAATGGCTTTGGAAGCCAAATAGAAGGTTGGAGGAAGGGTAATGGGTTGTAGCCTTAGCCTGGGAGAGTTTGTGAAAAGGGCCAACCTGTACATCATGATCTTAGGATCTTATGACATCATGATCGGTATGTTCTGGTTGGAATCGCATGAGGCGATACTCAACTGTAAGATGGAAGGGTTGAGCTTAGTCATTGACGTGGTACAGAGATGCATAATTGTAGGTCGGAACTGGGGAGTCTCGCTGATGTTCATATCTTCCTTGCAGCTACGGAAGAGCTTGCACAAGGGATGTAATATTTATGAAATCCTTGTGTTAAATGACAAGGGAGTAGTGGAAGGTCTCAAAAACCTGCTAGTGGTGCGAGAGTTTGTGGAAATCTTCCCTGAGGAGTTACCTAGGATGCTGCTAGAGAGGGAATTGTAATTTACCATCAACCTAAAACAAAGAACTGAACCGATAGCAAGAAATCCTTATCGGATGTTGACCCTGTAGTTACAGAAGTTGAAAATGCAACTGAAGGAGTTGTTGGACCTAGCACTTATACATCCAAGTGTGTCACTGTGGGGTGTGACTATTATTTTCATATGAAAGAAGGATGGGTTATGGAGACTCTGCATTGACTATCGTCAATTGAACAAGGAAACGATCAAGAATCAATATCTGTTTCCAAGGATTGATGATCTGTTTGATCAGATGAAAGGCACAATGGTGTTTTCAAATATCGACTCGAGATCAGGGTATCACCAGTTATGGATTAAGGAGGATGAAATCCCTAAGACTACCTTTAAGACAAGGTTTGGACATTACGAGTTTACCATTTTACCGTTTAGACTGACGAACGTCCGAGGGGTATTTATGAGTTTGATGAACGGGGTGTTCCGCGAATACTTGGACAAGTTCGTCCAAGTATTCATTGACGATATTTTGATATATTCTAGGACAAAGGAAGATTAGGAAGACACTTGTGCTTGGTACTACAATCTCTACAAGAGAACAAATTGTATGGGAAACTGTCTAAATGATCATTTTATCAATCGAAGATTCATTACTTAGGGCATGTCATCTCTGACGAAGGTATTGTTGTGGATCCAACAAAGGTCAAGCCTATTATGGAATGGTTTGCGCCGAGGAATGCCCTAGAAGTGCGTAGCTTCATGGGTTTAGTGGGATACTATCGACGGTTCGTCGAGGGATTTTCGAAGATAGAAAATACAATTACAAAATTGCAGAAGAATAACAAGAAGTCAGTTTGGATCGAGAAATGCATGGAGTCATTTCGGAGGCTCAAGTAGTTGTTGACTAAAGCAAAGATACTAAAGTTCCCTGACATGGAAGAGGATTTCTTGGTATGAACTGATGCATCCAAGGAAGGCTTATGCAAAGTCTTAATGCAAGATGGTCGAGTGATCACTTACATCTCGAGAAAGTTGATAAGGTATGAGGAGAACTATGCGACACATGATTTGGAGTTGTTAGCCATTGTTTATGCCTTGGGATTTTGGAGACACTACCTTATTGGATGAAAATTCGAACTAAAAACAAATCACTGTGGTCTACAACACATCTTTACACAAAGCGACTTGAATTCGCGACAATGATGTTGGTCAAAAATTCTTAGAGAATATGATTTTGAGATTAATTACATAAAAGGAATAATGAACAGAGTGGTTGATGCATTGAGTCAGAGACCACAAATATTTTTGTTGATGCCTCTTCAAACAAATTTACGTGAGAATATTCTAACTTTACAATGCGACGATGATTGGTACAAAGAGGTCAAATATTTTATCAGACAAAACATAATGATGGTACCAAAATTTGAGGGATTTACTGTGGACAACGATGATTATTGAGATTTAAAAGTCAAATTTACATACAACCCAATGATGAGTTGAGGAGTTTGATCCTAAATGAGGGTCATAGAGAAGTGTACATGGATCATCCTGGAGTCATGAAGATGAGGGTCGACCTTAAATGCTTATTCTTTTGGAAAGGAATGATGATAGACATAGTCAACTACATGTCAAGTTGTCTAGAATGTCAACAGGTGAAGGATAAACATAGAGATCCGACAATATTACTAGAACCACACGCTATTCCAGAATCGAAATGGGAGGTCAGTTCGATGGATTTCATTGTTGTATTTCCACTGACGACAAGGAGACACGACTTGATTTTTGTAGTAGTCGACACTCTAACGAAGAGTGCTCATTTTATCCATGTGCGTATGATGTATTAGGAACCTGACATAGCTAGAGTTTTCATTAGTGAGATTATGAGGTATGGCATGCCTAAGAGGATTATATCTGATAGAGGATTGGTGTTTACAAGATGATATTGGATTAGTTTCAAAGAGGTCTTAGGAACCCAACTTAACTTTAGTACCGTATATCAACTGGAGATAGAAGGGTAGATTAAAAGAACAAACCAAATCTTGGAGGATATTTTGCGTATGTACGTGATGGACCAACATAAGCATTGGGAAGAGTTCTTTCCATTGATTGAGTTTACATACAACAACAATTATCAAAGCACCATTAAGATGGTGCCATTCAAGTTTCTTTATGGGAGACCATGTCATATGCCTTTGAGTTGGGATAGGATTGAGGATAGGGTCCTGGTGGGGCTAGAAGAGATCCAAGAAATAGAATATCAAATGAAAACAATAAGACAAAGGATAAAGGAAGTGCAGGATCGACAAAAGAGTTGTGCCGATGCGCATCCTATCGACCGTAGTTATGAAGTTGGTGATCGAGTCTTCTTGTGTGTGAAACCGCATAAGAGTTTGATCAAGTTCAGAAAGGGAGCTAAAATCTCTCCTAGGTTCATGGGACCCTTCAAGATTGTGAAAACGAAGGGGCCCGTGGCCTATCAAATAGCCTTGACTGATTCTTTGAGGTGTATGCACAATGTTTTTCACGTATTGTTTTTGAGACATTATGTTAGTGATCCTACACATGTTATTGACATGAGTTCCTTGAAGGTATCGGATGAGGGTGCACTCATGGTGGAGCTATTCCACATCCTGGACCATCGCATTTGACAACTATGATGTCAAGCAGTAGATCAGGTCAAGGTAAAGTGGGACAATTATATTCTGCACTCAAAGACTTGGGAGGATGCATGTGATATGCGTCAACAATTTCCATTTTTATTTGATAGCTAGACCTATGATATCGTGATACACTTTATTTCGACACGTACATACTATGAAACTTTGGGATGAAGTTTAAAACAAGAGGGGGTGTATGTAACATCCCTCTCTCATGTGCACTAGGCAGACTTATTCTTTGAGGACACTTGCGTGCAAGTGATCCGGTTCTTTATATGATTGGTTGTTTTGATTATGATTATGAGATATTATGGATTTGATGATATGTTATTTTTGTTGTATTTACATCAACATGTGATATTGACTGGGTTCTCCTAAGTGTGTAGGACTCTGGACGTTGACGATGTCAAGGCATTGATGAAACTCCTTGGACGCTGGATCGAATGAGGAAGTGGATTGTTAGGGTTTGAATGTTGTTGATGTGAGATATGTACATATGATTAGATATTATGATGTTGATTGTTATTGCTGACATGATTCATTGATGGATGCAGGATGACGATAGATTTCCGACCAGAGTGACATTTGGAGTAAAGGGGTCACGCACGACAACCACAAGCATTGAGGGAGAGGTGTGTCAGCAACCCTGCCACATCCTACTAGCACTCTCGCCGTGGATCGAACAGTAGGTTAACGATTACCTAGTTCGAGAGACCCATGATGTCGTGGGGGTAGACTGCGACAGTCGCTCACGATGATTCTAAGGGGTGCACAATAAGGCAAGGTCCTTATTCCTTAGAGGCCCTTAGTCTCCCACAAGATCACCTGATGGAGTATTGACTCCAGGGGTTTGACGTCTACCAATTTAGTCAAGATACAAGTGGCACCCTTGGAGCACGTAGTGCATCTTAAAGGGCACGTCGCGCAAATAAAATGGAAGGAGAGTGGCACCCTTGTGTTACACATTATTTTCGTCATCCCTATGATCGTTAATGATGTAAACCTATCTGTTTCCTTCAGAGGGGTCAGTGGCCTGAGTTACTAAAGAGAGAAGAGAGAAGAACTTCTCCTGAGAAAAGAAGTTGTTTTTTCCTATGTAAAAACCTTATAAAAAGGGAAGTTCATAGGTTTCTATATAGGCAGGGTGTGAGAATGACCCATTCTCGTAGGTTGCACTATAGCTAGGGTGTGAACACCTCGCAGGTTTCTCTATAGCTAGGGTGCGAGAATGCCAGCACGTGGGAAAATGAGCGTTTTCTTGAATCTTCTAGAAGGAGAAACTTCTATGGTGAGGTGGCATCCGAATGGTTTGGATCTTACTCGCTTTCATGATTTAGTGGGATCGTCCTAACCTCCTCACCTTATCCTCTTCAACTTATAAAAGGAGAGGAGTTCTCATGGAGAAAGTTAGCTTGAGATTGGGTTATCTTTGTTGGTTCATGAGCTTGTTCTTGATTGGCTTGGAATTATCAGCTTGGTTGGAGTGACTTTGAGATTTGATTTGTCAAGATAGATTGTGAGTAGCTATCAAATCTATGCTTTCAGAATCCTTGGAGAAAGAAGTGTGTGGGGAACGAAGGACAGTTGGAAGGGACCTTACGACATCAAGGCAATGGTTGTAATCTCTCTTTCACATTTAATATAATACAGTAATATGATTCTTTCCCATAAAGCTAAGTCTATTTTATTGTATAACTCCTTGATCATATACATAGATTCACTATTGAATATTGTGTTTTCTTTACTCCACTTGGTTTGTACTGTTTTGGTCTTGACTGTACGAGAGCATTGGAGCGAAGCGAGAGCAACAAAGACCAACGGAAGCGATTATAAGGTATGTAACTTGTTCTTGCCTCTTAGTTCATTCAATGGTTAGAATCTAGGGAAAGAGTAATATTCTGTCTTGCTTTGTTCTAGATCCAGGTGGATCTAGGGAGATCGATTTGTGTCCGCACTTATGGATTTATCCTATAACAAAATTGGCGACTCCACTGGGGAACGAATTGTTTCCTAGTTAGTCTACTTTTCCCTTGCTTTGATTGCTTGTTTTCTGGTCTCTGAGTCTGTGGGAGATCCATCAAGACTCTCTGGATTTGAAAGTTCACTCAAAAGTTTTGTCCTTTTTCCAAATTTTGTGTTTACAGACATTCTCGCACTGTACCCTTTA
>ML789373.1:293959-325588 GCA_009831015.1 Picea engelmannii | reverse complement strand
AATTTGGAATCGTTGCCCCAAGAGATAAGGACGCCATAATTCAACGACATGCAGAATCGCCAACATTTCTTTTTCATAAATGGGTTTGCCCAGATTCCTTTCAGACAGTTGCTTGCTAGTGAAGGCCAAAGGGAGACCCTCTTGCATAAGGACAACGCTGATTCCTTTCCTTGAGGCGTCACATTCCAACACAAAGGTCTTTGTGAAGTCAGGAAGGGCCAGAATCAGAGTGGTGCACATGGTCGTCTTCAAGGTTTGAAAAGCTTGAGCAGCTGCTGGAGTCCAAGTGAAAGAGTTCTTTTTGAGGAGAGCCGTGAGAGGTGTTGCAATCTTTCTGTAGTTCTTAACGAACTTGCAATAATACCCTGTGAGGCCCAAAAATCCACGCAAGCTTTTGAGATTCTTTGGGTGCAGCCAGTCTTGCATAGCTTCAATCTTTTTCGGGTCCACCCTGACGCCATCCTTTCCTACCAGATGACCCAAGTATTCTACTTATGAGGCACCAAATTCACATTTGGACTGTTTCAGGAAAAGTTGGTGCTGAGAGAGTAGGCGAAGAACTTGATCCACATGAGTAAGATGGTCTATCCAGGTTTTTCTATAGATGAGGATATCATCAAAGAAAACTAAGACAAAATGATGGAGAAAAGGGCGGAAGACATGGTTCATGAGGCTCTGGAAGGTGGAGGGGGAATTACACAACCCAAAGGGCATGACCAAAAACTCATAGTGGCCCTCATGAGTGCGAAAGGCCATCTTGGGAATGTCAGCCTCCTTCATACGTATTTGGTGATAACCCGAGCGAAGATCAAGTTTGGTAAAGAATTGGGCACCACTCAATTCATCCAGGAGGTCATCAATGATAGGAATGGGAAATTTGTCTTTGATGGTTAGTTTATTGAGAGAACAGAAGTCAGGACACATTCTCCAAGAACCTTCTTTCTTCAGTACCATGACGACTGGAGACGATTAAGGGATCGTACAAGGACGGATGATGCCAGCATTAAGGAGTTCCTGGACCATTTTTTCAATTTCATTTTTTTGTGCAAAGGGGTGGCAATATGGACGGATATTGGGAGGGAGGCTTCCTGGGACAAGGGGAATGGAATTATCATGAACACCTCGGGAAGGAGGGAGTCCTTGGGGAGTGGAAAATACCATTTGATGATTAGAAAGGAGGGCTTGGAGGTCTTGGGGTACGGGGGGTGTCTTTGTGGCTTGTATGGCGTGGAGTTGAGCAGTGACACTAGAATGACCTTTTTTGAGTAGTTTTTCCATGCGATGAGAACTAATGATCTCAGGTGAACCAACAGTGATGCCTTGGAATTTATATTTGTGGCTTCCTTGGTCGAATTGCATGGTTAAGTTTTGAAAATCCATGAGAATGGGACCCAAAGTTCTTAGCCAGTCTACACCCAACACAATATCGCAACCACCCATCTCAATAGAAAACATATGGGATTTTAGTTGGTAGTCACCGATTTGGAGACACACATTTTCACAGTGCCAACCACATTTCATAGAACCACCATTGGCAATCATGATTTTGAAATTGTTGACAGCATGGATGTAGCAATGGGTTTCTTGGGCAATGTGACGATGAATAAAATTGTGGGTGCTACCACTATCAACTAGAATGATGACCTTTCGGTGCTTGATGTAACCAATTAACTTGAGGGTTTGGGGGGCCAAGAAGCCAGTGAGAGCATTGAGGGAAATGTTGGTTCCACTTCAGGAGGGTCGGAGGGAGGGTTTATGTCAGTGACTTCTGGTGACTCGGGCACAAAGGGAGTGTCATCATCCTCTTCCGGAACATCCTCAGAGATGGCCATAAAAGTCTTTTGTTCCTTACATATTTGGCCTGGGAAATATTTGTCATCACAATTATAACAAAGGCCTTTGAGTTGTCGTTCGGCCATTTTAGCCCTGGTCAATTTTTGGATCTTTAATGGGGCGGAGAGAGTAGTGGGGTTTACTGGTTTAGGGCGAGGGATAAAGGAAGGCTTACGGTTTTGAGAGGAAAAAAATTGTTGTGCTTCTTTAGCTTTTTTAGTAGCCTCCACCCAAGTTGTAGGTCGAGCCATGAGGACATGGGCCCGAATCTCCTCCTTGAGGCCACTGATAAAACACTCTCTAAAAAAAGCATCAGTCATGCCTTCTATTCGAAAAGCCAGTCGCTCAAATGCAACTATGAAGTCTTCTACTGTGCCTGATTTCTTCAATTTTGTCAAATGGCCCAAATGGTTGGTGTCAGTGTCAAAGTGTTCATAAAGCTCCGCCACAAATTGGGTCCAAGCAATATACCCTTGACGAGAAGTTTTTCTCCATTGCCACCATTGCCAGCGTTCTTGATCTAGATGGAGAACACCATACCGGAGTTTGGACAAGTCATGTGTAATGTTGTAGAGAGAGAAATAATGTTCCATTTGGGTGACCCAACCAGTGGGGTCCGAGCCATCAAATTTGGTTACATCCACCCATGGAAGGCGTATGTCCCGTTGAAAGTGATGGGGTTGAAAGGAATGGGAAGAAGTTTCACCTTCAGTCTTTTTATGTGCATCAGGAAAAGAGTCATCGGTAAGGATATTTAGTTTGGTGTAGAGTGATGCAAAGAAAGATTCAAGCTAGGTGGTCAGTTCGTGTTTGACTTCTGCCATTGTGGACTGCACAACTACATTTATGGAGGCATTCATGGATGCATCATGGGAGGCAATAGTAGCACTGAGTTGTTGCACTTCTTGTTGTGTCTCGAGGAAACCAGATTGCAAGGTGTTGAAGCAAGACTCTAGTTCTTGGCTATGGGTATGGGCCACGAGGATGGGTGGACTGAAAAGGGAGTGGGTGGGGTCAAAAATTTTTGCAGAAAAATGATATGGAGGAATGTGATAAGGGAGAAAAGATGAATCTAATGGAATAGGTCTCAAATAATGGTGAAAAAATTTCCAGACTTCTTTTTTTTTTATACAACTGCGGGGTTATACTTTGGTCTGAAGAATGCTGCAGTGTTGAAATCCACAAATTCTGAACTAGAGAGAAATGTGTATTTACTTAGCAACCCAAACACAGATGCGCGACAATAGATCTCACCGGTTTAATTTGTTTATGTTCCCCAAGGGTTAGGTATTCAAGGGTTCTACAGACGAGGGTTTGCCCCATGCTATAGCTCTCTGATATACGTGCGGGGTCCAACAATAGTACTTGGACCAATATCTCAGGGCACTAACTAAGGAGGATAGACTGTACCCTTAGCTGTACTACCCGACTACCCATGTACTAGAGAGTATCTTCCCGAGTGTTGTTCTCGGTGACACTATAGCAGTCTGGCGGCTGATAGGTTTATCTAAAGAGGGCTTTAGGAAATATAGGCCGATCCGTACAGAGGTGTTGTCTGATGCACTACCACTCGAAGGGGTACCAACAGGGGTTACAAGGGTGGCCAACAGATGTGTTCTTAAGAACCACTTGTATTTCCTGCGTGTATGAATCCCTCAACTACGGGTTTATGCGCGTAAGGACAGATCTTTGTGGCTTAAAGATGCCAAAATACGTCTCTACCCTGAAAAAAAATACCCACAATTTCTGCCAAGGAAAGTGCTCTGATACCACTTGCAAGATACCAGATATATAAAATATGCAGAACAGAAATGAAATGCTAGAAATGGCAGAATAACAGTAAAATATCCAGCATAATCTTCACAATACACAGAAATGATATACGAAATAGCAATAGAAATAGCACTTTGATTCAGATAGCAATGTTCATAGGCCTCTTCGAGGGGGCAACCTCTAGTCGAGCAGCGCTCAGTTACAATAATATCCAAGCTAGGGTTTTCATACCCTCGACCCTTATTTATACTAAATATTTCTATTAAGAGAAGCATCTAGAGGAAGATCCTTCTAGAAGCGGAAGCTTCTATTAGGTCTTCTTACATCCTCCTTATTCTATTTTATTGAAAGGCCTTATTAATATTGACCTTTATTACATCCGAATACATTGATCTACCTATGTGCGGATTAGGACCTTGAAAATTGCTTATGTGTCCTGGAGGTCCTAACCATGGAGGGTAGGACATGCGGATAGTCATTTTTAGCCTTCATATGATTGAATGTCTTATGTTTCTTCCTGCTGCCTGATGTGCTAGTATGCTAGGTCATAAGTTATTTGTTGTGTGATTGTATGCATTGTGTTCATTGTTGTGTTGCGATGTTTGAATGTATGGTCATTATTACTTTCCCTAAAAAAAAAAAAATGTATGGGTTTTGCATCACATGTTGTCATACGACGGAGTCGTTACATCTGGTATCAGAGCTGGTTCGACCCACGACTTAGGATCACTGCGAATTCCTTGATTAGATATTTTATTATAATGTCACTAATTAAATTGATGTGTATTCATGTAGGTAATCATGGTTAGAGGACATCGCAGAGGTAGGCGATAGGGTGCTAGGGGAGGAGGCATGATGCCCCCAGTAGAATCCACACTTGAGGGGTCTAACCCCGAGGGAGACGAATAGGTTGTCGGGAAGGAACATATAACTATGGGTTATGTGGTTGGGATGATGAGATCCTTTTAGAGGATGTATGAGGAACTGACCATCCGTTTGTATAGAGATGAGGCCAGGGAACTGAAACCTCCTGAGGGTCCACTGCATGCTCCGATTGGTACTGGTAACATTCACTGAGAACTCTAGAAGGTCAAGTTTCCAAAGTTCTTTGGTGCCCCAGACGACGCAACCGCCAAGGAATGGTTGGATAATATGGAGATGTGATTTGAACTTTGCGACTATACCTCCAACATGAAGGTCTGCATGGTGGTCTTCCAACTAAAGGGGAGAACTCTTCTATGGTGGAAGACACTTCTGTCACAATTGAACATGGCAGTCAAAGACGTGTCATGGGAATTGTTTGAGGAACGGTTCCGAGAGAGGTATCTATATGAGGAATTCAATGAGATTCAACTCAATGAGTTCAATGCCTTGCGATAGGGTGGTCATATAGTGCCCCAGTATGAGGCCTATTTCATGGAGTTACTTCGGTATGCTCCACATCTAAATACCGAGAAAATCAAGGTCAATAAGTTCGTGTTTAGACTTAACGTCAACATTCATGCAAAGGTGAGGATTTTGATGCCTCAAACCTTGCATGATGTTGTCCAGAAGGCCCTCATAGCAGAGGAGGCCCTTATCATAAGGGTTCAGAGGAGGACTCTGGCGAGACCAACATGACAAGTGTCATCTAGTGTGTTGTAGCATCAGACACCAAATAGAAATTCACCAAGAGTTTGAGGCGTTAAGAGACGATCCACATACACTACACCACAATGAACGACGCCTCAACAACGGACTCCTTACAGAGGACCACAACACCACCAACAACGTCGACTGCAACAATAGTATTTTAGGCCTGTTTAGCAGAACAGACTAGGGTTCCAGGCTCGTGGGCATTCAACTTCTACTTCAGGTACCAGGAGTACCAGACCGAAGAAAGGGTGCTGGACATGTGGAGAGCCACATTACAAGTGTGACTTCCCAGTGGAGAGGACCAGAGCATCTAGATTATCTAGAACCACTACCATGGGAGATTTGGGCAAAGCCCATCGGATTCATACAATGGTGAATAACTGCCAGGAAAAGAATCATTCAACCATTCTTGAGACGTTGGGTATCATTGTTGACCAGACCCTTAGTATTTTGATAGATCTAGGTGCTACAGAGAGTTTTATTTCTGGTGCAGCGCTAAAAATAATTAAGGTAAAGGCAGTTGAACAGGGAAAGTTTAGCTTTGTATAAATGGCTTCGGGAGCCAAACAAAAGGTTGGAGGAAGGGTTACGAGATGCAACCTTAACCTGGGATATTTTGTCACAAGGGCCAACCTGTACATCATGATCTTAGGATATTATGACGTCATGATCGATATGGACTGGTTGGAATCACATGAGGTGATACTCAATTGTAATATGAAACGATTGAGCTTGGTCATTGACAAGGGATAAAGAAACATGATTGTAGGTCGGAACCAGGGAGTCTCCCTGAGGTTCATCTCTTTCTTACAGCTACGGAAGAGAATGCAGAAGGGATGTAATATTTATGCAATCCTTTCATTAAACAAGAAGGGAGTAGCAGAAGGTCTAGAAAACCTTCCGTTGGTGTGAGAGTTTGAAGAAGTATTCCCTGAGGAGTTACCTGGGATGTCTCTAGAGAGGGAATTGGAATTTACCATCGACCTAAAACTGATAATTGAACTGATAGCAAGAACGCCTTATCGAATGTCAACCCTGGAGTTACAGGAATTGATAATGCAACTGAAGGAGTTTTTGGACAAAGGAATTATACGTCCAAGTGTATCATCATGGGCTGCGCCTATTATTTTCATATGGAAGAAGGATAGGTCATGGAGACTCTGCATTGACTACCGTCAATTGAACAAGGGAAACAATCAAGAATCAATATATGTTGCCAAATATTGATGATATGTTTGATCATATGAAAGGTGTGACAGTGTTTTCAAAGATCGAGTTGAGATTAGGGTATGACCAGTTACGGATCAAGGAGGACAACATCCCTAGGACTGCCTTTAAGATGAGTTTTGGACATTACAAGTTTATTAGTTTACCATTTGGACTGATGAACTCCCCAGTGATATTTATGAGTTTGATGAATGGGGTGTTCCATGAATACTTGAACAAGTTCATCCACGCATTCATTGAATATATTTTGATATATTCAAAGGATGGAGTGATAGGAGTGGGTGAATTGAGGCGTGTTTATTTTGAAATGATTGGTTAATGATTACAGTAGTAAGAAAATGTAATTGCATGCCTTAATTTCAGTTGTCGTGTGTTGTTTAGAGTGGTTACTCTTGCGAGTAACAATTAGAATGTTGATGTATGATTGAATTAATGTATAGATATTAGATTTATCTGGTTGTGCGCAGTGGAAGGCCACTTTTGATCGGTTGTTGTTTATTGTGTGCCATGCACTTGTAGATTCAATGATTGCCTTTTCTCATTCGCCTTGAAGGTTTGTGTTACATGTGTCAGTTTGATGTTGTTGCGTTGGGTTGATTGATGTTTTCTTTTAGCTCAGTAGGGGTGGTCTTGCTTAAGTCGGGCGTGATGTAGAAAACTCCTTGTTCCTCATAACATTCGCCAGCCTTGAGACATTAAATGGTCAAAATCGATGGGAAACTAGGCTCGAGTCTCGCTTATGTGTCCTGGAGGTCCTAACCATGCAGGGTAGGACAGGCGGGTAGTCGTTTTTACTCTTCATCTGATTGAATGTTGTATGTTGCTTTCCGCTGCCTGATGTGCTAGTATGCTAGGTCATAAGTTATTTGTTGTGTGATTGCATGCATTGTGTTTGTCATCGTATTATGATGTTTGAATGTATGGTTGTTATTACTTTCCCTAAAAAAAAAATATGTATGGGTTTTGCATCACATGTTGTCGTACTACGAGGTCATGAAAATTTCTTTTATTGACATCAATTGTATTCTTAAGGATTTGGATCAACATTTTGTTTTTGTATTCAACTAAGCCATTTCCTTGGGGATAATGGTTCAAAGATTGTCCCATTATAATACCGAATTCCCCACAAAATTTGGTAAACTTTGATCCAATGAATATTGATCCATTGTGTGTAATGAACTTCTTTGGAACTCAAAACCTTGATAAAATATTCCCTTTGAGGAAACTGATGAGCTCTTTAGAATCAACCTTCTTGAGAGCTACAACTTCTTGCCATTTTGTGAAATAGTCAGTTGCAGTAAGAATATAAGAATGACCTTTATTAGACTTGGGATTAATTGTTCTAATGACATCTAGTCCTCATTGTACAAAAGGTTATTCAATGTAATAGATTGCAATGAGATGTTTTCTCTTTTCATTTTTCCTGAAAATCTTTGGCAATGAATATGCTTTCTAATCATTGGATATGAATATTTAAAAATGGCGGGCCAATAATATCCCGCTCTTATAATTCTATGTGTTTTAGCTGTAGGTGAAAAATGTCCACTGCAAATTCCTTCATTAAATTCAATAAGAACCTTTCGATATTTTATTGAATCAATTCATCTTAACAACATTCCATCAAAATTTCTTCGAAAAAGTATTTCAGCCACTAGTACACATTGGTTTGCCTTCATTTTTAATGCCCTTCTTTCCTTTGAAGAAATACCATTTGGGAATTATCCATATTTTAGATAGAAGATGATATCCTTATACCATTTTGATGTGGATGATGAATATCCTATTGAAATAGACATAATCCTATTTAATGCATCAATCCCTGTCATAATTTTGCATAACCCTTGTCTTTTAACTGCTTTCAATGGCTTGATCTCAATATCATATTATTCAATTTTGCCAAGACAATTTTCCCATTTTCCTTATCTCAATTGCTTATTAAGGATAATTTTTGTTGGAGATGTTGAGACTTATGCTATGACATGATATGACAAGACATAAGTTTTGAATTTCGCCACCACTTTAATTAGAGAAAGAGCCTTCTTCTCTATTTATGAATACCTCAACTCATAATCATGTAAAGTTTTACTAATAAAACATATTGGAAGTTCTTCACCTTTGAGATTTATTTGTGTCAAAATAGAAGCAATGGTCTCTTCTGAAGAAAAATAATATATTATAAAATCTTGATCGAAATTTGAACTAACAAGGGTTGGAGCTGAAGTAATTGCTTGCTTGATCTTAGTGAATGCTATTTTAATTTCTTGTGTCCATTCAAATTTTTTATCCTTTTTCAACAAGACATTTATCAATTTCATAATTGTGGCATAATAAAAGACAAACTCCCTTAAATATTTTATCTTGCCAAAAAATGATTGTACCCTTTTTTTTTACTTTGGAGGGATCAAATCATTAACAGATTTGACTCTCTCTGGATCAATGTAAATTCCTTCTTTACTGACTATGTGTCCCAAGAGTTTTCCCTTTGAAATTGAAAATAAACATTTCTTGGAATTAAGAGATATTCCATATAATATACATCGCTTGATTCTCTTAACTGCTCGATGTTCTTTTCTCTTACTTTAGAGTGAATATTAAGATTGTTTTGATAGTCAACCATAAATTTTCCAATTAAATCTTTGAAGGCATGATCCATTTCCCTTTAAAAAGTTGCTCCAACATTTTTCAAACCAAAGGGCATGCATACATATGCATATATCTCCCAGGGTGTAATGAAAATAGTTTTAAGGTTATTTTCTTCTGTAATGAGCACTTGGTTATATCAAGAGAAACAATCTAACATAGACATCAGAGATGAACCAACCACTTTTTATAGTAGCATTTCCATATTAGGGAGAGGATAATTTTCTTTGATACTTTCCTTGTTCAGATATCTAAAGTCAACAAAAAAAATGATATCCCCACTTTTCTTCCTTATTATAAAAAGATTCAAAATCCATTCTAAGTGTTTAATCAAAAATATTATTCCAATCTTCTTCAACTTTTCCAACTCAAATTTTACTAGGGGTTTTAATATAGGATTTACAATTCTCAACTTTTTCCTAACTGTCTTTGATCCTTCTTTTAGTGGTATGATGTGTTGAAATATGGACTTATCATACTCCTTTAAATCATCATAAGTCCAAGAAAAAGCATCATAAAATTATTTGAACAAAACAGTATATTGATCAACTTCTTTCTCAATGCAACATGTACCAAGGTTTACACACTTTGGAGAATCTTGAGTGCCAATATTTATTTTCTAGGTTTCCTGCACTTTTCTAAAAGAAACTTCTTATTTCAATTTGGGCACTTTAGTTTGGTCATCTCTTTTGAAAAGTGATTCAAAATTGATACAATCCTTCGAAAAAGATACAAGGATTTGATCTTTAGATCTTTGTACATAATCATTTGTATGAGAAATAAATTCAACCATCTGCTCATCATTCTAAAAAACTTAGAGATAATCGTGATTATCAAGTACTGAAATCGTGAAAATCCTCTTGACCTGAAATGTATTTTGGTTTTACGAATCGTCAGGATTGAATAGAGATGAAACAATCATCAGTGAGCCCGCCTTCTTATTTTTATCTCTTAGAATGAAGGAGATGTTAAATGAACTGAAAGAATTCATAATTTCATTTAATCTTTTAGTATAGAATTTCAAATTATTTTTTTTGATATTTGATGCAGGAGCATCGCTCCAACCCAACAACGCGCCAACTAGACAACACATTAAAGTGCACATTCAATGGAAGGGAGAGGCGCCAAAACTCTCATTTTAAATTTTAGGATGTAATTAAATGTTTGTAAGGATGGAAGAGCCAAATAGATGCCTTTGTGTAGATAGTAGATAGAGTCACCTTTAATGGTTGACAGGATGAAGATCTAGATCTGATTTGGACTAGACAACCATTGAATGTAATTCAATGTAATTAATGAGAGTAGGTGAGATGGAGGGAAGAGCTCTAGGAGCCCCCTTTTGTAAAAATATCTTTGTATTAAGATTCATTAGAACCCACATGTAGAGAAGAGAGAGATGAGACTCAATTGCATTTCGATATTTTGTAACCTTTGTACAGGCATTCTGAGATTAATACAAACATAGAATTTTTTCCTGCATATTGTATTGTGTGTGTTTATGAATGTCTTTTATGATTTTATGTGTTATGCTGTAGATTTATGTTAGGTTCCATCTGCAAAGATAGACAAAATTTACTATCTGTGAGTTTGTTTGATGTCAGTTTGGGTTCTTTGTGGCTTCAAGCAAAAGGTTGCACGACAGAGTACTGAGGACTTTGTGAGCCTATGCAACTGTGCACATATGAGTTCTGCGAAATTCAGATGAATATGTGCCAGGAGGGTGCACTAGAGGAATCATAAACTCAAAGGAGAGCCTCATGGTTACTAGATACCTTGGAGGAATGACCGTGTAGAGGAGGGCACAGAGAGAAGACATAATTGCGAGTATTCTATAAAGATCTGCTAGGTGGGCATCGAGCGAGTGCAAAGAGTGCACAGTAGGACTTTGTTTCAAGTTCTGAGAAAAGAGAAGTGTCGAGGAGAAGACACTTATAGAGTTACTAAATACTCTATAGGCTCAGCCAGGCGTGCTTGAGAAGAATTTTACAGGAGGGAACTTACATCATTTCAAGGAGAGAAAGGGACAGAGTTGATGAATACTATAGAGGAAGACCTGTGCAAGGAGTGCACCAGTCCAAAACTCAGATGAAGTGTTTAAAGACGTAGAAGGGTTGACTCCCTTAGAAACTGAGCTAGTTGAAAGCTCGAAAGAGGTAGCATAAAGAGTGTGCATAGAGGAAAATTGGTTCCAAGTTCATAATCTTAGGAGAGACAGTGAAAGTTTTCATGCATAGCATAAGTACATGCTAGAGCCGTGTTCAAATTACATTACCAAATATCAGGAGGGATAGCGTTTCTAGAATGCAGACGAGACCCAAAGTTACAGAGCTCACTAAAGAATCAAAGGTCATAGTCTTTGGACCATTGGAAATTTTCCAAGTCAGGAAGAAAGAAAAATAAATTCAGGAGACAGAGAAAAAATGACCGTTGGGTCAACATTGGAAGATCTGGGCCATCTGATCAGAGTCTAGATAGGAGGAATGTGCACAGGAGGATATTATATTTGGGCTGTCAGATCTAAGTATAGAGGACCAATAGCCATTGGATCTGGAGGAAGATGCATGAGGCTTAACCCTTGTGTATGCAAGAGAGTGGACTCGTGAATGTCCCAAACTTCCAAAATGATCGAAACCGTCCATTGTAAGAGATGAAAGGTGGCAACAAATTTGGGGTTTTCGTGGAATCAGACATTGGGATATTTGCAAGGAGAAAAGGAGCAAACTCGTGAAAGGAGAAATCGCGAAATCATTCTGGACTGAAGTCTCGATGTGCTTGAAGGATTGGCCCTTGGTCATGGTGAATGGTCACATGGGCGGAAGTTGAGGAGCTAGCGTAGACTAGGCATTTAAAATTGGATATCGGGATTTTGGGGAACGAAGAGTTGGAGTTGACTCATGTTCATTTCCCTGACACATGAGATCATGAAATGATCACAACCGTCGATCGAGGAAAGCACAAGACCACCAGATTTGTTCTTACGAAGGATTCAAAAATCAGGAGATCGAGACTCAAGAGAGTTGGGTGAATTAGAAACAGAACACCCGAGGTCCCGAAGCATGAAGCACCTTTGGTTAGGCATGTGGTCACAGCCTGTGGTCGCACAAAGGAATTTTGCACCTTGCGCTTGTTTACGCAGGTGGGGTTTCATTAGGTCCTATGGATCAGATAGAAGGATTCCACCAAGGAATCAAAGAGTTGCTTCAAATTGATAGAGAGAAGATCGATCCTTGACTGGGAGCTCAGCGGACCCTACCAAGGAAGAAGAAGAGGTAGGGGGTCTGCACTAAGTGGTATTAGAGCAGATTTTCATCTGTAGATTTCAGGCGGAAGAGAAGAATAAGAATGAGTGAAATTCTTTGTGCAAGGAGATATGTTTGCATATAGGCAACAAACCATTGATAGCCAGGTGAGCTGTTTGAAGGAGATGGGAATGATCTCGATTGTAGAGTGAACAACAGACTTGCTAAGAAGGCATGTAGAGGACAAATATGGCTACTGAAGGCCATGGATGTAGTCCAAGAGAAGACTACCAATATAAATCAAGGCTAAGATGGACAAAGATATCGCTGAGATAAGAGCACAAATGGAGAAGCTTGCATTTAAAATGCAGCAGGATGAAAAAGTGCACCAATGAAGAAGAATGTGAAGTGGCCCATCATGGAATTGTTGGCCAGAGGACAACAAAGGCTATTGAGAATGTGGTTGAGGTATGTTGAAAGCCTCAGTGGTGAAGAGGATATGGTTCACATTTGTGAGCCAGAAACTGGGAAGAGTCTCAGTGATGGTGAAGAGAAGAGATCAGAGAAGGGTCTCATAAACTACTAAGTGAGAAGTGAGGAACTTTCATATTGCCTAGAAGGAAATGAGAAGAGGTCAATGGTTTATCTCAAATACTTCCAGGTGATTAGTGAAGAAATTTCAGATTGCCAGGAGGGCAATGAGATGGGATCATTGAAAGATCCTTTAGACTACCAGGAGGGCAGGGAAGAAATCCCATATTTCCAGGTGGGCAAGGGAGAGGAGATGAGACTACCTGATAGTCTTATGAACTTAGAGGTGAGTTCATATAAACAAGGAGTGATGACAGAGAGGGAAGATCAAAGGAGTTTTTTGATCATTGGGGGAATTCAGATATTCCTACCAAACATATGAGTTGAGGCCAAAGAATGTGTTGTATATGCAACAACAGAAGAAGGAAAACTAGAAGTGACTATCATAGAGGAAGAATAAATGGAGAAGACATCAAAATCTTCCCCAATAGAAGAAGAGCATGCAGACAAGATGCTCACTCCATGGGACAAGGAGTTAGAGATGTCTGAGGATTTGTTGAACAATCCAGAGCTAGTAGATGACTCCTAGGATACATTCATGCAGATTGCGAGAGAAGAGCATTTGACATGATTGCTCAAATTTTTTGGCCAGGAAGCTAGACAGATGATGACTATAGCACTGAAGCTTGTAGTAGAAAATGAAGCAGAATTCTAGTCTAGGGAGCAGCTAGAGGAAGCTGGAGATGCACAAGCAGGAGAACTAGTAGAAGAAAAGCTGTCAGAAAGAGAATCAGAGAAACATCTCAGTGATGAGACTACAAATCTAAACTTTGCAGCAGAGTGGCAAGATAATGCCACAGGAGATGGAGAAAATTGCAAGGGGGATCAAGTTGATCTACCCATTTATAGGGAAGAAGTGCAGCTGAGGAGACTTCATAAAGAGAACTAGTCATTGGAGTAGCTGGAATAAGTGGTTGAAGAGATAAGAAGGCTGATGTTGAGGTCAGTGCAAGAAGCAGTTAGCGAAGGGAAGCTGAGCATAAGGAAGCATGCAAGAGAAACAGGGAAGAAGAAACAACAACAACAAAGAAGTGGAGCATATGGACAGATCCAAAGAACAGTTTGGGATCTAGGTGGATTTCAATAGATCGGGGAAACTCATGAGAAAAGGCTCATGAATTTTTTGCAGTAGTGGAGTATGATGCAGGAGCATCGCTCCAACCCAACAACGTGCCAGCTAGACAACACATAAAAGCACACATTCAATGGATGGGAGAGGCACCCTCTCTCTCATTTTAAATTTTAGGATGTAATTAAATGTTTGTAAGGCTAGAAGAGCCAAATTGATGCCTTTGTGCACATAGTAGATAGAGTCCCCTTTAATGGTTGACATGCTGAAGATCTAGATCCAATTTAGACTAGACAACCATTGAATGTAATTCAATGTAATTAATGAGAGTAGGTGAGATGGATGAAAGAGATCGAGGAGCCCCCTTTTGTAAAAATATCTTTGTATCTAGATTCATTAGAACCAACATGTATAGAAGAGAAGAGAAGAGAGAGCCAAGACTCGATTGCAGTCAGAGATTTTGTAACCTTTGTAGAGGCATTCTGAGATTAATACAAACAGAGCAATTTTTCCTTCATATTGTATTGTGTGTGTTTATGAATGTCTTTTATGCTTTTATGTGTTATGTTGTAGATCTATGTTAGGTTCCATCTGCAGGGATACAAATTTTTACTGTGTGTGAGTTTCTTTGATTTCAATCTGGATTCTTTGTGGCTTCAAGAAAGAGGTTGCATGACAGAGTACTGAGGACTCTGTGAGTCTGTGAAAGAGTGCACATATGAGTTCTATGGAATTCAGACAAAGACATGCCAGGAGGGTGCACCAGAGGAATCATAAACTCAAAGGAGAGCCTCAAGGTTATTGAATACCTTGGAGGAAGGACTGTGAAGAGGAGGGCACAGAGAGAAGACATAATCGTTGAGTATTCTGTAAAGATCTTCTAGGTGGGCATCGATCGAGTTCAAGGAGTGCAAATTAGGACTCTGTTTCGAGTTCTAAGAAAATAGAAGTGTCGAGGAGAAGACACTTACAGAGTTACTGAATACTCTGTAGCCTCAGCTAGGCGTTCTTGAGAAGAAGTTGACAGGAGGGCACTTACATCCTTTCAAGGAGAGAAAGGGATAGAGTTGTTGAATACTCTGAAGGAAGATTTATGCAAGGAGTGCACCAGTCCAACACTCAGATGAAGTTTTGAAAGACCCAAAAGGGACTAATCCCTTAGAAACTGAGCCATCTGAATGCTCAGAAGAGGTAGCAAAAATAGTGTGCGTAGAGGTGAACTAGTTCCAGGTTCATAAGCTCAGGAGAGACAATGCAAGTTTTCATGTAGAGTGAAAGTACACACTAGAGACGAGGTCAAATTCCATTACCAAAGTTTAGAAGGGATAGCGTTTCCAGAATGTATATGAGACCCAAAGTTACAAGGCTCGCTGAAGAATCAAAGGTTGTAGTCTTCGGACCATTGGAAATCGTCCAAGTCAGGAAGAAAGCAAAATAAGTTCAGGAGAAGGAGTGACAATGACCATTGGGTCGGCATTGGAAGATCTGGGCCATGTGATTAGAGTCTAGATAGGAGGAATGCACACAAGAGGAGATCAGATCTGGGCTGTTAGATCTGAGCACATAGGATCAATAGTCATTGGATCTGGAAGAAGATGCATGAGGCTTAACCCTTGTGTATGCAGGAGAGTGGACTCGTCAAAGTCCAGAAGTTCTGAAACGATCAAACATCCATCATCAAAGGTGAAAGGTGGTAGAATATTTGGGGTGTTCGTGGAATCATACATCGAGATATTTTTAAGGAGCAAAGTAGAAAACTCGCGAAAGGTGAAATCAAAAAATCATTATGGACCGAAGTCCCGACACGCTTGGAGGATTGGCCCTAGGTCACGAAAAATGGTCACATGGGTGGAAGTTAAGGGAGGAGATAGCGTAGACTAGGATTTTAAAACCGAAGATCGGGATTTTGGGGAACGAAGAGTTGGAGTTGACTCAAGTTCATTTCCTTGACACGCGAAATCATGAAACAATAGCAGCCATCGATTGAGGAAAGCGCATGACTGTCATATTTGGTCTTAGGGAGGATTCAGAAATCAAGATATCAGGAATCAAGAGAGTTGGGTGACTTGGAAACAGAACACCCAAGGTCCCGAAGCATGAAGCGCCTTTCATTAGGCATGCGATCGCAACCTGTGGTCATGTGAAGGAATATTGCACCTTGTGCTTGTTCACGCAGGTGGGGCTTCATTAGGGCCTGTGGATCAGATAGCAAGATTCCATTAGGGGATCGAAGAGCTACTTCAGCTCGATAGAGAGAAGAGAGATCCTTGACCGGGAGGTCAGCGGAATTTACCGAGGCAGAGGCAGAGGTAGCAGATATGCACCAATCTTGTACTTCTTATTAATATGATTTATAACTAGTTCAAAATCACCGATTACTATCCAGTTTTCTATTTTCATATGTACCGCAAGATTGATTCCTTGTATCAATGCTTCGTATTCTTCTTAATTATTTGTACAAGTAAACTGGATTTGGATGGCATGTGGATATATAACTGAATTAGGGCTATTTAAAACAATCCCTACTCCACTTCCATATTTGGAGCAAGAACCATTGAAAGACATCTTCCAAAAACCTTCAATTTTTTTTCTCCTTCTTGCTTTGAGATACTGGGATGCTCTGGGTCAAGAACAACATAATTTTCAATCCCAACATCAATGTAGTCATGCATTAATTCATTATCATTTTTCCTAAAAGAAATTGGCTTTTTGTCTTCTCGAGGGACTTTCACCATTGTTCCATCTTTGTTTGGTAACATTATAAAAATTCAATAATTAATGATGTAACCTCCAATAAGTGAACACCAATGTATTCCCATAACTACTCCATATGTTGGAGGAAAATCTGCCACTATAATAGTGAAAATAGTTGTGATATGGGGTGTTGCAGTTATCCATGCACATAAATATTTAATTTCCCTGTAAGATGGGACTTTAATTGAGTCTATGGCATATACAATTTCTCCATTTTCATAATACTTTGTGCATCCCATTCCCAGAGCCTCCATTACTGACAAGGGAATAATTTTATTGGTTTCTTCGCTATCAACAAAACAATTGTGTAATACTACATCATGATTTTCTATTGTGATGTAGAATGACAGAATTTTACCCTTTGTTTTGACTGCTGAAAGATGTTGTTGGACTTTGGAATTTGTTACAACAACTTCTATTCTAGTATTTTCCTCATCAAGGGTCTTGAGAATATTTTCTCTTTGCTGTGGAATTTTCACCACTTCTATGAAAGGAAAAGTGATTCTCAACTTGGTAAAATCATCAATCACATTATAATTCCTCTATGGAGGGTTCTTTATTTTATTGGAAACTATTTGTTGCTTTGACATTTCTACAACATTTGTTTTGGATTTCTATTTTTCTTTTTTAACAATCTCTTTTGTTTTGAATTTGTTGAATTATGCCCTAGTTTGCACAACATTTTCTCGTGAGATATCAAAATATTCATGTTCATAAAAAATATACAAGGATGATTCACTTTCATCTATCTGTATAGATTCAAGGCTCTCATCTAGAATGATATCATCTTCTTGGTCAAAGTTATCAAAATTTTCTTCATCAAAGATCTATTCCGATATGACAAAATTAGGGTTTGGCACTCTAGGTGATCTTTTCCTCTTCTCTTAAATTCTATAATCATTTCTTATTCTGTTTTATTGAAGAAGGTTTATTCTCCGTTCCTAAGAATTCTCGGATTTTTATTGGTAGGGGAAAAATTTTCTCCTCTTCTCAATCTTGTTAGCTCATTCTGCACCTGTCAAATTGTTTGATTCATTTGATCTATTTATAGTATTTTATTTGTCTCTTGAGTTTTTTTTGGGATCATTTATTACATTAGGGATCACTCCTTGCAGTGTTCCCCCACCAACTCCTCTATTCTCAACATTCATTGTTCCCCAATTTTTAAAATTCCTTGAGCTCGATGCCCCTTGATTTGAGATAGAAAGAGTATCCATTTGTCTTTGAAATTTCCCAAGGATAATATTAGGATAAACATATGTTTCTGGCATGATTTCTTCCATATTCATCGCTTTATGCATATCTCGATCTAAATATTTAATTTGTGAAGATTTGATAGAAAATTTTACATTTGAGGGCATTGAATTTTTGTAACATCCAAGTATAACTAGAGTGTTTGGTTTTTGCTCTTCTAGAATATGATTTAATGTCCTGAAAAATATTAAGTTAAAATCCATGATCCTTTCACCCTTTTTCAAACGAATTTGAGTGAATTGTGTGAGAAGAGCATGATATGCTATTGGGGGTGCATACATGGTCATGAACATAGTCTCCAAATAATCAAATAATGAAATTGACCATGCAGAGAGAGACATATACCATTCATAGGCCAAGCTTGTTAATGTCTGAAGAAAATATATGACCATTACGTTATCATGTTCTACTAAATGAATTTCACACATATTCAAAAACATATCCATATTTATTTTTGGATCTATCACTCCATCTCCTGAAAATACTGGAAATACTCCTTGTGGAAGACTTGACAATTGATGTTGTTCTCCTTGAATATTAAGTGGGATATTTCTAACCCTTCTTGTTGGGATTGTTTATCTTTAATTTCTATCTTCATGATTCTTTGGATTCTCATTTATTTCTTGTCTGTCACCAATTATCTAATTTCTTCTTTTCTTGGTGGTGGAGCTTTCACTAACTTATGGAATTTGAATTTGTTTTCTCTTAATTCTTGTTATTGGGCCCTTGTACGATTCCAACTTTTAATTTTTATCTTGTCTTCTTTGTATTCTTGAGATTTATCTTTCTTGTTTGTGGGCAGGGGTTTCCCATGATATTTCAAACTCTTCTTGGCTACTTGTCATTGATAACACCAAATTGTACAATTGATGCAAAACGCTCATTTGATTTCCAAGACCAACTTGTAACTAGGGTTGATTTGGATGAGGTTGAGTCATTAGATGTGAAACCAACATTTTTTTCTCCCCAATATGGTTACCAAAAATGTTGATGTTTATATCTATTAAATTCAAAACAACCTCACAAGGATATTAATCCCCCTATGTTTTTATAGAGATGGAACTCCTCTGTATTTTATTGAAACATAAATATTGAATATCTTGGAATTATAATATCAAAATCGGAGAATACCAAATAGAAAATGTTGGCAATTTGTAAATATAGGTTGGCATTGATGGCATTGGTACTAATGTCAAATAGATGAGAGACATTGTTGTTGGTTAGAATTGACAAATAACAATGTGCATTAAGGCACTATGTTACTACAGTGCAACAAGACCTGTCAATAATAATGTCAATATGAAGTATTTTCACTAATATGCAACAAAAATTTGGACTAAGTACAATGGCAGAGTGAAAATGACCTAAATGAAAATGTGGATTCAGAATCAGACAGTGGTTTATTCAAGGATGCCCCAAATACATACCTTAGAGTCTCATTACATGCAGACAATCCTTCTCACTCTAATTCACTTTATGACACTATTGAACTTGAGAAACTTCTTCGAAATGAAGATAGTGGAAAGGGTTTTTATGAACACGTTAGATTGATCATAGAGAAGACTAAGGAAAGTCAATCTAAATTGCGAGATACAAATGATGTGAATTCACTGGAAATAGAAAGTATAGATTGATCTAATAGCTTAAATTCTTCAGGAGAAGAAAGCGTTTATTTGTGATTGTAGTGGTTTGGTATGATGCTATTGGAGAACCCCTTGTTAGTAAATAAGTTATTATCATCCTAGAGATAATGAATGCAATTCATTTTTGATGGAAACTTTTCATCTCCTGGATTCATATTATATACTGCATTAATAGTTTCAGAAACACTTTCTATGCTTCAGTCTATTGGAATAAAGTGTCTATATTGGATGCTTTAATTTGTAGTAGTGAGGAGACTCATCATCCATCGGATCAAGCGATGGATGGTGAGGATTAAATCTTGTAGTGGGATTTATCCCACGCTGGTAGTGGGAAAAAGTTTATATGTTTTCATATAGCCAAAACTCCCCATAACATATCGAATCGTAGTGCAAGGGTATGGTGGGGGATCTGGGTGGTTGGACTTCACACGAAGATCACCAGCTCAAAGCCCGAGACGACCTGTCAGGCTCCCTATATTTTATATAACTATTGGGGGAGACGGTCATATGAGTGACCATGGGATTATGAGAAGTTCCTTATGTCAGTTGGTGGTGAGACTGCCAACTTTATTGGAGTTTTTGGCATAAAACACCAAGTCTGGAGGGTCACTAAGTTTGGAGGATCACCAAGCATGCTATCAAGTTAAAAAAACTTTGAATATTGAAAAATCCCTAATCCTGTCGGAGTTTTTGGCATGCTACCAATTGTGGAGGTTCACCAAAAACAAGTTAAAACCCTGCACAAAACCACCAATTTCACAGTCACGATTTTGTTAATATGATAAAGAGAATGGCGAATGTGGATCACATGAAGAAGATAGAAAAGAATATAAAAAACCTCACCATAACTATTGAATGTTCTACACTCTGTCAGATGATCCTCAAAATTTATAAAACCCTGCAGTAACACAAAGAACAATAAGTTGCATGAAAAAAAAAGGAGACACAGTTATATTGAATATTCATTAAAATCATTCATGCATTAAAAATGAAATTAAATTAAATAAGACATCAAAAGATAAGATAAAGATTGAAGAGATGTGTTGTTTAAAAAACATGACTGTGTTATTTAAAAAGGTGATTATGTAATAAACAAAGAGGTGTGATGATTCATGAAAGGGTGTGAATAGCCATGAAGATTTATGATGAAGGCATATATAAGAGGGTTGAGGATTGAAGATGAGTGGACTATAGAAGATACAATGAATATCAGAAGATAGAAGCAGAGAGAGGAGAAATCAAGACATGATACAAAACTTTTCTAGATTCATAAATTAAGGGTGGTTGGGAGGTGCAAGGGCAGGTTGGAATCTGCAGGGGAGTAGGTTCTTCCTTGTCAGTTGTAGCTGACTAAACAGGGGGTTGTACCCTTCTACAAGTTGGAGCTGGTGAACAGGGGTGTGGGTGCATCCTTATCAGTGGGTGCTGATCTAAGAGGAAGAACATGTTTCTTCTATGTATCTTATAAAACATAATTTTTCAGTTAATAGAAACATGTTTGTGGTTTTCCCAATTGGGTTCCACAATAAAATATTGTGTTAAAATTTGATTTCATTAACAAAAGAAAAATTGATGAAATTATTCTATCACTGATTCACCCCCCCCCCCTCAGTGACATGATTTGGTCCTTCAGCAAACCCCAATCTTTATCACTCAATAAAAATGTAAAAATATTAGGGTTTTAATATTTCTATGGTGGGAGTAGTTATTAATATCGCTCAGAAAATCCAAAGTGGTAATTTTGAATAGTCAACATTTTGTATCTTCATTCAGATCCATCACCAGGAAAAAAACGTCGAGTAGGAGATGATGGATACCTAGAAATAAATACAAGAAAGAGAAAAGACAAGACCCTAGGAAGCTAACAGTGTCATCTTTTTTTCTAAAAGAGAACTTACAAAAGCCCTAGAAAAATAAAAGTCTATAAGAAGAAAAAAGGAAGAAGGATATTAGTTTTAATATTTTGAAAGATTAAATTAAGGTATTCATATAAGTAATAAAAGTAACATTAGGTTATAAAATAAATACTAATTAATGATGGGTTAGTATATAGTATAATAGTATTAAAAATATTATTATTAAAGTGTTATAGTATAATAGTGTATTTATAGCCTTAATAGAAAGCACTATAATAATTAATAATAAAAGATTAGTATTAATAATAGTAATAATAATTAATAATCAACAAGAGTATTATTACTAAAGTCTTTAGTGGAAGGGTACTATAAGTTAATAATATTATTAGGTATAATGATAGTATTAATAATAGTGTTAGGTTTGCAATGATTGCTCATTAATAATAAAGTATTGCTATTAAAATAGTATAGCAATGTTATAGAATAGTATTAATAGAATTATTTACAGTAATTGTTTTTAATAGTAGTATTAGTAATATTAATAGAAATGTGCTACAACTTAGTGATGGATTTAATGTATTAAAAATGATATTAATAGTACTAAAAGTATTGCTAAAAGTAAAATTATTCATATTATTATTAAAGGAGTTTTACTAAAATTAAAGGTTATTTAAAGGGGAGGGTTACCTTAAAACTAAGAAATCAAAAGAAAAGCATTCAAAGGAACATGCCAACAGAAAGAAGAAATCTAAAAATAATGAAAAAGAAAAATAATAGAAAGGAGAAAGAGAGAGGGATAACCTAAGTTACATGTTTCTTTGTTTCCAAATCAATGGAAGACAACTCTCAGTGATCTCCAACCCTCCATCTCTATTAAGGTTGTTGGGTGTTTGATGATTTCTATGGCTTCCCTAATTTTGTGTTTGAAATAATGATCTTCTTTGGCAAGGATTTTGGTGTTTTCAAGGAACATATGATATTTAGTGCCATTGGAATGATCTTTTAATGTTGATGTGTGTATATGCTCATTCCTTATATCCAATCCATTCTCTTGTTTCTCCCATGTATAATTTATTGCATGAGCATTCCGCCTTGTGAACACCTTTATACTAACACTGGTCGATTTTGTCTTTCACTGATCTCATCTTTTGCCTTATGGTATCTACTATGTTGAAAGAGGCCTCTATCTCTTTCTTCCTTAATACTTTAGAAATCCTATCAGTGACTCCTTTGATGTAGCAGAGGTGAGCTATATTTTCAAGGTGATTATGTCTAGAACATTGCTCTCCTCTTGCCTTTTATATGGTTCTTCTTAATGCCACTTTTATGTCCTTATTCTCATATCCTATGCTATTGAAAACTTTGGTAAGGTGATATTTCTCTTTTTCTAAATGTTCTTCATTGGATATTTAGATATATTGCATGATTGGGGTATTCAAAAATCCTATTTTGTGAGTGGGATGGTGATGAGATCTTGCACATAAGTAGCTCTTAATATGAATTTTATTCCTAAAACCTTAATGGCCAAGATGTCTGTAACACCCTGTTTCCCCCAATTTGTAAAAATAACTATACTGGCCAAGAACTGTTGCAAACTGAAAAATGTGAATGTGTGATGTGAATTGACCTTGTGAAAAAGGTCGATGAATGTAAATAATATTATGAATATATATATATATTGTGGGACTGCTGAGAGGGGATATGCTGAAAAAGAGTCCACGATGGCTGAAGAAAGGTGGTGGAAGCCACCTGGAAAGGTGGCGTTAACTTCCACCGAAACCAATACCATATTTGGACTTCACTGGCCTGGAGAACCAAGAGCGGCTTGCTGGCCCGAAATAATTTACTCGCAGGTTGGTAGGTAGATGGATCCTCAGGAATTAATGAGGGATCGATGAAGTGAACTGCCCATTCATAGGAGCCTCGGGCCTGACCATCGCGAGGGAAATCATGCCACACACAACCTCGCAAGAGGAAAACGCATGAGGAAGGAGCGAGAGGGGGAGACAAGAGGGAAGGAGGAAGAACTCTGGAGATATGCAGAGTGAGTGATAGCAGAGAAGGGGGAGAGTAACCCTCATTCTCGGTCACGGGCAAACCAAGACACAGTCTTGCAGCATCGTGGTCTCAGCTCGAGGGTGGCTAGTGGTAAATCCTATCGGAGTCGCTGAGCCTACGGTTGGGTGGAAACAAACACCCCTCTCAATAGTTGCATTGCCTCTGGTGTTATTTCTAATAAGTGTTATTTGAAGTTAATGCCATAATCGCATGTTCAGTTTTATGTGCTTGTAAATAGTTCTGAATAGAAGTATTTACCTAACATTTGATTTGATAGAATGGATGCATGTGTATGCTTACATGCCATAGTTGTTTTTTGCACAAATGTTTAAGTCTGGGACATGAGTTTTCTCCACCAAGAATCGTCTTATTTTCTTAGTTTCTTGTAATATTCTAGGAAGGCCCCTTGAGAGCACTCTTTTCTAAGAATTACCCCATAAACCTTGTAACTGTACTGAACCTTACCAGAGATTGGATTAAGATCAGGGACAATTGCCCGAGAACTATTTGAGGGTCCATGCAATCCGGGTCTGGAACCCTTATGCAAGAAAGAGTAGATTTCTAAGGTTTCGGGGTCATGGGAGCCTAAAGCTTCGAGAGTTTGAAATTCGTGATTCAAGCTCAGAAGGGATAACAAGTTCAAATATAGAAATAAAATACCCTATCACTAGGTAAATGAATGATTGGAATCCTTCCAAGAATACCCCAAGCCTGTCAACACCGACGGATTGAGGGAAGGAGCGTATGCGTTAACACCTCTCCCTTTCAGCCTTCGCAAATAGCGATGGGATCCTAGAATGTAGATCTCAGGGACCCATAGGAGCCTTATAAGCCGTCGATCTCAACCTTTACTTAGGCGGGAGAGTGAACTCGACTATGTCCCGAAAGTCCTGAAGAAATCGGGACCGTCCATGCTAGAAGACAGGTGGCAGATATCTGACCATTTCACGTATCAGGGGTTCGTAAGTTTGAAGGTGGAAGACCTGACTCTTGGAGTCATGATGTCCTGTGTCGCAAGATCGCGATGTGATCTAGGCCTTTGATCAAAGAGGAAGGACAACCATGGGATTTGACCATTTCACGTATCGGGGGTTCATGATTTTGGAGGTGGAAGACCAAACCCTTGGAGTCGCGAAGTCCCAAATAGAGAGAAGTAGGAACAACCATTGAGTCAGGACCTCCTAGCCATATAGCATATCGGGGTCTCGGGGGTTGAAGGGAATCAGTTCTGACTATAGAAGCCATGAGATTACGAGTTTCGAGAGCTTGTGCAACACGTGGCACGTTCGCTTGGTGGGACCCACGTGGTTGAAAGGTGGTGTAACGATAAGATGCCCAGAGAGAGGGAGAAGTAGTGATAGGTGGTGGACACATGTCATTTGAAATGGGAGTCAACATCCTGTTGACTTCTTGTACTTCGGGTTCTCGTAAGAAATGGGCACAAAGGCCCAACAACTCAAGTCGTGAAGTTGCGAGTCCCGAGAAGCCCAGAAGGAGTCAAACCTTCTATGACTTTCGCGTCTCGGGGATTTGTAAAAGAAGGGCCCAGAGGTTCAATCTTTCCACTCACGAACTTGCGAGTTGTGAGAAAGGCTAGTAGTTAGCCCTAGCTAGTGGTCACGAGTGGAGAACGCTAATAAAAAGGGGCCATACCATATCGAAATCTTGGGTATCGGTGATTGGTGAAGAAAATTCGAGGGTCTTTGACTCCGGACTCGTGAGTTGTGAAAGGCGCCCGCATTTAGGCGCGTATATGGTCCTATCGAGATAGGGACTAAAGAAAGGGAGCTAGTGCTTTGTCATTAAGCAGCGGGTAGATTTGGATGACCAAAATCTGGGCGCTTAGATCTACGGCCAGGGTTTCATTTTGGAGCCCCCTCGCCATTCTACCTTTAAGATTGGACTTGCTTGTATCGCTGAGTCACGAAACATGAAAAGGTGCCTAGTTGGTTTGGCCTGTGGTCCTAATCTATGATCATAGGGAGGTGAACAGGGAAGAACTACGCTGTGCTAGGTCCCCGTAGGACTTCGGGGATTTTTCCCCTTGAGGAAAAGTGAAAATTTTATTATGTCGTAGTGGATGTGTGACAATTTGGTATCAGAGCATGGTTACAACACTTGGTCTGCTTACGCTCATGAATGAGTTGCGCAGAAGCTCCGTTCGGAACACTCTTAAAAATAATAACCCTCTGTCTTAACCTTCCTAATCAAAAGAGGAAGTTAAGAATGAAAAACTCCTATTGTGTGTGTGTACATGTGAAAATATGAATTATGTACTAGTTATAAATAAATATAAATATTGACTAACAACCAAATTTTTTCCTTTTGCACACCAGTGGAATATCAACCGCGGGAAATTATCAACGCATAGTATGGTGACTCACCAAGAAATGGGATAAGGCTCCCACAATAGAGATGAAGAGTTTGACAAAAGGAGGGCAGCAGGGACCCCTCTAGATATAGCCGAGACTATGAGGAGTCTCATGGTCGAATTACAAAGCTGCAAGGCTGACAATGAAAGGATGATGAAAGAACAAGAAAAGAAAACAGAAATTAACACAATTTTACTACAGAGTTTATCCGATCTACAAAGACAAATGCAACATGAACCTGAAACTCAGAAACATGGTCATATCAGTGGCCACACTGAGAGGAGCACCTCGAAAAAGGTACACCCCAAAGGTAAAGGACCAGTGCTAAGTGATTCCTCTGAGAAGGAAGCTAGCGATTCAGAAGGCTCCTCTAGCAGCAGAACCAGTTCCTATTCTCGAAAGAAACAAAAGAAGGAAAATCCTTCCAAAGGTAAAAAATTCGAAGAATTCAGAAAGGCCAAACCACCCTCCTTCGATGGTGAAATAAAGAAGGGAGAGGAAGCAGAGGCCTGGCTGCTTGGACTAAAGAAATATTTCAGAGTCCATGACTTTTCAGAGAATATGAAGGCCCGAGTGGCCACCTTCAACTTGAACGGAAATGCTTCCATTTGGTGGGAAGACCTTAAGAATATGAAAGGGGTTCGTGAAGAGGACCTGTCCTGGGAATGGTTTGAGAAATACTTCCGGAAGAAGTATTTGTCGGAGAAATATTTCGATGAAAAGACTAAAGAGTTTTATGAACTCAAACTATGACAACTTACTATAGAAGAATATGTCAACAAATTCCTTGATTTGTTGAGGTATGTACCTTATATCAAGGCATAAAAGGCAAAGGTGCAATGCTTCATCATGGACTACCTAAGGACTATCGGAATAGAATTGAATTTGATGAGACAAAGACTCTAGAAGACACGATTCGAAAGGAAACCTATTGTCATGAACAGTTTGGGCATCAAGCAGAACCTCGCGAATGATGGAAACAGAAGAATAGTTCAAGATTTCAGAAAAGGGGAATTAAATCCCCAGGATTTAAGAACTACAAGAAGAACCCAAGAATGAACTCTCTAGCTCGGAGTATGCACCAGAAGAATTTTCCCTCCTTTAGTGGAAATAAGACTTCTGGACCTGTATCAGTGAAGACTGATAACCCAAAGAGAGAACCTTTGAAATGCTGGGGTTGCAGAGAAGAACATCTCCTGAGAGACTGGCCACACCGACAACAGAATAGTCGGAGGATTTATAACATATAGGAAGCTACTACCGTCAATGATGTGGCCAAGAGTGTGCCACAAATTTATGCATCCTTGGATAGTAACCAATCCGACCACAAAGCTTCAGTGGTGGAAATAGAATGTATGATTTCCAGCCATCTAGTGTCTATTTTAATTGACCCTGGTTCAAATTTGAGTTATATAGCCCCTAAAGTTGTTGACAAGGGTAAACTATAGCCACAAAAACATACCAAGCCATGGTTGGTACAGTTAGCCATTGGCACCAAGAGGAGGATAGTAGAAGTCATACCAGCCTGCCAATTAATGTTGGGTGAATTCCCCACCCAAGCAACCCTTAACATATTACCCCTGGGATCATATGATCTGTTGATTGGTATGGATTGGCTAGCTGCCCATAAAGCCAGATTGGACTGTTACCATAAGACCTTAGAATGTGTAAGTAAGGAAGGGAAGAGGATAACCCTTCAAGGGATCTGAAAACCTATCTCGGTGAAACAAATATCAGCTCTGCAAATGAGAAAGTATTGCCGAAGGGGATGTACCTTATATGCAATACAGGTGTTGAAAACAATCGAAGATGACAAACCAAACCCTGACGATCACCCTATCCTGAGAGAATAGAGAAATGTGTTTTCGGAAGAGGTACTGGGTTTATCTCTGAGAAGGGACATAAACTTCTCGATAGAACTCACACCGGGAGCAGTGCCGGTGTCTAGGACACCCTACCAGATGAGCACACCCGAGTTAGTTGAACTCAAGATGAAATTAAAGGAAATGATGGATAAAGGCTATATTCAACCCAGTGTGTCTCCGTGGGGAGCACCAGTCCTATTCGTGAAAAAGAAGGATGGTACCCTTAGACTATGTATAGATTATAGACAACTCAATAAGGTAACCATAAAGAACAAGTACCCCTTGCCCAGGATCGATGACTTGTTCAATCAATTTGGGGGTGCGTCTATTTTCTCAAAGATTGATTTGAGGTCGGGATACCATCAAGTCTGAATCAAGGGTGAAGACATCCATAAAACTGCCTTCCGAACGAGGTATGGTCATTATGAGTTTGTGGTGGTGCCATTTGGGTTGACCAATGCCCCTGCCACTTTTATGTGCTTAATGAACAATGTACTTAGCAAATTCCTGAACAAATTTGTACTTGTTTTTATTGACAATATATTAATTTACTCCAAGAACAGAAAAGAGCATGAAGAGCATCTTAGACTTGTGCTGCAAGTGCTGAGAGAACATCAACTCTATGCTAAATTCAATAAATGTTAATTCTTCGAGAAGCAAATACATTACTTAGGCCATGTTCTCTCCGAAGAAGGAGTAGTGATAGACCCTGACAAAATAAGGTCTATCATGGAATGGCCTACCTCGAAGGATGTTTCAGACATTAGATCCTTTATGGGATTAGTAGGATACTATAGGAGATTTATAAAAGGATTCTCCAAGATTGGTTGTCCAATCACTGCCCTCCAGAAGAAGGGGACAAAATTCCTGTGGACACAGAAATGTGAAGAAAGATTTTAAACCCTGAAACATCTACTGACCCATGCGCCCGTACTGAAGATCATCGATCCATAAGATGACTTCTTCGTGTGAACAGATGCCTATAAGGAAGGGCTCGGAGGAGTCCTTATGCAGGAAAGAAGTGTGATTTTCTATGAATCCAGAAAATTGAACGAGCATGAAGTCAACTATGTGACCCATGATCTAGAACTGGATGCTATAGTGCATGCCTTGAAAATGTGGAGACATTACCTCCTGGGAAGAAAATTTGTACTTATGACAGATCACTATGGATTGTGATACCTGTTTGATCAACCAAAGCTCAATACTAGACAAGTTAGGTGGATGGCCCTCCTTAGCGAGTTTGATTTCAAAATCAAACACATTAAAGGAAAGGAAAATAGGGTGGCCGATGCCCTTAGCAGAAGCATGAAAACAATTCACCTGGCAGCGGTGAGCACCTACGAGACAGATGTCAAGGAAAGAATCATAAATGCACAAGAAACAGATCCCTTCATCCGGACCGTGACCATGTACCTACAGCAAGAACCCTTCGGAGTAAAATATGAAGGCTACCATAAGACCGAAGGAGGTCTGCTCACTTACAAAAGTAGATTTTATATCCCAGATTGTGATGACTTGAAGAGGTTCATTATGGATGAACTACATAAAAGACCCTACTTGGGTCATCTAGGATACCAGAAAATGATCACTATCACCAAGGAAAAATTTTATTGGCTTTGATTGATGAAAGACATAGCCAAGTACCTAGCCAAATGCATAGAGTGCCAACAGGTTAAAGCAGAACATCGACACCCAGTGGTATTATTACAACCTTTACCAATCCCAGAGTGGAAATGGGAAACCATCTCCATGGATTTCATCAATGGATTACCAACCTCAACCAAACAAAATGACACCATTATGGTGGTGGTGGATAAATTGAGCAAGTCTGCTCGCTTCATCCCCGTCAAGTCGACCTATAAGGTAATCGATATCGCCCAGGTATTCATGAAAGAGATATTCAGACTTCATGGTATGCCAAAAGAGATCGTGTCTGACAGAGACAGGAAATTTACTTCCAACTTTTGGAAATCAATGATGGCTGGTTTAGAGACCAAGTTGTTGTTTAGCACCGCCTATCACCCTCAAACCAACGGACAGACAAAAAGAGTGAATCAAATACTAGAAGATATGTTAAGGATGCATGTAATGCATCAACCCAAGAAGTGGGAAGACTACCTGCCACTGGTAGAATTCGCCTACAAAAACGGCTACCAAGCATCCTTAAAGATGAGTCCCTTCAAAGTCCTCTATGGTAGACCGTGTAACACTCCAGTCAGCTGGAGTAATCCCGTAAATATGATTTCTTTTGGACTCAACATGTTGAAAGAAATGGAATAGTAGGTGATTCAAATAAAACAAAACCTGAAGGTCGCTCAGAACCGACAAAAAAGTTATGCCAACCAAAAGAGAACTCCAAGAGAGTTCAAAGTAGGAGATCATGTATATCTCAGAGTTAGGCCCAGGAAGAGTTCCCTGAAAATGGGAGCTTGTACCAAGTTGGCACCTTGGTATTGTGGACCCTTTGAGGTTCTAGATAGAGTGGGACCTATAGCCTATAGGCTAGCATTTACTCCCACAGTAAAAGCACATAATGTTTTCCATGTTTCATTATTAAAGGAATATGTACATGATACTAATCATATAATTTACTGGTTTGTGATACAGGTGGAACTGGAGGGAGAATTTTTTCCAGAACCTCAGTGCATATTGGACAGAAAGGAAACCCCGCTCTAGAACAGAACCATTGCACAGGTCAAGGTGCAATGGAGACATTTTGGCCCAGATGAGGCTACATGGGAAATGGAGGATGCCATGAGACAGGCATATCCGATTTTCTTTACTTCTGTACATGCATGTCATGTTAATAGATCAAAACATCGAGGATGATGTTCCTTTAAGGGGGAGGGAATTGTAACACCCTGTTTCCCCCAATTTGTAAAAATAACTATACTGGCCAAGAACTGTGGCAAACTCAAAAATGTGAATTTGTGATGTGAATGGACCTTGTGAAAAAGGTCGATGAATGTAAATAATATTATGAATATATATATATTGCAGGACTGCTGAGAGGGGATATGATGAAAAAGAGACCATGATGGCTAAAAAAAGGTGGTGGAAGGCACCTGGAAAGGTGGCATTAACTTCCACCGAAACCAATACAATATTTGGACTTCACTGGCCTGGAGAACCAAGAGTGTCTCGCTGGCCTAAAATAATTTACTCACAGGTTGGTAGGTAGATCGCTCCTCAGAAATTAATGAGGGATGGGGGAAGTGAACTGCCCATCCGTAGGAGCCTCGGGCCTGACCACTGTGAGGGAAATCGCGTCACATGCAACCTTGCAAGAGAAAAATGCGTGAGGAAGGAGCGAGGGGCGACGTTTGCAATGTCAACGAACACACGCCCTTAGGTTTCCCGATCCCCGATCTCTGATTTTGCGATATAATCAAGTCTTATTTAAACAGTCATTAATTAATCCCTGACGAAGGTTTAAGTGTTAAGTTAATTACGTCGGGCTTTCGGGGTTCGCGATCTCATAGTGCCTGGACACCTTGTCCACGAACTCGCGATATCCCGATCTGCGACCTTCGTCTGATCCCTGACACCTGTCCTGTGTGACGGACGACTCAGATCTCGTCGAGATTTTCACTTGGATTTTCCCGATCACTTGTCCACGGGAATGTCGATTTTATGATGGCTAATATTCCGACCCGCTCTGGATCTCCGACATTTGTCCCGCAGATGGACGACTCTGATCTTGTCGGCATTTTGAGACCTACAAGTCCCGATGCCTGGTGCCTCGGATCTCCGATACGGACGATCACGTGACACGTGCCCCTCCTTGGACGGACGGCTCAGATTGACTCTTGGGATT
>ML789373.1:282597-293909 GCA_009831015.1 Picea engelmannii | reverse complement strand
TGAGTTGATCTTCCCTTGGAGACAAGTGCATGACTTTCATCATTAGATGACTCCCTTTCCTTTGCTAGGCGTTGCTCTTCCTGCAATAACTTGGCAGTAAGATTAGCTACAGAAATAGTGGGAATTTTATCAGCTGTGTCAAGACCTCTAATGAAAGGTTGATAGGAACTAGGAAGGCTCCTAAGGATGATATGGAAAAACTCCTTTTCTTCCAATGATTTTCCAAGACTTTCTAATTCATTACGCATATCTTTCAACTTGGTTAGATGAGGTGCAATTTCTTGATTATTAGACAACCTCAAATTATGTAAATCACTAGTAAGATTTAAGATCCATGATTTACTTGTATTATGATACAATTGCTTAAGTACCTTCCATATTTCAGTGCCTTCCCTTAAATTTTTAATTTTTGCAAATACTTCATGAGACACACAAATTTTAATATATGCACTAGCTTCCTTATTTCTTTGATCCCATTTTTCAAGAGCCTTTTGTTCACTAGGAGGGGCCTCTTTCCCACTAACCAAATCATATTGTTTCCTCATTATTAAAAATGGCTCTATTTTATGCACCCAATCATTATAATTTTTCCCATTTAACTTAATTTCTGGAATTATACCCATGTTAATGGCCATTTTATTAATGAAAAAATACTCCCACACATAAATTATACCTTCTTCACACAATATCCCACACATAGAAATTGTCCCTTCTCCACAATAGCACAAACAATAACACCACTGAAAATATCCTTTCCTGCTATTTTAAATTTCTTTATTATTTAAAAAAAAGACTCCCAGAACTCCAAAACCGAAATGGTCAACCCAAAAACTTCATTAAATTTTTGTAATTTAAGAATAAAGATCACCCTCCTTGTGGCGGCTTCCTCACCCCAACGTAGCCTCCTTCACCAATGTGGCGCCTCCTTCACCAATGCGGCCTCTTTCACCAATAATCCTTCACCAACACAACCTCCTTCACCAGATCCCATTTTTTGGCTTTTGCACTAGACGACTTCTGTAATCAGGGGTTTTCTTGGCAGTAGACAACAAATTTGACAACACCTCCAGCAGGGAGCACGCACAACAATTCGATTTGAGCCTGGCAGCAGACATCAATCCACTTGACAACACCTGGAGCAAGCAACACGTCAAGAAAGCACAATTCAATCTTCAGGAAAGGGGATAGTAGGAGGAACAAGACTTAACTCAGTGGACAACCCAATATCAACGTTTCTCTGATACCATGAAGAGAGCAGGAAGAACAGAACACAAAATTAAAACAATAGAGAGAAGGGAAACATATACATAGCTAAATTGAAACTAAGACAATGCTGAACATGTTAGATAAATATGAATTTATAGAAAAATTACATGCTGCAGGATTGTCTCGAAGCCTCCAGAGCTTCCGGTGATTTCTAGAAGTTTATTGATATTTTCTACAGTCCACCGTCTTTGCCAACTACCACATTTAATTTTGCTTCTAGATGTCTTCTTACTTCCATACTAATAAACATTACAGGTTAATTAATCTCTGTTTTAGCATATTTGTCTGGGCAAGATTGATGATGAGACTCCATAACTAAGGATGATTGCGACGTACACCTTTTCAATATATTCACCTAGAGAAGTTACTCGGTCGTCGGAAAGGAGTTGGGTGCCGAGCTGCGATATTATTCATATCACTGGATCATTATTTATAGATCCAACAACTTTCCTAGGTTATATCCAAAATTCAAATCTAACGTCAAGAACACTGCTGCGATATTATTCATGTCACTGGATCATTATTTATATATCTAATGCAAGTTATGACACATTTTTCATATCAACACGACCATCCTCATCATCCTCTTCGACGTACCATAAGAAATGGGGGTAAGATGAGAGAAGAAAAAACTGAGATTATTCCTGGGTGTGTAGATTTTCCAAGATATGTTAAATCTCTATGCAATTGATGTTGTTAGATATTTTGAAGAAATCGTTGAGGAACATGTATGATTTGCAGTTTAGATTTCATGTTGAGATATCCAACTCTAGTATGTGCAATAAAATTTCGCTAATAGAGAGAGGACCTCTACAATGATTACTCTCCATATTGTTTTCCGGTCTACATACCCAAATATTCATAGCTATTATTGTGGGAAAGAGAATCGCCCAGGGTTCAAATATGTTGGTGAGTGTTTTGGCTCACTGTTTGGTGTCACCTATCTCTGTGTATGTGAACTCGCTCCTCGTGGAAATTCTTCTCGCGGAATTGATGCAAAACATTGAAATTGTGGTGTGAGAGCAACACCATTACCAATTGAATTGTTGCTCAGCTCAGAATCGTTGAGGTAAAGGTGTGAGAAAAATATTTGATGGAGGCAGAGCTGTGAATGAATCCAATAGAAGGCAAAGTTGTAATGGGCAACAAAGGAGAATTAAACAACTCCGGAGAGATGAAACAGATGACGATGAAGAATCAACATGAAGAGTTATTATATTCTGCAAATCAATATGATGTGTTTCCAGCTGAAGAATCCATGTTTGACGAGCAGCATGTGGAGCTAGATCAAATCAATGAAGACGATAAAGAAAACGGTGAAATATTGAAAAGACTAATGCCATGCCATCTTTCTCACTTAAATTTTTTAATTTTTGGACAATTAAAATGGAAGGATTTGTTCAATAGATTTATGGCAATTTGTTAAAGATGGTTTGGTCAATTCCCATGATAAGCGAAAAGATAAAATATCCTTATATCTTATCACTTCAGCACTGGATACAAGTATTTTGTTTCCTATTTTATATGAATTTGGTCATATAGACAATGGAAAAATGTTATGGGATATTCTAGAAATTAAATATAGTGAAAAGATTGCATTTGCTTATGAGGAAACTTCTGAAGTGGATGGTGAATCTATAGAAGATGTTGAACTCCATTGTGGTCGGTCACCTATAGATAATGATGATTGTAATGACGAAACTCTCATTAAGACAATATATGATGATGAGAACATGTTTTTTTTTATGAAGAACATTGTTCACAAGAAGAATGGCTACAAATTATGAAAGATAAAAGTGTTATTGATGATTTGTTGAATGGAAAGACAACCCTAGTTGGAACAATAAGCCAAGTGGAAGTTAAACATGAAGATCCAACATGTTCTATTGCTAAAGAATATGATGAAGAAGAAGGCCTCACTGAGGAGGCTGAATTTGCAAATAAAGAACATGTAGTCAAGCACTCAGTGCCAGATATTGTTGATGACGATTTAAAATTTATTGAGAAATGGCTTGAAAAGTAATATTGTGATGAATGTACACAAACAATAGATTATGATGTAGAGATTAAATTCATTGAAAAATGGATAAACAAACCAGATTATGATGAAGAATGCATGGTCATTAAAGAATAAGATGACTGCATTACAAATACAAAAATTGAGACAATTTATGATGAAAACTCAATCGATATTGGAGAAGAAGATGCTGAAATTGAAGAAATTTTTATGAAGTGGAGCCTTGAAGAAATAAAATTATATTATGAACTCATGTTGCAACAAATTGATGATAAAAAACTCAATAGCGAAGATCAAACAACATAGAATGATATGTGGTAGCAGTTCACATACAAACAATTTTTCGAAGAAAAAGTTGAAGAGGACAAACATGGACAATCTAAAATAATTTTCAAATTGATGACAAACACCAACAAGAAGATGAAGGATAAGAAGATGAAACATGGAATTTCTAGAAAAAGAGGAAAACTTAAATTGAAAATGCATAGAGGGTTCCGAATCTGGAAAATGAGGAAGAGAAAAACTCACTCATACATGGAGTTGAAACACATTTTAAGGTTTTGTTTGAATTGTCCTTTGTAATGTTTGTAAGCCTAGTTGCGACCAAAACCAACATGAATGTTATGTATTGACATTGCATTGAATCCATTTATCCGTTAAGGGGGAGTGTTAGAGATTAATGTTGAAATGCTATACTTAGGCAATTGTTAGAACGTATTTTTATTGTATGCTAGAATAGTGTTTGGGTGGTTTTTAGATCCACATATTCAGGAGATTGTTAGGGGCTATCCTAGCCTATATATTTGTATAAATTTTATCAAATTGATATGGAGAATGTGAGCGTAGTCTCACTTTTTTGAGCCCCTATGGCTTCACTATTATTGTGTTATTGAATCTCTATTTTTTATTTTAATTATCCAACATATTAAAGATTTGTTGTAAAAAAAATGTATATAATTTTTAAATATAGATAAAGTATTGTCTTTGAATATGTTCTTTTTATTTGAATTCTCTTTGTCGATTATCTTGTGATTATAATCAAAGGGTTGATTAAAGAGATTACAACAAGGTAAAAATGTAAGAAAGGGTTGTAGTATTAATTTGAGGAATTAACAGTTTTAATTATGAAATTAAAAGTTTAGACATTGTAATAGTAGTAGGAATTTTAAATTGTTGACACATTAAATTTAGACATTATTATATTATTATCCTTTGTATGATATGGTCTCATTAACACTTATGTTTTACTTGTAGTAACAAGGAGTGGTTGACATGTTATGGTTCAATATAAATGATAGCGATGTTAAATAAAATTAAATAGAATATATTCTTTTACTACAAATTATTCATCTTTTTATTTATCATAATATATATTTTTCATTTGTAAATAAAAATAAATAAATGTTATTTCAACGTATATACTTACCCTTTGTTGTGTACGAAGTGAAAATTACACATGGTATCAGAGACGGTCCAACTTTGCGACAAGGGACCCATTACGCCTTCCACCGTGTTAAATTAAATGATTAAATATGTATCACTAATTAATTTTGAAATTGTCCATGCAGATAATCATGGTTAGAGGATGCTGGGGAAGTAAACATCATGGTGCAGGAGGACGAGGTGTGCCTCCTCTGATAGTTACCATGCTAGAGGAATCTAACCTTCAGAGAGATGAGTATACTAATGAGTAGGAGTAGGTCGTGGTGGGAGATGTGGTAGGTATGATGAGATCCTTCCAGAGGAAGTCAAAGGCGTTGATCAATCGCTTGGAATGAGATGAGGGTAGAGCATCTGTTCCTAATGAGGGTTTGCAGTGCACTCCAGCTGGTAGTAGTAGTATACATAGAGAACTCGAGAAGGTGAAATTTCCTGAATTATGGGGTTCCACGGTCGACTTAGCTGCTGAGGCATGGTTGGAGAACATAGAGATGTGCTTTGCACTTCATGATTACACCTCCAACATGAAGGTACGCATGGCGGTATTTCAACTGAAAGGGAGTGCTCTACTTCTTGGAAGACACTCCTACCTCAAAAAAAATGGTTGTGGAAGACGTGTCATGGGAATTGTTTGAGGAACGATTATGGTAGAGGTACTTGTCCGCTAAATTCATTGAGTGCTAGCTTAATGAGTTCAATGCCTTACAACATGGTAGTCATACGGTGCCAAAGTATGAGGCCAGGTTCATGGAGCTAATTAGGTATGCTCCACATTTGAGCAAAAATAAGTTAAAGGTCAACAAGTTTGTGTTCGACCTTAACTTCAACATTCGAGTGAAGGTAAGGATCCTTATGCCTCAGACGTTGTACGATGCATTTCACAAGGCCCTCATAGTCGAGGAAGAATTGAACAGTGGGGGTCAGGGTAGGATTCCTTCTAGACTGACTATATAAACGACATTAGGAGCACAACAACATTAGACACCAGCTAAAAAGACTTCTAAGCATCAAGATATGCCCATAGGACCCATGTTCTCAACACCACGATGAAAGAATCCTCAACAGAGGACTCCTTGTAGAGCACCACAACAACAGAAACAACATCGTCCACAACAACAAAAACAATTTAGGCATGTTCAACAGAACATACCAGGATCACAGACTGCTAGGACAATAGTTTATACTTCGGGGACTAGGAGCACTAGACCAAAGAGTGGATCATGGACATGTGGAGAGCCACATTACTAACAATATTGTTTGATTGAGAAGGCCAGAGTGGCCAAATCTTATGGACCCATTACAGTTGGAGATTTGGACAAGGCCCACATGATACATGCAACGATGAACAACTGCCAGACCGAGCACTAGTCCACTATGCTCAAGACATCAGGTACGATTGACAATTTTTTTTTTAGTATTTTGATAGATCTAGGAGCTACAGAGAGATTTATTTCTAGTGTAGTACTAAAGAGAATTAAGGTAAAGGAAATTGAACAGGATGATTTCAAACATGTAGAAATGGCATTGGGTGCTAAACAAAGAGTCAGAGTAAAGGTTAGGGACTATAGCATTAACTTGGGTGATTTTGTAATGAAGTCCAACCTATACGTCACTATCTTGGGATATTATGACATAGCGATAGGAATGGAATGGTTGGAATTGCATGATGCGATACTTAACTGTAAGATGAAATGGTTAATTTTGACAAAAGATTTGGGATAGAGTAGAGTAATTGTAGGAAGAAACCAGGGAGTGTCCTTGAGGTTTATTTCTTCCCTATAATTGCAGAAGAGTATGCACAAGGGATGTAAGTTATATGCAAACTTAACTCTAAATGAAAAGAGAAAGGAAAAAGGATTAGAAAACCTTCCTGTAGTACAAGAGTTTTCCGATGTCTTTCTAAAAAATTACTAGTTTTTCCGCCAGAAAGAGAATTGGAGTTTACCATAGATATGAAACCTAGAACTGAACCTATTGTAAGAACTACCTACCAGATGTTGACACCAGAATTGCAGGATTTTAAAATGCAATTGAAGGATTTGTTGGATTTGGGACTTATATGTCCAAGCGTATCACCTTGGGGTGCACCGGTTATTTTCGTGAGACAGAAGGATGGATTGTGGAGACTTTGTATTGACTATCGTCAATTGAACAAAGCGATGATCAAGAACCAATATTCGTTGTCAAGAATAGATGATTTACTTGATCATATGAAGGGAGAAATGATATTTTCAAATATTGACTTGAGATTGAGATATCATCAATTACAAATTAAGGAGGAGGATATCCCTAAGACAACATTTAAGACGAGATTCAAACACTATGAGTTTACAGTTTTACCGTTTGGTTTGATGAATGCCCTGGGGTTATTCATGAGTTTGATGAATGGTGTGTGCCACAAATACTTGGACAAGTTTGTTCAAGTATTTATTGATGACATATTTATTTATTCTTAGATTAAATAAGAGCACGAGTGAACACTTTAGATTGGTTCTACAATGTCTAAGAGAAAACAAATTTTATGGGAAGCTATCAAAATGTTATTTTTTCCAATCAAAGATTCATTACTTGGGACATGTCATATCTGGAGAAGGTATCGGTATGGATCCAACGGAAGTAGAGGCTATTATGGAATTTCCAACATCAACGAATGTATAGGAAGTACGTAGATTTATGGGTTTAGAAGGATATTACCGATGATTCGTCGAAGGTTTTTCGAAGATATAAAATCCAATCACAAAATTACAGAAGAAAAACAAGAAGTTTGTATGGACTGAGAAATGCATGGAAGAATTTCAAAATCTCAAAGTGTTGTTAAAGACAATGCCGATAGTGGCGGTCCGTGACATGGACAAAGAATTCTTGGTATGCACGGACGCATCCAAGGAAGGTCTAGGCATAATTTTGTTGCAAGATGGTCGCGTGATTGCTTACATCTCAAGGAAATTGAGAAGGCACGAGGCAAAATACGCAACCCATGACTTGGATTTATTAGCAATTGTATATTCCTTGAGAGTATGGAGACATTATTTGATTGGAAGACAATTTTAACTAAAGAAAAATCACTATGGATTGCAGCATATATTTGCACAAAGTGTGTAACACCTCGGGTTTCAAACCCCCATTTTAAATAATGTATTGTTACAATGCTGAGAGGCCTGAGTGCCCAAACAATTATTAAAGGGCCAATATTCCCAAGAAATGTAATGTTTTGATAATTATTAATAATAAACACATCACTAGCTGCTAGATGGACAAGGACTAGAGTTATAGGGGGCTATGATTCCACAAGAGAGGGGGCTTGAGGAGCTAAATGTTTATTCCTATGTTAATTACCCTTTTTGCCTAAGGGAGGGGATCGATTATGTGAGCTTCTTGGGGAAGGCCAGGAGGTTCTTGATTCCCCACGAAAATAATTAAACCCATCCATGGTCTGATTGTGGGGTTGGTCATTGGCTCGTCGACTCCTTCACTCATGCATTCGTACCATTCTTTCTCTCACACCCTTTCATGCACTCACTCCCCCATTCATTGATCCATCCCCACTTGCGTATTGGTTGGGGTAAAGGGAAGGGAAATGTTGAATATTATCCACGGGATAGTTGGCTATAATGGTCGCTGGTGCAATGCAGCCATGACCTGGGCCCTGCATGTATGAGATGCGTTGGCCCGTGCCCTATTTTTCTCACAATTGTGAGCCTTGAGTGTTCCAACATTGAGATTCTAGAATAGCTATGCTGGAGGCTCTGGAAAAAGGAGAAGGACTACCTGAGGGACTGTGTGGTAGAGAAGGGTGGAGGTCCATTCTCTTGGGTAGTACAGGCTAGGTGGAAGAGAGCTAGGTACTTGGATTGTTGTGGGTGCTGGGAAACCCGTGAGAGCTTGAGAGATGACTAGTTTGGGAAACCAAGTACACTCTCGAACTGTCCTTGTGGATTCATAACCCTGGCTAGGGGGTGACATTGCTGTTGAGATTTGGAGCAGTGGTGTTTACGGTTGGGTGGAACGTCCTTGGTCTACAGCCAATTGGTGTCGCCTTTTTATAAAGATAAGTTCTCTCTGTTGTGATATTATTATCTGTGTATGAATGTATTCCGTTGTGTATTTTAATTATCGTTTAACTAAATCTTATATTATGCATGCTTGCTGGATATTGCTGTGCATGTTGTTAAATATTTTATCTTATGTGTCCTTATTAAATAAAGAAAGTACCGATAAGAGTACGAAGTCCAAAGGTGGGCTTGAAGGTAGCATACCCCAACCTGTGGGTGGTTAGGGATGTTATAGATTAGTATCATAGCTTCTGGTTGAAACACCAGGTTGATATGGGCTGGGTCTGTTGGTCAGAGTCTCGTGGTTGAGATTGAACTCTGACTCCGAAGTTGAGAATTGTAGGAGGCATTGCGGGGAACCAAGTTGCATGGGAGATAATTCCCCAAGGTGATCTCGCAATCCAAACCACGGTTTCACCGAGGGGTTACATGTCAGCGTTAGGATAATTACGGGGCAAAAAGTAGGTTACTCCAAACCGTTGATGCATGCCCCCACAAATTGAAAGGCATGGAGCAATGTGACATGTTAGTACTCAAGTGACGAACCTCCGAAGAGCAGAAGTAGCCAGGGACCATCGATCTATAGGAGGACAAGCATCAACCGATCATGTTCTCTAGGTGAAAGCACTTTTGGAAAAGGTGAGCAAGGAGAAGTTGAGAATTGAGATTTCCAGACCCCGAAGATCCGAAGTGAATCACAGTCGTCCGATCCAGGAGGACATGCAACAAAAATCCATGCACTTCGGGGAAAAATGAAGTTTGAGGATTGAGATTTATGAAATCTGAAGACTCGAAGAAATCATAGCCGTCGATCCGTGGGAGACATGCGTCAGCAGATCATGAAATTTGGATAAAAACATTTCGGAAAAAGTTGAGGTTTGAGTCTTCCGAAGTCCAAAGGCCTGAAGAAATTGTAGCCATTGATCCTTGCAGTGGTATCCTCTAAAGTCCCGAAGTCCAGGGTTAATATGGGCTGTCCGATAAGGGAGACACATGGCAGTAGTTTGGTCGGTTCGGGAAATTGAAGTTTGGGAGAATTGGAAGTGTGTTAGTGTGGAAACTCCTGAATTCTCGAATCCCGAAGAGCCGAAGTAGTGGGGCATGATGATGTCACCAGGAGGTGATGTGGACCCCAAAATTTCTGAAGTGACGTGGCTTGCAGAAGTCACTGGAGATGATGTCGACACAGGGGATGTGCGCCATGTGTCAGTAAGTTTTGAGCATGCAGATGATTGAAATGTCAGCTAGTATGTGACACGTGTCACCTGCCTGATTGGACCACGTGTCCACTTACAATATTTCTCTATGTGGCGATGGATCATGGACACCAAAGAAATTACTTTGAGAGTTTTCAGTTGAGAGTTGAAACTCTCGAAGCCCGGAGAGTCGAAGACTCGAAGTAAACGTTAACCGTTGGATCGTCCGGAGTAGACTTGAACCGTCATATTAGGAGAATAGGTGGCATGAAGCTGTGGATTTCAGGTAAGGACCCAAAGTAAATGGAGATCGTCGGATTGTCCTAAGTGATTCCCCACTGTCCGATTCAAAAGGACGTGTGGCAGAATCCCGTGTATTTCGAGGGAAGTAAAGTTTGATACTTGAGAATTCCGAAGTCCAAAATTCCAAAACGACCACACCTGTCAATATGGGAGAGGTAAATATGAACCATTGGATCCCTAGAGGTAGATATCGGTCATCTATTTACAAGCACCATCAAGATCGCAAGATCAACGATCACCTCACATTGCAGGGAAAGGAGGTTCTTGGGATTTACAAAGCCAAGGGTGGGCCGCAATCGATACCATGGTTTTGGAAAAAGGACACGTGGCGGCTCAAGGTGAATTGCGGGGCGAAAAGAAGTTTGGTTCCAAACCAACATTGAGTGTGGCCTCAATCACGCGTCTGCATGATGTCACGGCCTAAGGTCACATCTAAGGAGGGGCCAAGAGAAAAGGAACTAGCGCCAACTCTGATATTTTCACAAGGGTGAAGGAGAAGGTCGCGGGGGCCATCTGACCTACGCCAGAAAGCCAGAAGGGCCTGTGTTTAGATACAAAACGAAACCATCAAGGTTTTAGAGAGACAATTCAGCTTGGGATTGAAGACCCTTGACCGGAAGGTCGAGCAGCCTTAGGAGAGAAGGGGTTTTGCATTAAGAAGAAAAATAAATTGTAGCATTGTTGACAATTTTGTTTATCATATGCGTAATTCTAACAAAATGGTCGCTTGCACATTTTATAGAATTAGGGGGCTTAAGAACATCAACTTAGGGTGCGTATTGAGAAAATGAAAGAAGGCAAGGGAGCCTCCAGTCATGATAAGGAGGCCGAAGGCTAGAATACTAGAGTTGGTAATGCAGATATAGAGTCCAATGGATGCAAGGGAAAAGGAGAATAAGAAACGTTAATAGAAACAGTAAGAATCCTGAAGATGGAAGTGCAGAGCTACAAAGAAGACACTGAGAGAATGATGAGAGAGAAAAGTAAGATAAATGCTCGAGTGTTGTAGAGCTTAAATTAGTTGCAGAGACAAACAAA
>ML789373.1:239451-257832 GCA_009831015.1 Picea engelmannii | reverse complement strand
CACCTCACCCTACATCATCCCACTCAACTCCACCATATACACTTCTCCCCCTCCCTAACTACATTTTCCCCACTCTCGTCCGTCCCACACTTATGCCCTTTCCACTTTAAACCTTTTTTTATTATTATTTTGTTTTCTCACCTTTTTTAATTTTACTTATTATTTTAATCCCTTACCTTTAACATTATGCCATATGTCAATATTTATCTAGATTACATGGAGACCATTTTGAGATATGAAATTATGACACTTGGCAGCGTGAATACATGACACTTGGCAACATGGAGTAGTGCCACATGGAGATCAAAGAATGGTGCCACATGGAAGCCAATTAATGGATGACATGGCAGTTTCATAAAACTATGAGATCACGCCACATGACATAGTTTTATTGGATACACATGAAAATATACTAATTTTTTATTCATCAATGACTTTCACAAGTCGAATTTCCTAAAGGAAGGGCGAAATTTAATCCAAAGGCCTAGATTTTCCCATGAATTTTGATACACGGTGGTTGAGTGTTAATCTTCCAGAGGCCATAACTTGAGCTCCACATGTCGGAATTACAAAACATTTATACTGTTGGAAACATATTTCGATGTAGAATATGATGTTATAGGTTTCAATTCTTGAAGGTTTCTACACTTTCCCCATAAATTAAAATATCATTCAGCTTCATGTGTAATGGGTTTGCATGACAACTCAACTTCACGAGCTCATAGCTTGAGATCCGGGTGACATTTTTGTGAAATATTTATATCATTGGAAAGATAATATGATGAAGATCACATCAGAAGTGGTTTCCATGGGTAAAAAATTAATTATATCTCACATAAAATTAAAACAAAGTCCTCCTATTTTAAATGGGAAATTAATTAAATTGTGAAAATACACGTTTATTTTAAAAACTTTTATTCACAAAAAGGAAAGGGACCCATTTTCAATATACATATATTAATTATGTGAGTTCACTAATTAGGAATTAATGAGGCATCAATTAAAGGGAATGTTTCAAGAAGAAACATGTACGGGAATTTCAAGAGAGGAAGAAAACCCTAACTACTCAAGTAGTTAGAAAATCGCTTCTTAAAAAGAGAATAAAGGATTTATCAAATGGCCCAATAATCAGTATTGTCAGAGGGGTAGGGAAGAATATAAGAGGAATAAGAAGGTAGAACCATGGATACACAATCAATATTATGATCAAAAGAAAGAAATCTTCATCTTCTTCATTCTTTCTATTTCTTCTACACCATTTCTCATAGATTTATGCTTGAATCTCAGAGTTGGGCACAAGGCTGAGTTCTTGAGTGTTCTTATTGTATAATTCTATAGAATTTTCTTATATGATCAATGAGTATTTATAGCCATATACATGTCTGTCAAATATTTTGTAATGCATAACATATTTCATGAATAAACTCCACAAAGAATTGCTTCGGGGTTGATCTTGATTGTATCTTGTAACTTTGAGTTTTAAGTATGAGATATTTGAGGTTGACCTATCAAATTCTCTTTTGATATTCATAGCAATACTCTTTTAAAATTCTTTGAGATGGTTAAATTATTACCTCTTATTTCTTATGAAGAAGATATGGCTGCGTTTATATATGATTAAGAAGATTGTGTGTGATGCTGATCACAATTTAATTCTGATGTTGGAGCCCTCCTTCAATTTTTTCTTATTGTGAAAAGACTTTTACTACACATAAATATTGTATTTAGGTTCTTTAAGAACCATTTTATTTCATAATATCAAGCAATAAAGATTTAGGGTTTGTTTCCTAGAACTCTCCTAATCCAAGATATTCAAAGATATATCTTTAAGCCAAAGAGGAGAACCACCTCTTTAAAAATGCAGGAGGATTCATATCCTCGTGAGGTTATCGTTTTGGTCGTGACGGATTCAAGTGTCAATATTTTTGGCGACCATACTAGGGACCAATTTATTTTAAGATATTTGAGGAACCAAAAATCTCCATGGATCAAATTTTTGAAAATAAGATTCAAGAAAATTGTTGCTTATTTTAGCATGTCTCACCTTTTTTATAATTTCAAAAAGAAACGAGAAGCACCAAATATTCGAGAGAATGAACTCCCTGGAAACTCCATTGAAAAAATTCAAAATGAAGGGTTTCATTCATGTCATAATGCTTCTTTATATTCTTCATCAAGACCATTAATGGATTTACAAGACTCAACAAAAGGGAGAAATACTCAAAGAAGGAGGTGATTTCATAATACCCCTTTAAATCTACCAGAAATAGACTTTCAAATGCCCAATATTCCTATTGAAATTTTTTCTACATTCTTTGGGGATTCTTCAGAAGATGTAGAGCAATACTTGAATAATTTTAAAGGTACATGTTATGATTTAAACCTCATTGAAGACAATGTTACATGTATATTATTCTTACAAACTCTATGAGGGAATTCTCTTGAATGACATAGTTCATTAATGCCTAACTCCATTACCAACTGGGATGTGTTAGAATATTTATTTGCAGAAAATTTCATCTCAAAAGTGCATTCATATGTTTTTGCTAATGTTTGAAATGTTTCCCCCACCCATCCTCTCCCATATGGAAGCAATATAACGAAGTCACCAATTTTAAAGAAGAATCTAATCAAAGAGTGGATGAAATTTCTAAGACAAGTCATGTTGCTGAAGAGGAAGATGAAAATTACAAATTACAAGAAGAAAATTTCAGCCTCCTATATACTCGATATGAATATATTTCAAGCAGCAAATTTGAAAATGAAATTGAGGAGCCTCCACCAAATACACAAGAATATTTAAGCCTTGTAATAGATGATGAAATATCACAAGATAAATTGCAGAAAGAAGAATTGATGGAAGAAATGAATCTTGAGAAGAATGATGAGCAAGATCACCTTTACAAGAAAGAAGAGTCTTTTCAAGAAATTTTTGATGTGTTAGAACTAGAAGTTGTTCTTAGACTTCTTTATGAACAAGCCTAATTCCCATTAGAATTTTGGAAAATTGAATGAATAAATCAGGTTTTTTGTTGGCTGGATCACAAAGACTCTACGAGAAAGGGAAAGGGCAACAAAATAACTATAGATTAATGATATACCATTAGGTAATGGAGTCATACAAACTCTACTCATTGAAGGCAGTCAAACTGTGTATCAGAAAAATAGCTTTATGATGATGTATAGAAGATTAGAAGGTGCACAAAAAGAGGAATGTTTACTAAAAAGATATCATCCATATAGAATAGAAACTTGAAAAAGGTAATTCGAAAATAAACAATGATCAACATGCAAGTCACTCAAGATCCTCTGTTGCTCATGAATCTGCAAATTAAAGGAAGCTATTGATCCTCAAAATATGATTTTTTATTCAAGAAAGATGAAAATTATAATGGAAAACATATAAGTCAACAAGATGATAGAACAATTATCATGAATTTTCATTTCCAGAAATATTTACATAAGAAGATTTCCCTCAGGCCTGCAAATTTATTCATATAGCCAAAGAAATTCCTCCTACAACTCTCTCAAGCTCAATACCCCCCTCTTTGGAGTCCTCTCATTCATTAAATATAAAATTACATCAAGAATATCTCTAGGATGTCTCAACCTACTCCATGCATTGGATTGTGTGCCTTAGAGATATGTGGCAAACAAAAAATTTGACTAATTCCTTGATTCCTGGAAATTGTCTTTTATAATAAATGCAACTGCATCCAGCTCATTGCATGGATATTTAGTGGAGCTGAATCTTAGGTACAAGTGTCCCTTGGTGTCTAAATGATCTCTAAGAACCCATTCAAACCTCCTAGGATAGGTGGCATCCGTCCTACAACTCATATTTATCAGACTGTTAGAGATTACAATGCAATTTCAAGATTTGCTACAAAATTTCATGTAAGTGATGATTTCAAATTTTCACCCAAACGATGAACTTTGCTAGGCTAATTTTTGGTCATCAATTCAATGATATTATGATTCATCTCCAAAAATATTTTTAGAAGAACCCAGATCAGAATTTGAAATTTATGATGAAAATACGATTCTGTTGTGTACTAATTCACTACAAACTATCCCAAAATTACTAGTTTGCAACGCCTTTGACAACACGTGCTGCGAACTTTCCTGTAGGTGGATTTAATATTCAAAATTGATTTCAACTATTAAAAAATTCATAGAAATATGGGAACCCTTTTATAACTTGCTACAATCTTCCGAAACATGAAGTAACCTTTGCAAAAAGACATATGAGTGTGATAATAACAGCTGAGACAAAGTCATTCCTAAGAATTATAAACATGTGTATAAAATACAGCATGGAACTTTTTTATGTTGATGTAGAAATGATCCCCTATCTTCATCTTTTCCTAGTGCTTCTTTGCAAAATGGTTCTGAGTTTATAAGCTATAGGTCATGGGGCTCAACCCTAAGAATTTCTCCTCCTTTGTGAACCTTCTTACGTTGATGACTATCTATCCATGATAGTTGATTTAAAATCCCTTCCCCTTATGATTAAAGTTTCTACCAGATGTATGATGAAAACAGGTAAAGTTAGGGTTTTTAATTTGATTTGACAACATTTAGGGTTTCATGAATAAAGTATTCATGCACAACAACAATGCAGAAATGAAAAAGGTTGCAACTAGGAAATGAGAGGAGAGAATAACAATATTAGACTAGATGAGACTTCAATCAAACAAAGTTCATGGAAATCTGTCTAAAAAATAGGATTCATAGCACGATCTCTCAGTTTGCAATGCACAATGAAGTTTGCAACAAATGAATTTAGTCTAGTTTTAGTCAAAGAGGTTTGCAAAGTGACAAGTCTAAAGGAAAATGATTTTGAAAGAGAGGATACTTCAAACTTTAGTGAAAAGACAGTGAGCAAGGGTTTTACCAATGAGGAAACAAAGGGTTCATAGCACACAATGAATTTTGTAGTGCATAGAAAGAATACAGTCTGTAGCACTAACCAAAATTTGCAGCAGATAGGGTCATGGCTTTAAGAAATGGCTGCAACTGATCTTTTTGGTATAAAAACAAGAAAATTGATCCTGTAAAGGCTTAAGATACAAGGATTGTATAAATTGATCAAGTGAAAATGTTTGCAACGAAAATGCTATGGAACAGTTTGCAGCACGCAAAAAAATTACAACAATTAGGGTTCAATTATAATACACCTTTAGGCAGTGAAAATTGTACATCAAGAAAATTTCATGGTATATAAAGCTCACTCCTTGTTGCAGAAAACCAAACCAATCAGTCCTTGAAGCTTTTAATTTACCATCAATCCGCTACAGAGAGTTTGCAACACCAAGAGTCTGCAACGACTAGAAAGTTGGTAGCGCACTTACAGTTCACAACTAATGGAACCATTCCACAACACACTTTTGCAAATGGAAATGGAGATAAGAAATTCTAAAGATTCATTTTGAAACCGACCCTTGAAGATGTTTGATGATGGCCAGGCACAAAAAAAAATATTGGATCTAACATTGGCTCCTACCGACTAATGACATGCTCCCTACGAGCTTCCAAGAACTTGTAGTTCCAATGCCTTATCCATTTTGAAAATATGAAACTTGTAGTTGTCCATCATGCACTACAGTCGACCTGAGCTGCAAACTATGAATTGTTCCTTCCTAAAGTATACTTTTTCTCTTTATTGAAAATTAAAACATTCACACATTGAAAACAAACCTCAAACTGCAAATAAAATTCTCACATACTGAGCTTATTTATATACACTTCTACATTAATCAATGAATCCTTCTTTCTCATGTAAAATCATTTTTCTAGTGTAGTCATGCAAGAAAATAGTTAACAAACTGTATTTTGTTTTCATCTTTGAATACTAGTAGAATAGGAGGAGCTCAAAGATATAAATAATTTAAAATCTCATACCTATAGCTCTTGAATCCTTTTCTTATAAAATTATGGAGATAAATCTCTTTGCCCCATTTTGACTACACAGACATTTACACTGGATCTTGGAAAGAGAAACAATACTCCTCCTACTGATTGATAAACTCTTTTACTTCTCCTTGAACATTTCCAGATGTATTTATAGTAATACTATCCAGAGGAAATCCTTCATATAATTCAGCATAGATATTAACTTGATTGTCAAGAATTTCTAAATATGCTACTGCATATTCCTGAATAGCATCGTCAGACTGTTGTTTACTGGAATATAAAATGAAAGGTACATGAAGAATATAATCTGCCACAAATTCCAACTTCTCTGTCCATGTTTTTAAAAATAGGTCCCAAAAACTTATAATTGAATCAATAAAATTAGTAGGAAAACCTTTAACCCAATCTTTGCAATTTCCCTCTAATGAATCATAAAACATCCTCATGTATACATCTTCGTGAATGATCTCAAGGTAGTCAGTAAAATATTGAAAATATGAGAGATTTCTTTCAACTTTACTCAAATCATTTCCATCAAATTTTGGAGACCTCTCTAGAMATTTTTTATTACCATGCAGTGGATTGGGAAAACCAGGAATACCTTCGAAATCCAAAGATGCATACCTTGAAGAAAATGAGTCTGCCATTTAGAACCAAAGAAACTAACAATGGAGCCACCAATAAATTTTTGAACATGGAGTTKCTAGGTGAATGATGCATTTTGTACTCTATCACCAGCCCTTGTTCATAATCAAAGACTGGATCTAAGATTTTTCATTCTCCCAGGGAATATTTTCTTCATCTCCTTCCTTGGCAATGACACCAAAAATGTTATCACTAGAAGTTTTTCTTATACTGTTTTAAGAACAAGCCTAATACCCATCATAATTTTGGAAAATTATATTATTAAATTAGGTTTTTTGCTGGGTGGATCAAAAAGACTCCACGAGAAAGGGAAAGGGAAGCAAGCTAACTGTAGATCGGTGATAGACCATTGGGAAATGGAGTCATAAAAACTCTTCTCATTGAAGGAAATCAAACTGCATATCATAAAATTAGATTTATGATGATGGATAGAAGAATATAAGGTGCACAAAAAGAGGAATGTTTACTAAACAAATATCCTCCCTACAGAATAGAAACTTGAAAAAGTTACTTGAACATAAACAATGATCAACATGAAAGTCACAACAGATCCTCTGCTGCTCATGGATATGCAAATCAAAGGCAACTATTGATCCTCAAAATCTGCATTTTTATTCAAGCAAGATGAACAATAGAATGGAAAATAGATAATTCAACAATCTCATAGAAAAATTATCATGAATCTTTGTTTCCATAAATATTTACATAAAAAAATGCCCCTCAGACCTGTAAATTGATTCATACAGCCAAAGAAATGCCTCCTACAACTCTCTCAAGCTCAAGACTCCTCTCTTTGGAGTCCTCTCACCCATTAAATGAAAAATTGAATCAAGAATATCTCTAGGAGGTCACATCCTACTCCATACATTGGATTCTATGCCTTATAGATATGTGGCAAACAAAAAATCCAATTGATTCCTTGATTCCTGGAAACTGTCTTTTAGAATAAATGCAGCTACAACCAACTCATTGCATGGAGATTTAGTGGAGATGAATCTTAGGTACACGTGTCCCTTGGTGTCTAACTTATCTTTGAGAACCCATTTGAACCTCCCCAGATAGGTGGAAGCCCTCCTACAACTCGAATTTACCAGACTATTAAAGTTTGCAATGCAATTTCAAGATTTGCTGCAAACTTTCCCGTAGGTGATGATTTCAACTTTTCTCCCAAACGATGAACTGGGTTAGGCTGAGTTTTGGTTAGAAAGTCAATAATATTATGATTCATCTCCCCAAAACATTTTAGAAGAACCCATATTGACATTTAAAAGTTATGATGAAAATACAATTTTGTTGTGTACTTATTTGCTACAAACTATCCCAAAACTACCAGTTCACAATGCCTTTGACAACACACGTTGCAAACTTTCCTATAGGTGCATTTTTATATTCAAAATTGATTTAAACTATTAAAACTTGCACAGAAAGATGGGAAACATTTTGGAACCTGCTACAATATTCTGAAACATGAAGTAACCTTTGCAAAAAGACATATGAGTGTGATAATAGCAACTAAGACAAAGTCATTCCTGAGAATTATAAACATGTATATAAAATACATCATGAAAAAAATTTATGTTGATGCAGAAATGATGCCATGTCTTCATTTTTTCGTAGTGCTTCTCTGAAAAATGGTTATGAGTTTATAAGCTTTAGGTCATGGGGCTCAGCCTTGACAATTTCTCCTCCTTTGTGAACCTTCTTACCTTGCTAACTGTCCATGATAACTGATTTAAAACCCCTTTCCCTTATGATAACAATTGTTACCATATGTATGATGAAAACATGTAAATTTAGGGTTTTCAATTTGATTTGACACAATTTAAGGTTTGTTGAATAAAGTATTCATGCATAATAATAGTGCATGAATGAAAAAGAATGCAACTAGGAAATGAGAGGAGAGAATAACAATCTTAAACTAGATAAGACTTCAACCAAACCAAGTTCATGGAAATTTGTGTAAAACAGAGGATTCACAGTGTGATCTCTCAGTTTGCAGTGCACAATGAAGTTTGCAGTGAATGGATTTAGTCTAGGTTTAGTCAAAGAGGTTTGCACAGTGACGGGTCTAAAGGAAAAATATTTTGAAAGAGGGGATACTTAAAACATGAGTGAAAAGACAAGAGTGAGGGTTTTATTAATGAGGAAACAAAGGGTTCATAGCACACAATGAAGTTTACAACACATACAAAGAATACAGTCCGTAGCACTAACCAAAATTTGCAGCAGATAGGGTCATGGTTTTAAGAAATGGATGCAACTGATATTTTTTGGATAAAAACAAGAAACTTGGGTCTACAAAGGATTAATATACATGGACTATAGAAACTGATCAAGTGAAAAAATTTGTAGTGCAAATGCTATGGAACAGTTTGCAACACGCCGAAAAATTACAATAGTTAGGGTTCAATTATAATACACCTTCAAGTAGTGAAAATTGTACATCAAGCAAAGTTCCTGATATATAAAGCTCACTGTTGAGACCCGAAATTGACATCCCCATTACCCTATTAGACTCTTCATCTATACCTTTTTTTCCTACCTAAATCTTGGGTGAATGAAAAGAACACTACCATTAGCTAGTGATAAGGTCATAAGGTAAAGTATGGCTAATTCATGCATTTTGTGGTTTATAGAGTTAAGGAATTAAATATTTCATGTACTAATGCTTCAATTTACCATGTATAAATCTTTGACCTCTAGATATCTAGTGTTCTTATACCAGCTCAGCTATCCAATACCTGCGCACCAAGACTGTCACTGTCCAAATCCGATACCAAACGCATCCGGTACTAAAATCTCATCTGTTGCGATCCGGTACCAACGGTCGTGGATTGTTGTGATCCGATACCACCATTTGCGCACTGTTGTGATCTGATACCATCTACCTGTCACGATCCGATACCAATATAGAGAACCAAATGTACAAAGTTTAGCTCCAGATCACCCAAGACAATTGGTGGATGTTTATTTTCTTTAGCAAGGCTATTTTATAATAGTTTGTTGATTGCCTCATCCTCATGCACTTCGTGTCATGAGGATGAAGCTAAAAGATGTAACTAAATAATTAAATTTAAACATTTGACTGATTTGCAAATCATTTCACCTCCTTGTGTTTCACGAATAAGACTATTAAATAGTTGTGGCAAGGATGGTGGAAGTGTAGGAGAGTTAGCATATTACCAGCATGTGAAACAACGTATGATATTGCAGGACATATTCTGAGTGAAGACTAATAGAAGAACACCATTTATCTCCATGTCTTGATTGTCTGTGATTGAATATGAGTTGAGTTGTTAATAAAATTTTGATGTTATGTTTTGAGATTTGAGTGAGAGTAATGTGTGGGTTGAAGACAAGCTTACTGTAGACTTCAGTAGCTGACCTGTTGAAGCGGCAAGGGCCCACCGCCCAACAAAGGTCAGCATCTTCGTAGATTAGCATTAGTATTTGTTTTCAGTAGTATAAACATTAAATCAGCTGAAGCTTTAACTCTGTTAGATGATAGAAGTACTTCTTAGACTAGTATTTTCATTATATAATTGTTTAGAGATCTTTACTTGCTCTATTTTTGCATATGCTCTATTTTTATGAATTTGGTTTTTAGACATGAATGTTGGTAGCAGTGGTTAGACTTATTTTAAGGAGAACTAGTGAAGTCCACAACAACACATTATGAACCACAACATACTCAATATATTGACTATTGAACTACCCATGCTATGTCTTGATGATTGATGTGTGATTTCCCTTTCAGAAGTGTGGATTGCATAGTTAGTTTTTTGGGTCAGATAGCAGAGTTGATCTGTCAAACCAACTCCATATCATACTTGCATGTGCCATAATGGAGTGGATAGCCTCTCTGTGAAAGACAACCAAAGTACATTGGATTTTTCTATTTTGATTTGTTTCCATCATGCATAATCTAGTTTAATTCTATACTCGTGACATTAGAAATTACCTTTCTTACTGGTGTCTTGTAACTCTGTTGATTACGAATCCCAGATTGATAATTAATGAGTGGATTATACTAAACATATAAGCAAAAAAACACTCACTCCTTGTTGCCGAAAACTAAACCAATCAGTCCTTGAGGCTTTTAATTTACCATCAATTCGCTACAGAGAGTTCGCAGCGCCAAGGGTTTGCAACGACTAGAAAGTTGGCAACGCACTTATAGTTCACAACGAATTGAACCAGTCTACAACGCACTTTTGAAAATGGAAATGAAGATAAGAAATGATAAATCTTCCTTTTAAAAACAACCCTTGGATATGTTTGATGATGGCCAGGTGCAAAAAACAATATTGGTGCTAAAACAATGAATCAAGAAACTTCGAAGTGGTAGTAAATAGGGAAAATGATGAATGTATTCTTATGTTGAAAACTTCTTAGCCAATCAAATACAATAGTATTAGTGAGTAGAAAAGAATTAATTTCATTGAATTATGGTTCCAGAGCATTGTTGGCCAAACAACGCAATCAAATCTTCACCATACTTCATATAGTTTTTCTCCAATACATATTGAGAGTGCCCTTGATTCATTGGTACAAGTCTCAACATATTTCAGAATTTTGGAGTTCATTCCACAATTCAGATCAATGCTTGAATGACTCCATTGGAAATATTCCTACACCTAAGGTGTCCCTTTCATTCAAGTAATTTAGGGTAGGTAGATCATGTATGTAGATATTTTGTTTCCTCAATTCAATTTTGCATAATAAGGCAGTCTTTGTATTGGAGTTTGAATATAACTCCATGAAATAAGGAGAATTAAAAGATTTCATTCTGAATATGACTCCATAGCCTAATGGAGAAGGCAGCTGGTCTTGATATTCTGGTGTTCTCAACAACCCACAGGGGGTCACTGTCTCATAGTTGGAGCTAGTTGTTGACCAAAATTTGGTCATCTATATTTTCCCGATCTTGGATTAATAAAAACAATGATATTAGAAGATGGAAAATTTTGAAATATTATAAGTTCCTTGTATAGTTCTTGGTCTCATCTTTTCCATGCATTTTTAGGATCACAAATATGAGTTTGTATGCTCAATATATCCAGGTTTAAAGTTTAAGTTGAAAACAACATCTCTTCCATGTGGAATAAAGCTAATTTCTTGAAGAGGTATCCAAATTTTCGGGCCCAAGACTCTGGTTTTCTTCAATTTCCATGCCTAATACCCTTGAAAATATTCATGTGTCGGGTTCAACACTTTTAAAAATATTCTATTCTATCGCTCGTGGGAACCTACCATACTCACTTATCCCCTCAAAATAACCCCCTCTCTCCATTCCCTCAACCTCCATTCACCATCCCATACTTAATTTTATTTTAAGTATGGTGGTCGTTCAGATTCACCATACTCCCCCAATACTCCCCCTCACCTTCCTCACTCCCCTTTTTTCCCTTTATCTCATACTTAGATATTTAAAAAAAAAACTCGGACTCGCGGGGGCAGATTCACCTCACCCCATTATTTTCCTCACTAACCAACCCTTCCCCACTCCCCACATTTCCCACTCCCTCACCTCTACTCCCTACAAAATTCCCCTCCTAAAATACCCCACCTTTCCCCTGCACAAAATTTACATACTTACACTTCATGGTGGGTTGGCAGACCTGCCATACTCTCATACCTCCTCACCTTCCCAACCCACCAAATTGATACTCCAACACCTACAAACACTCCCCCCTCACCTCAACCTACATCATCCCCCTCACCTCTTCCATCTACACTTCTCCCCCTCCCTAAATACCCTTTCCCCACTCTCATATCTCCCACACTTATGCCCTTTCCACTTTAAATCTACTAGAAATAGATTTTCAAATGCCCAATATTCCTATTGAAATATTTTCTTCATTCTTTGTGGTACATGTGGTATTGAAACACTTGATTAATTTTAAAGGTACATGTTAAGATTTCAACCTCATTGAAGACGATGAAACATGTATATTATTCTTACAAACTCTACGAGGGAATGCTCTTGAATGGTATAGTTCATTAATTCCTAACTCCATTAATAGATGGGATGTGTTAGAAAATTTATTTGCAGAAAAGTTCATCCCAAAAGTGCATTCATATGTTTTTGTTGATGTTTTAAATGTTGTTGCCCACCCATCCTCTCCCATATGGAAGCAAGATAACAAAGTCACCAATTTTAAAGAAGAATCTAATCAAAGAGTGGATGAAATTTCTAAGACAAGTCATGTTGCTGAAGAGGAAGATGAAAATTCCAAATTACAATAAGAAAATTTCAGCCTCCTATATACTCCATATGAATATATTTCAAGCATAAAATTTGAAAATGAAATTGAGGAGCCTCCACCAAATACACAATAAGATTTCAGCCTTGTAATAGATGATGAAACATCACAAGAGAACTTGCAACAAGAAGAATTGATGGAAGACATGAATATTGAGAAGAATGTTGAGCAAGATCACCTTTACAAGAAAGAAGATTCTTTTCGAGAGATTTTTGATGAATCAAGAACCTTGAAAATAGTAGTAAATATGGAAAATGATGAATGTATTCTTATGTTCAAAACTCCTTAGCCAATCGAGGACAATATTATTCTTGAGCAGCCAAGAGTTGATTTCATTGAATTATGGTTCCAGGGCATTGTTGGCCAAACAACACAATCAAATCTTCACCATACTTGGTATAATTTTTCTCCAATAGATATTGAGATTGCTACTGACTCATTGGTACAAGTCCCAAAATATCTCATAATTTTGGAGTTCATTCCACAAATAAGATCAATGCTTGTATGGATCCATTAGAAATATTCCTACACCTAAGGTTCCCCTTTCTTTCAAGTAAGTTAGGGTAGGTAGATCATGTATGTACATATTTTGTTTCTTCAATTTCGTTTTGCATAATAAGGCAGTGTTTGTATTGAAGTTTGAAGATAAATCCATGAAAGAAGAAGAATTATAAGAGTTCATTTTGAATATGAATTTATATCCCAATTGAGAAGGCAATTGGTCTTGAGATTCTCATGTTCTCAACAACCCATAGAAGGTCACTATCCCGCAATTGGAGCCAATTGTTGACCAAACTTTGGTCATCTATATTTTCTCGCTCTTGGATTAATAAAAAAAATGATATCAAAAGATAAAAATTTGTATAGTCCTTTGTCTCAGCTTCTCCATGCATTTTTTGGATCAGAAATCCAAGTTAGTGTGCTCAAGATATCCAGGTTTAAATTTTAAGGTGAAAACAATGCCTCTTCCATGTGGAATAAAGATAATTTCTTGAACACGTATCCAAATTTCGGGTCCAAGACCCTGGTTTTCTTCAATTTTCGGGCCCAAGACCCTTAAAAATATTCATGTGCCAGGTTCAACACTTTTAAAAATATTCTATTCTATCATTCGTGGGAACCCACCATACTGACTTATCCCCTCAAAATAACCCCCTCTCTCGATTCCCTCACCCTCCATTCACCATCCCATAATTAATTTTATTTTAATTATGGTGGTCGGTCGGATTCGCCATACTCTCCCACACCTTCCTCACTCCCCTTTTTCCCTTTATCTCATACTTAGATATTTTTAAAAAAAAATCAGACTCGCACGGGTGGACTGACCTCACCCCCTTATTTTCCTCACTCACCAAACCTTCCCCGCTCCCCAAATTTCCTACCTCCTCACTTATTCTATCTACAAAATTCCCCTCATAAAATACCCTACCTTTCCCCCTCACAAAATTCACATACTTACACTTCATGGCGGGTTGGCGGACCCGCCATACTCTCATACCCCCTCACCTTCCCAACCCGCCAACCGGATACTCCAACACCTACAAACATTGCCCCCCTCACCTCACCCTACGTCATCCCCCTCACCTCTACCATCTACACTTCTCCCCTCCCTAACTACCCTTTCCCCACTCTCGTCCCTACCACACTTATTCCCTTTCCACTTTAAACCTTTTTATTATTATTATTTTATTTTCTCACCTTTTTTAATTTTACTTATTATTTTAATCCTTTACCTTTAAAATTATGCCATATGTCAATCTTTCTATGGATTACATGGATACCGTTTTGAGCTATGAAATCATGACACTTGGCAGCATGAAAACATGACACTTGGAAGCTTGAAGTAGTGCCACATGGAGATCAAAGAATGGTGCCACATGACAACCAATTAATGGATGACATGACAATTTCATCAACCTATGAGATCATGCCACATGACATAGTTTTATTGGATACACATGGAAATATACTAATGGCTGACTCATAAATGACTTGGCACAAGTCAAATTTCCTTAAATAAGGGTGAAATTTAATCCAAGGGCCTAGATTTTCCCATGAATTTTGATCAACGGTCGTTGAGCATAACTTGAGCTCCGAGTGTCATAATCGCGCAAAATTTATACCGTTGGAAAGATATTTTGACGTAGAAGATGATGGTAAAGGTTTAAATTCTTGAAGGTTGATACAATTTCCTTGGAAATTAAAATATCAGTCAACTTCATTTTTAATGGGCCTGCGTGACAACTCAACTTCACGAGCTCATATCTTGTGATCTGAGCAACGAATTTGCGAAAAAATTATATTGTTGGAAAGATAAGAAGATGAATATCACATAAGAAGTTGTTTACATGGATAAAAATTTACTTATCACTCCCATAAAATTAAAACAAAATCCTCCTATTTTAAATGGGCAACGTTTATTTTAAAAACTTTTATTCAAAAAAGGGAAAGGGACCCATTTTCAATATACATATACTAATGATGTGAGTTCATTAATGAGTCATTAATTAAATGGAATGTTTCGATAAGAAACTTGTACAAGAATTTCAAGAGAGGAAGAAAATCCTAACCACTCAATTAGTTAGAAAATCTCTTCGTAAAAAGAGAAGAAAGGCTTTATCAAATGGTCCAATAATCAGTGTTGTCATAAGCGCAGGGAATAATATCAGAGGAAGAATAAGGTACAACCATGGATACACAGTCAAGCTTCCGATCAAAAGAAATAAATCTCCATCTTCTCCATTCTTTATATTTCTTCTACACTATTTCTCATAGCTTTATGCTTGAATCTCAGAGTTGGGCACAAGGCTAAGTTCTTGAGTGTTCTTCTTGTATTCTTCTATAGAATTTTCTTAAATGATCATGGGAGTATTTACAACCATATACATGATTGTCAAATATTTTGTAATGAAGAACATTTTTCATGAATAAACTCCACAAAGAATTGCTTCAGGATTAATCTTGACTGTATCTTGTAACTTTGAGTTTTAAGTATGAGATATTTGAGGTTGACCTATCAAATTCTATTTTGATATTGATAGCAGTACTCTTTTAAAATTATTTGAAATAATGAAATTGTTCTCTCCTATTTCTTATGAAGAAGATATGGATGCATTTATATATGATTAAGAAGATTATCTGTGATGTTGATCACAATTCAATTATGATGTTGAAGCCTTCCTTCAATCTTTTCTTATTGTAAAAAAACTTTTACTGCACATAAATATTGTATTTAGGTTGTTGAAGAACCATTTTATTTCATAATCTCAAGCAATAAATATTTAGGGTTTTCTTCCTAGCACTCTCCTAATCCAAGATATTCAAAGATATATCTTTTAGCCAAAGAGGAGAACCACCTCTTTAAAAACACAYGAGGATTCATATCCTCATGAGGTTGTCGTTTCGGTCCTCACGAATTCAAGCGTCAACATTTTTGGAGGCCATACTGGGGACCGATTTGTTTTTAAGATATTTGAGGAACCAAAAATATCCATGGCTCAAATTTTCGAAAAGAATATTCAAGAAAATTGCTGCTTATTTTAAGCATGTCTCACCTTTTTTATAATTTAAAAAACAAACGAGAATAACCAAAGATTCGAGAGAATGAACTCCCTGGAAACTCTATTGAAAAAATTCAAAATAAAGGGTTTCATTCATGTCATAATTCTTCTTTATATTCTTCATCAAGCCCATCAATGACTTTACAAGACTCAAAAAAAGGGAGAAATACTCAAAGAAGGAGGTGATTTCATAATACCCTTTTAAATCTACCATCAATAGACTTTCAAATGCCCAATATTCCTATTGAATTTTTTTCTACATTCTTTGGGGAGGTTTTAGAAGATGTAGAGAAACACTTGATTAATTTTAAAGGTACATGTTATGATTTCAACCTCATTGAAGATGATGTTACATGTAGATTATTCTTACAAAATCTATGATGGAATGCTCTTGAATGGTATAGTTCATTAATGCCTAACTCCATTACTAGTTGGGATGTGTTAGAAGATTTATTTGCAGAAAAGTTCATCCCAAAAATGCATTCATATGTTTTTGTTGATGTTTTAAATGTTGTTGCTCACCCATCCTCTCCCATATGGAAGAAAGATAATGAAGTCGCCAATTTTAAAGAAGAATATAATCAAAGAGTGGATGAAATTTCTAAGACAAGTCATGTTGCTGAAGAGGAAAATGAAAATTCCAAATTACGAGAAGAAAATTTCAGCCTCCTAATACTCCATATGAAGATATTTCAAGAAACAAATTTGAAAATAAAATTGAGGAGCCTCCACCAAATACACAAGAAGATTTCAGCCTTGCAATAGATGATGAAACATCACAAGAGAACTTGCAGCAAGAAGAATTGATGGAAGAAATGAATCTTGAGAAGAATGATCAGAAATATCACCTTTACAAGAAAGAAGAGTCTTTTCAAGGTATTTTTGATGAATCAAGAACCTTGGAAGTGGTAGTAAATAGGGAAAATGATGAATGTATTCTTATGTTTAAAACTCCTCATCCAATCAAATACTATAGTATTCTTGAGCAACCAAGAATTGATTTCATTGAATTATGGTTCTAGATCATTGTTGGCCAAACAACACAATCAAATCTTCACCATACTTGGTATAATTTTTCTCCAGTACATATTAAGAGTTCCCCTAACTCATTGGTACGAGTCCCAACATATGTCATAATTTTGGATTTCATTCCACAAATCAGATCAATGCTTGAATAAATCCATTGGAAATATCCCTACACCTAAGGTGCCCCTTTCTTTCAAGTAAGTTAGGGTAGGTAAATAATGTATGTACATATTTTGTTTCTTGAATTTAGTTTTTCATAATAAGGTGGTCTTTGTATTGAAGTTTTAATATAACTCCATGAAATAAGAAGAATTATAAGAGTTCGTTTTGAAGATGAATCCATATCCCAATGGAGAAGGAAGTTGGTCTTGAGATTTTGGTGTTTTCAGAAACCCACAAGGGGTCACTATCTCATAATTGGAGCAACTTGTTGACCAAAATTTGGTCATCTATATATTCCCTCTCTTGGAATAATAAAAAAATGATATCAGAAGATGAAAATTTTGAACTATTATAAGTTCCTTGTATAGTCCTCGGTCTTAGCTTCACCACACATTTTTTGGATAAAAAATCCAACTTTGTATGCTAAAGATAGCCAAGTTTGAAGTTTATTTTGAAAACAATTCCTCTTCCATGTTGAATAAAGCTAATTTCTTGAAGACGTATCCAAATTTTTAGGCCCAAAACCCTGGTTTTCTTCAATTTTCGGGCCCAGAACCCTTAAACATATTCATGTGCTAGGTTCAACACTTTTAAAAATCTTCTATTCTATCATTCGTGGGAACCCTCCATACTCACTTATCCCCTCAAAATAACCCCCTCTCTCCATTCCCTCACCCTCCATTCACCATCCCATACTTAATTTTATTTTAAGTATGGTGGTTGGTCAGACTCACCATACTCCCCCACTACTCCCCCTCACATTCCTCACTCCCCTTTTTCCCCTTTATCTCATACTTAGATATTTT
>ML789373.1:209558-235146 GCA_009831015.1 Picea engelmannii | reverse complement strand
TTCACCTTTCTATTGAGAGAAAGGTGATCAACAAATCTATACGTGATAATGAGTAATGTGATCGAAGTCAAGGTAAATATGATGGCATCAGGGAAGATAAAACAAATATTCAACAGAGGCAATAAGAATCCCCAGGGAGATGCGCAACCATATATCCACAGATGAAAATTTTGATTTAATGATGAGAACCATGGAGAAGCTAATGGAGAAAATGTCTGTGGGAAACAGACCCGCTGCTCGAGAACAACATGACCCCCAACCCAAGAATCAGAACCTCAGAAGGGGTCAAGTTCCCTAGATCAAAAAAAGGGAACAGAGGGAGCAGAGAGATCAAGGTGACTAGAAGACAAGGCCTCCATTCCAAAACAACTACATGGACAAGGATCTCGATAAGATGTTGAAAGAACAAATGTATTGTTGGGATGACAAAAATCCACGCATGTTTTTGACAAAGAGAGAACATGATCGATACATGAGCCAAAATGATGATTTGATGCTAGAGATGGATGATGCATGGATTGGGGAAACAAATGATGTGTTGTCCTGGGAAACAAAAGAGTTCAGAAAGGGTTATCAGAACACCATCATGCAGTTTTAGAAGAAATATAACCTCAGGAGGAAGGAAGCATCTACTGAGCCTCAATAAACAAATCCCATAAGGAAAAATACGATGGACACACCTTCCAAAAGCTGACCGAGACCAGACATCATGATCAAGGATGTGATGGAGAAGGCAAAGTCAAATGAGGAGGCCCCGAAGAAAGCGTTGGAGACAAGACAGGAAGCGTGGGGAAAAGAGGTAGAGAAGGTCAGTCCCCCTTTTAACTTTGAGCATGAAATGGATAAAATCAAAATCTTTGTCCTATTCAACGAACTTATCATAAAGGGTGAGTACCGGGAGAAAATTATTAAAATTATGAAGATGGGAGGGACCCCCGATACTTTGAATGTCCAAGATGATCACCCTGCCATCCTGTTTGGAGACAAGTGATAATGAGGACGTCCCTCCATTCTACGTCAGTCTAAAGGTTAATGACATGACCCTGCAGAACGCCATGCTAGATTCTAGCACGTCACACAACCTCATTCCAAAGGTTATCATAGATGATTTGGGTTTGGATACCACCAGGACCTAGAAGGACCTTTTCTCCTCTGATTCAAGGAAGGTCAAGTGCTTGGGTCTCATCAAGGACTTGGTCATGTCTTTGGCCCAAATTCCTTTGAAGAACATGGTTATGGATGTGGTCATGGCAGACATACCCCCTAAGTTCGGCATGTTGTTGTCCAGGTCATGGGTTACGAACTTAAAAGGGACCCTGCAAATGGACATGTGATACACCACCATTCTTATCTTTGGTCAGGACAGATGGTTGTATAGAGAAGTGCTGCTGAAATACATGGTAAGCAACAAGATGAAACCAATTAACCATCCCATATACTCCATCAACCCTAAGGTTGGCTCCTCTATATTCTATAATGAACCAATATTTGACGAGGAAGAGCCAACAACTATCATGATAGCCGATGAGGAAACCGCACGGAAAATAGCAGAGTGCGTCTACCCAAAAGGCCATGTGGAAAATGAGATATGGAACATGAGTTTCGATGGCATGGTTAGTAAGGAAGGAGTAGGTGCCTACGTATGGGTAAGACCCCCCGAGGTGGGCACAAAGCTATGCTCATACAAGCTCGCATTCAAATGCACAAACAACATGGCCGAGTATGAGGCACTGATTCTCGGCCTGAAGGTGTTGAAATACTTAGGCAAAAATAAGATAGCAATGCGTGGAGACTGCAAACTAGTCATAAACCAGGTCAAAGGCATATATCAAGCAAAACACCCCAGGCTAAGAGCATACAAAAATTTGGCATTGGATCTCCTTGAGAAATTTTCAGAGCATGATATGTCAGTTATCCCTAGGGAGAAAAACCAGATCGTTGATGCATTAGACACCTTGGCCTCGGTTTCCAAAATTCCCATCTCCCCTAATAGAAAATATGAGATCGAAGTCAGACACAGGTCGACAGTACCTAATAATATCAAACACTAGCAGGTGTTTGAAGATGGCAAACATGTGGAAAGGTTTCTCTAGATGAGCGACAAGTTTTCTAATACAAACATTGACGACGAATTCTACTGCGATGAAGATGGGAGCGTGGATGTGCGCAGTAACAACGACCCTTTCTAGGACTAGATAGCGGGAAGGGACATAGTACAACTAAAAAATAACATCATCCCAAAGGGGTTAGTTCCGTTGGAAACGTTGTTCGACGAAAATGACGTGGCCAGAAATCCTAGGATCATTTCAAACGACAAGGGTGTCGAAGACTACAACATTCGGACTGAAGAGAACCCAAAAATAATCAAATTATTGAAAATGCTTAGTCCATAAGTCAAGCAAGACTACATCAATCTCATGAAGGACTTCCTCGGCATTTTCACATATAGCTATGATGATTTGAAGGTGTATGACACTAAATTAATCCAACATGTTATCCCTCTCAAAGAAGACCATAAGCCTTTCAAATAGAAGTTGAGACGGATAAATCCCCTGCTATTGTTGCTGATCGAGAAAGAGGTAAAGAAATTGTTCGAAGCTAAGATTATCGTTTCTTTGAGATTCTCGAAATGGGTAGCTAATTTGGTACCTGTAAGAAAGAAGAGCGGCGAGATAAGACTGTGTGTGAACTTCCGAAACTTGAACAAAATGTCCCTAAAGGACCACTACCCTCTCCCTAAAATGGACTATATCCTGCAAAAGGTGGTGGGGTCCCAGAAGATGTCCATGCTGGATGGTTTTTCAAGGTATAATCAAATCATGGCCCACCTAGATGATAGAGAAAAAATGGCTTTCACGACTCCATGGGGAACGCTCATGTATGCCAAGATGCCTTTCATCTTGATGAACGTTGATGCCACTTTCTAGAGGGAAATGGACATAACATTTGACGAAGAAAGGGAAAAGTTCATTGTGATATATCTAGACGACATCACGGTATACTCTTCCTCCGATGAACAACACCTTGAACATCTGAAGAAAGTTTTACAAAAGTGCAGGAAGTTCGACATATCACTAAACCCAAAGAAATCACATTTCGGGATGGAAGAAGGGAAGCTGTTGGGGCACATTATCTCGAAAGAAGGCATCATTATAGATCCCAACAGGGTTGACAGAATCCTAAAAATTGTCACTCCACATAGTAAGAAGGAAGTGCAATCCTCCCTGGGAAAGGTGAACTTCTTGAGAAGATTCATCCCGAACTTGGAAGAAATTATAAAGCACATAAATTGCATGCTCAGGAAGGGGAATGAGATCAAGTGGAATCCAAAATCTAGGGAATATTTTGAATATATCAAGGTGGTGCTAACTAGAGGTCTTGTGCCAGCCAGTCTAGACTTCACAAAATATTTTATCATATTTTCATTCGCCTCAAAGCATACGATTGTTGGCATGCTGTTGCAGAAAGACGAGAAGAACTTCGAGAAACCTATAGCTTATTTTAGCAGGACATTGTGGGATGCTCCACTAAGGTATGACATTATGGAAAAATAAGCATACGCCTTAGTGAAATCCTTGAAGGAGTTCAGGACGTACATATTGCACTCCCACATCATTTCTTATGTGCCCAACAACTCAGTAAAGGATATCCTGACTCAGCCTGACCCCGAAGGGAGGAGAGGTAAGTGGATAGAATCCATGCTAGAATATGACCTAGAAATTAAGCCTATGAGACTAATTAAAGGTTAGGTCCTTGAGAATCTAATGGTGCAGTCGGACTTCGATGTTGTGGGAATTAATTTCATTGTCGGTCTATCATAGAGTCCTTAGGAAGAAACAACTATGCAGGTGTCCCAGAATTTTGTCGATTCGTCGTGGTATGCAGACATCATCTATGTGTTGAAGAATCTCCAGGTCCCTCTAGGTGTAAGTAATACCAAGGCCTTATTTCTAAAGCTTAAAGAGGTTAAATTATGCATCCTGGATAACTCACTCTACTAGAAAGATCCTGGGGGAATGTTGCTAAGATGTTTGCTGGAAAATGATGCAAAGCGGGCCACATAAGAATTTCACAAGGGGGACTGTGGGGGACACCATTACTAGAAAACCACCACACACAAAATCCTAAGAGCGGGTTACTATTGGCCTACAATTTTCTCACATGCGCACAAATAAGTCTCCAGCTGCCACAAATGTCACATTTTCGATGGGAGAAGAAAACTGCAACCCCTGCCACTAAATCCGATCTCAGACAAAGAACCTTTCATGCAGTGGGGTTTTGATTTCATACGAGAAATAAATCCACCATCCTCGATGTATCACAAATGGATACTCATGACCACTGACTACTTGACGAAATGGATAGAAGCGATCCCCATGAAGCAAGCTATCGATGCAGTCATCATCCAATTTATGGAGATAAACATATTATCAAGATTCATATGTCTTGTCAAGATCATAACAGATAACACGAACGCATTCAAGTCCAAGAGGATGGAAATTTTTTGTCAAGATTACAATATAACCCTGGGGCATTCTACGACGTACTACCCACAAGGAAATGGGTTAGAATAATCCTCAAATAAAATCCTAACCAGGATCATCAAAAGACTCCTGCAAGACAATAAGAAAGATTGGCATAAAAATCTTATCTATGTGCTGTGGGCAGATCAGGTTACCACCAAGAATTCCATATCAACGTTGCCTTTCTAGATTGTATATGGAGCAGATGCAATTTTCCATACCACACTGAGGTTTCCCATTAGAAAATTGTTGCAAGAGAAGGAGGCCGAGCCAAATGATGTGCATAGAAGAATAAATCAGTTGGTTCACACACAACATATGAGGGAACAGGTGTACAATCAATCACAAATCCACCAAGAAAAGATAAAGAAAGCCTTTGAAAAGCATTCCAAGAAAGAATATTTCTGGTTGAGTGATCTGGTGTTGAGATGGGACGAGAGAAATGAGGACAAAGGAAAGCACGAAAAGTTCGATAATATGTGGACGGGTCCATTCAAAATCGGTGCACATCATGGAAATAATTCTTATTTTTTGGAAGAAATGGTGAGTGCGTTGGTTGGGGGCCTATAAATGGAAGTTTCCTCAAACATTATTTGATGAAATGATTTTCATTTAAGTCACATGTCATTGTAAATAGTTGTTTTATTTTTGTTTCAAGTCAGTAGGTCAATAGAAAATTGAAGCCTAAAGTGAAAGCCCTGTGTTTATGCCGAGTCTCTTAAAATTTGCATCGATAGGTTTAGGTTGTGTTTTGTTTTTCATATTGTAGTGTCTAAGAGTCAAAATAAGGCCCAATGGTCAAGCACTTGGTTTATTGTTCTTTGCTACCTCGTGGGGAGGATAACATCCCCATTAGAGCCAACTATTAGCACCTCCATTTTTATTTCAGTTAGAGTCAGTTTTTGGTCGAGTTATGGCCCATGTGTCAAAACATGTGAATTCAGGTATGTAAAAATGAAGGGGTCGAAGTCAGCAAGTGGCCAGTTGGCCCTTGGAAATGGGAATGTATGTCAGAGTCAAAACATGCCTAAATGGTATGGGTATGTTGTTCCCAGAGACTCAGGTCTTGTCAGTTAGTCTCTACGTGCCCTAGGTTGAGTCAAGCAGTTAATGAAAGTCACATCGGCTAGTGTTGTAATGATTATCAGTTCATTATGAAAGCTGAAGGAATGAAAAATCACGACGTTCATATCATGTATACTCTGCAGCCCTTATCACATGTACCTTACACGCGGGGATATGTTATGGAAAATCTGCAGTTCGATTCGAAACATCTAGTCGCCATGAATTCAGTGTTCCTTGGAATGATTCCTCCTTTCACCCGATCTATTATAAATCCCAAAGGTTCTACACCCATTTTATTCATGAAATCAGATTCATGCTTTGTTCGTAAGTGTTTCTCGCAGGCCTAGGTTGATCGAATTCTCCATCTTGAGCATTTGCTGGATCCATTGTGTGTAAGATAAATATTTGTCGCGCCATGGCAACCTCCCAAAATGTAAAGAAGAGAACGCGAAGGGGAAGAATCGCTAGCCCCGAGCCCCAAAGAGACTGGGATTCATTCTCACTCATGACAAACATCCCCAAGGATATAAAGGGAGTTCTCCCTTTACTCGCAGGAACGATGACATCACACCGCACAAAACCTGGAGTGGAAGGACCTGCAAAGGAAGGAAGGATTGTAGAGGCCATGTCTCCCCAGCAATAAAGACCTCGAAGAAGGGGTAGGTAAAAGAAGAATAAGGAAGCTAGGGAAACCTGAATCCCAAATGAGCAGCGCGCAAGATATTTTGCTGAAAAATTACTTATGCGCGATGTCCGGTTGGAGCCTGTGGAAGGAAAAAGATGAGAAAGTAGGAGAAGAATGAGGAGGATACAATCCATGGGCACCTATGGTCAAGAGCCATCTCAGCAGTTGAAATAGGAGAAACTAGCCATCACCGAATTGTACCAAGAAAATAGGGAGTTGAGACAACATCTAGCGACAAGGACCCTGGGAGTGTCAGCAACGCAAAGCCGCGAAGGGAACATGATGTGGATCAAAAGATAACTCAGAGAGGCAGAGGATACAATCATATAGATGCATGAAGCATAGAGGATGTCAGAAGAAGGGTATGTGAAGCACTCCAGAGAAGTTGAAGTGACCGAGGAGAAAGCTCGTGTGGCTCTTGCCGACGAACAAAATAAACAAGATTAGCTGAGTTCATTCCTGTATCTACAAACATAAAGAAAATCTTGAAATTTTTTAAGGAGACATCACCCTGAGACATTTTTCCATTTTGATAACGACCATGACTGTCTGTAGCCACTTGTTGCGCACATTCCCCCCAACAAATGAGCACGCAATAGAAATCAATGCCATTACAGTAGACAACGGGACTCTGACAAACACTTGTCCATTCATATATCTAATCGAAGGAAAGAATTGACGCATCACTCCCTCATGATGAGACCTGATCAATAACCAAATCCCCATGGCAGATTACAAACAATCATGATGTAGCCATATGTATTTGTTGTCTATTTTTGGAAAAGCATCATGCAAAGAGTTTTGTAATGCAGAATAGTCAGTTGTCTAGTTTTAGAGATAGTAGTCAGAATAGAAGGGTAGCCCAAGAGACGCCCTCACCTATATATTTGATCTTTTTGATGTAAGCTAGGTTGGTTGGAAAAATTAGTATAGACAGTTATTATTGTATGTAGTTTGAGCTCGATCGAAATTTAATGAAAAAGTCCTGAATCTTTGATGAAAAGATTCTAATTGTAGTAGTTGGATGTATTGTTTTCCTCTTTTTGCATATGTGCTTCATGTTTTCTTTATTCATATCCTTTTCTATCTAAATCAGAATGAAATTTCAAACCTATGGATTTGTTGTGCAATGCTCCTTGTTCGCGCCATCTAGAAAAAACGTTTTCTTCTAAGTTAAACTCTGAATTCATCCTCAATGGTGCTTCGAGTTGCTTTCTATATTTTCTCCCTGCCCCCACACAACGATTTTACACTGAAGACTATTGCTCTCTTATCCTTTATCCTCTCAAGTTTCAGTCACTAAGTCATTTTTCCCCATCGTCTTTTCTCGAATTGACTCCATAGCCCAGGGTCTTACTCTTTTGTGACAATATAACCAGAACCCATTATTTCAAAGGTGTTAAATATAGCCATATCTTCAAAGCCATATCTCATGTTAAGATCGTGTCTCCCGAGAGAGCCCTCTCCATGTCCGAAAGGCTAGTTTTGGGTCTCAAAGTTGGTTGAAATAGTTACCTTAGTCATTTGTTTATTAGCCGAATAGATTTTTCAGAGTGCTAATAGAATATACAACTACAATTCGAGTGAAACTCCTCGAATTATATATTATTACTACATCTAATTTAAATCGAGGAAGGCACAAATTAAAAATCAAGCTAAACGTATTGATTTTTTTTCTGGAAAACAGATGTTATGTACACTAGCAGTGTTTGGGTATTGGCCCAATAATTTGAACTTGTCAAGATGGGAGTAGTGAGAAAATAAAACAATCTTCCTGCAACTAAATGAAATGCGATCATCCTAATCCACCACCAACTAAACGTTTTAGTGGACATATTTAAATCCCCACAAGCATTTTCAGTAGATGGATAATATCCTTGGGATTTTACAAAAGTGGTGTTATGATTTTCCTACAATCCTCTTTGAATGGGTCCTCAGATTTAAATATACTCTTTGTCAGAGAACTGTTATAGAAAGATTTGCCTAACCCTATGCAAATTTTCTTAGAAGCCCTTTTTCCATTTCCCTATGCAAACTTGAAGTCCCCTTTTGCAAATCCCTGAGCTAAAAACATTATTTCTCCACATATATGCACCTTACCTATTTTAAAACATGTGTGTACACAAGTTGCACCACTACAGCCCTTGTACATCAAATTTTGTGCTCAAAATTAAAAAATGGTGTTGGGTTTCCATGTCACGTCACGAGATCCATGATCCTTGACCTTCCATATACCGAAAATGTTCTGACTCATCCCTTTAGTTCCACTTGAAGGCTATAAATGGTCCAAATACAAGCTATGGAAAAGGGGATAAGAATTCAACTTTGAGAGCAAAGTTACTCTGGAGAAATTATTCACTTCATATTGAGTCTGCATCCCTTTGTCCTTTTAAGTCTTAACACATTGTTCAGCCCCCAAGATCTTACCTCCTTGATTGAGAACTTCATTATCTCTCTTATATGAGCTTGCCATTGGTGGAGGCCCAAATGGAAGGGACTTAGTTTCTTAGTTCCGAACCGTGTCGACACAGAAGTTTATAATTCATTCACTTCTGTTGATTACATTTTAATAGAAATACTCTTTTCTCATCCAATTAATATCTTGAAAATATTTGAATTGTTATTCTATGGGAATATTTTTTATGAATGCCGATGGATTATGCTATTGAATGTGCTAACTTTATATATTATCACCACATGCTTGTGTTTCTTGGTTGTTGAGGACAAGTTGCAGGTGTATTACTTTGAGTCAAGTGCTCAACGATGGACTTCATCGAACGTCTAGATGAGGTAGGATCTTTATCTTGTCTCATTAGCATATTTGTTTATATAGCATATTTGATATTGGAGTTGATTTCTACAGTTATTTTTGTCTATTGTGGTTTACCCCTAGCCATAGAGATATTTTCCTCATAACATAATTGGTGACCATACTGGGGATATGATATTGTTTTCGGGGTTTGGAGTGCTTTTCTCCTTTAATTTCTCTCGTTTATATTGAGTTTCATTTCGTCTGATTTCTTGACAGCCTCTGTTCATTCCGAGTCTGAGTTTCTTAGCCTTATCCTTAGCTCAACTATGTTTTAACACAGATACGCAAGTTTTTACCTGATAGTCGCATACATACACATGTTGTATTTCTGCAAGAGGCATATATACAGACTTTTCTCCCAAACAATCGTGTACATCATCCTTTTCTTCTTGGTTCCTGGGTTTGATATTTTCTGGGTAAGTTTTGATGGTTGTTGAGTCTTCTTAGGTCTTTATTATGACTGTTAAGTGTCTGTGGAATGACATGAAACCTTTCTTTGGTTGAATTTTTGGGCAGTGCCTTTCTCATCATCCTTTTCATTTTATTGTCCTTGCATCTTGGGCTGGGTGTTTGCTTCTTGATATCCTAATTGGTTTGTCTCTGTTTACATATAGTAGAGTCTTTATATCAAGCTTTTTTTCAGTCCTTGCATTTTCATTCTTTTATATTGACAATACAAAAATATTAGGCATTTTTCATTATTGGAATTTGATCTTTTGAGTTCTTATCATTAATCTTAGTATATGTAAGGAAATATTGCATCTTATTTGGAATTGCAGAACTAAATTGAAAATTTCATTTTGAAAAGCTTATCATTTATTGGGAATTGAAATTAGGACTTTGCATTTTATTCATATTCATTTATTTTACTTGCTGAGTCATAACATCATTAGTTTCACGATCACACCTTTTCTGAGTAATCAAGGCCACTAAAAGAAACATTGATAATTTAAAATTGATTAGAATCGATTTTATTTTCTAGGGTGCACAAACTAGCCTAGGATTTAGAGCCTTGGAATAGGATTTTGTGAGTAAAATTATCCAAGGCTATTAAATCAACAAATCTGTCTGACTAAGGGAGTAGAGAAATCTATTGTATAATTGGTGACGTCAGGAGTCTCTTCTTACACCAGAGTTAAGCATGAGGTCACGTGAGGTTGGTTGAGGGGATATCCCCCCAATACCTTCTTAGCGTCAGACATATTTCTAGGGATCTATTTGTATATGGGGATCTTGATAGTACCTTTAACTTTGTAAGAGGTGGTGCTTTCAAGGTTTCGAGCTTTGTTACTCTGGCCATATGATGGACTTGACTTACAACTATTCTCCTGCATAGTTACCACATAGGTTCGTGCAGGGGTTATTCTATAGGTACCCGGGGTCAGATAAGGGTCAAACAACACACAAACTTTATGGAGGATTACCTCTCCGGGGGGATCTGACCGACTAGTTTTTAAGCCCATGAGGGACCTTATAACTAATTTTGATACCTCCGATCTTTAGCAAGGAGTCTCAAGCCCCTCTTGGGAGAGGCATGCTTACTTTAGGGAGGGAGGCCCCTTTCAACCACTTTATCCTGTCTGTGTGCATATTGGCCTTTTCTTTATTTTACTTTGGGTGTTCTCTTTGATCATTATTTGACCTTATGATTTTGTATTGCACCGTGATTTTTCATTATCATGGATAGTGGAGTCCCTTTGAATCCCCCATTTAGTGCTACCTCCCCCATGACATTGGCCCATTTCATGGGGATGAATCCGTCCATGTTTCATAATGGTATGCATACTTATGATACTTAGTCAATTCCTTGGGTCTCTAATCATTTTCCTCTTGATATTCCAAACATGCCTTCATCCTTTCCATCCTCTCCCTTGCCTTCTTACATGAATCCTAGTTTTGGATCTGGGGGAACGATGGCTACGTTTTCTACATATTCATTTGATAGGAGTCATATCCCTTAACCGACTCTCACTGTGGGAGGTTGGAATCTCCCTTCTTATGGATCCAATCCTGGCTTCATTCTTCCAGGAGCAAGTGCTCAAATGAGTTGTTATTCCACTTATTACACCCCATCAGTGTATCCTTTGTCCTCCATGCCAGTTTCTATGAACACTCTTACCATGGATGACCTCCATTTGTCCTCTGGTATTTCATACGGAGGGAATTAGTTTTATGGTACGAGATACCCCCTTCATGGAACCCCTTTGTATGGGGGAAACATACATCCTCAACCGAATAACCCGTGTCACGTCCTTTTCTCCTCAGAGACATATAATTCAATGATGATGCCTGTTCAAACCCATATGAATCAATTTGGTGGAGGATACTACCTTTACAGGAAGGGACAGGTTGTAGACTAGGATCCTTCTTGGTCTTCAATGTATAAATACCAGTCTTTCACAAGACCTTGGTCTCAAATGCTTCAATTAACCTCCGCCACCAGTCCAGTCACTGCAGGTCATACTCGAATTCCATAACCAACCTATGCTAGTCATGTTGGAGATTGTTTGAAAACCTCTGCAAGCCATGTTGAAGACCAACAACCAACCATTGTAAGTCATGCTGGGGGAACCACTCTAGTCGCCATGAGTCATAATGACATCATATCTCCAACTTTGGTCATCCATACTGGAGAATCATCGCCAACCTCTGTACATCATCTGGTGGATGAACCACCAACCTATGCTAGTCACACTGAGAGCATGTCACCAACCATTGTGAGTAATGCTGAGGGAATTCATACGATTGAGAAACCTTGATGTCTGGGGCATAATCCAAAGTTATTTTGTAGGATTTGCAAAGGAGGTCATTTAACCTTCTTGTGTCCTACTACTATCCTAGTAGAAGAAATGCAGTCCTTATCCGATAACCCTTCAAGTTTAGAGTCGTCTTTGGTTTCTCAACACTCTGTTTCTCCTTTGATTGACATGACAATCGTGTTGATGCAATCATCACCTGACCCTACTCCTATTTTTAGGAGTGAGACATATTTTGACCATTTCATTAACATTTCTAGTCATGTACCTTCTAAACAAGAGAGAGTCTTACTCGCCCCAAGTACTCTCCCTCCAAGTATTGAAGAAGTTACCTTTGACTGCGATGTTCTTATGGGGTATCAAATTCCTTCTCCTATGCCTTTTCAGATAAGAGGCGTTCTCCGATATGTCATTGAGAAGGTAACATCCTCTATCACTTTATCCTCCTCGACTTGGAAATATTTGGGTTTTCCCAAGCTCATGTAAGCTATTCGTAAGTTATTGACCTTTCATAGAAATCCTGTATGGGAGCCTTGGTCCCCCCATGACATGCCGCCTAGAAACAACCAACGAGTATGATTTAATATCTTTTTTGACTCTCTCAAAAGATAAAAGATTTTTGAGTGAACTTATCTCTTTCACACTCATAAATTGGATTTGAAAGGACATCTATTTGGTGCAAGTTTATCCCTTTTTCAAACCAAGTAGACTAAGATTGTGAAAAAGGACATTTTTTTGTGTTAAGGTGTAATTGCATCTCATTCTCTCGCTTGAAGTATTGAGCCTATTGTTGGTTCTTGATTTTGCATTATAAGACTTTCACCTCAGCAATTTACATCATCATCCAAGCAAAGCCTTGTTTATATCCTTTGCATATTGACACCCTATACCCAAGAGGAAACATTCCCCCAAGTGTCCATCTCTCGCATGAACATCCTTTCATTGAGCATAGGTATGTTCCACTACTGGAACTAGATTGCTTACTCACGACACTCATTTCCTCCTTTGTATCATAACATTCATTTGACTATGAAAAAACAAAAAAAGACAAGTAGGAAAATAATATTATATTATATTGGCAACAATCGTGTCACCTTTGAACATAGCACAAAATTTTTGAGTCAACTTGTCATCAAAATTTTGGGTTTAGCACGACCTTAGGAAGATGAGCTCATTACAAAGAGTTTACTCCCCCAACTGGTTACTCTTCCAGTCCCTATGGAGAGTTTGATTGATGCCTCTTGCATCTCAAAGTTTCATCATTGAAGTCTATGCTGCCAGAGTCTTCCATGTGTCTCATGCTCTTGTTCAAAGGATGTCTATCAACCTGTGTCAGCCATTCCTCAGAACTCTTGAATTTTCATGTTGGCCTTACCCTCACTGTGTCTCAGAGTTACATGAAGTTGTAGTCCTATTGTGCACCCTAGTCCTACTTTCCTCATTGGTAGGTAACCTTGAACTCAAAAGTTGACATTTCATCATTGGTCACTGATTGTATGGTTTCCCTTGTGTTCGACAGGAAGAAATATATTCACACATTGGGATTCATGCAGTGTATTGGATGCCATTAGCCTTATTGGTGGTTTCCTCACCTTTGTCAACAATTTTCCTTATTGGTTTCTATTCAGAGGGTCTTTTTCGTGTACCACTTGCATCTGGTACACGCGAAAGATGCACAGGGTCATTGGTTCATGAACATGTTATTTGTCTGATTTTCTCCAAATAATCAAGCTCCTGCTTTGTACCTCGTGATGAATGATGAGAGGTGTCTCAATGCTCTTTTTTCAATGGGTATCCTTCCATCGACTTCAACTCATCTATTCTAGAGATGATACCTAGAGTCCTATGAGTACCTAGAGGCTTGTAGTCATTAGTGGAAATTTCTATCACCATCGACAATTGGGAATACATCAATGTCTCCTGATCAATGGATTCTTCAAGTATTCAACCCCAACACCTTTATTCACACTTGTAAGAATGTACTCAGTGCCTTGATACCTACTTTAATTATTGGTAGGCTATCTCGTGTTTGTTAACAATATACCTTAATGATCGGTAATCAAACAAAGTCTCATTGTGTTTGACCTCAACTCCTTTATTCACATGATGTAGAATTTCCCCTGTGGAAGATCATGTATAAGACTTGAAGACATCAGTTCATAGTCACAACTTTCCTAAGCTTTTTCTATCTTTCATTGGACCAGTACCTATGTGACTTCAGTGACCATGGGAGATCAGATTGTACTCCATTGTATACAAACATATGCATATTGATTTTGAGACTGGTTTTACTAGGCCTTGTTCGTGACTGTGAAAATATTTGGCATTTATCCACCTTTTTATTTCCTACTCATGGCCATGAACAATTGTTTGGTATATTTTCACATGGATCTGCAATGTAATTCCAATTGGAAGCCATGTGCGCAAATTCAGTACAGATTGTAATATTCTCATGAGCAACTAGTTCTTCCAGCTAGGTATCCATTACTCCACTTCTGGGTATTATAATGTATTTCGTCCATCGTAGATACTCCTCTGACCTCACACATTAAGGTGCATCTGTTATAGAAATATTTTCCTCACCCTATGCAAATTTGCTCAAAAGGCCTTTTTCCATTTCCCTATGCAGAATTGAAGTCCCTTTTTGCAAATCCCAAAGCTAAAAACATTATTTTCCACATATACGCACCCTACCTATTTTACAACATGCTTATACATAGGTTGCACCACTACAACCTGCGTACATTGGGTTTTTTGCTCAAAATTAAAAAATGGTGTCGGGTTTCCATGTCACGTCACGAGATCCATGATCCTTGACCTTCCATATAATGTAAACTTTTCGACTTGGACCTTTAGTTCCACTGAAGGCTATAAATGGGCCAAATTTGAGCTATGGAAAAGAGGAGAAAAATTCAACTTTGACAGCAAAGTTACTCTGGAGAAATTATTCACTTCATATTGATTTTGCATCCCTTTGTCCTTTTAAGTCTGAACACATTGTCTAGCCCCCAAGCTCTTCCCTAATTGGTTGATAACTTCATTGTCTCTCTTATATGAGCTTTCCTTTGGTGGAGGATTGAAGTGGTGGAGGCCCAGCTGGAAGGGACTTATTTTCTCGGTTCCGAACCGTGCCAGTATGGAAGTTTGTACCATTCACTTCTGCTTATTACATTTTAATAGAAATACTCTTTTCTCATCCAATTAATATCTTGCAAATATTTGAATTGTTATTCCATGGGAATATTTGTTATGAATGTTTATGGATTATGCTATTGAATTGCTAACTTTATATATTATCACCATATGCTTGGGTTTCTTGGTTGTTGAGGACAAGTTGCAGGTGTATTTCTTTAAGTCAAGTGCTCAACGGTGGACTTCATCAAACGTTTGGACAAGGTAGGATATTTATCTTGTCTCGTTAGAATATTTGTTTATATAGCATATCTAAGATTGGAGTTGATTTCTGCAGTCATTTCCCTCTGTTGTGGTTTACCCCTAGCTATAGAGATATTTTCCTCGTAACAAGCACGCATGCTCAAACTTGTGGAAAGGAACTGCCAACGTCTCTCAGATCATTGAAACATGCATTTAAATTTCAGAAGGAATGATTAGAAAACACTATAATAGATTCAACTCCTTATAATCAAATTATCCCCATCCAAGGTTATTCGATTCGTACGACATTCTAAATTTTATACAGTTAATACTACACTTTCATATATGTAAATCTCTTAGTATTTACGATTGTTTCAACAGAGAAACACAACCTATATGTAAATCTCTATGTATTAGGTACTGTTAAAAAAATGACTTGTTATTCAGGACATTTTGAACAACAAGAAGTAATTTATATGTAAGAATTCCAATAGAGAAACACCTTATGGAATTGAAGAACCTACATGAATTAATTTAAACTACAATCTGTGTAATACATTCCACTTAGAAAAAAAATAGAATTTAAGTATGTAAATAACATAAGTGTTTTTTCGAAATCAAGCTATACTTCCATACAATTTATCATAGAAGTTTAACTAGTCATTGTGATCCTACTGGTCGAAATCCAATTCACATCAGTAGATAAAATTTATACCTCTCAATAGCTTAAAACTTTATCATTATTCAACATTTATGCATGCATTTTCAATGTACAATTCATTATTTATTTAACAGTTAAATAATTTTAACAATAAAATACCGTAACCAATAAAGTAAGGACGGTGAGATAGGTCCTTCAGCCTGGCCTTGTGCAACATTCGTCTACCTTCACCTTCTAATCCAATGACTTCACTAGTACCTCCCAATGAACGCTAGGGGTACTCTTCTCCCCCCTTATCCCCCCGAGACGCAAATGGGTCACACACAAAGTCACAGACCAAAACTAGCTCAAGATTTCCCTCGCAAGAAGAGGCTTCCACCTTTTTCACAAACTTGCAACTCAACTCACACAAGTAAACTTAGTTAATAAAATTTTTAACAACATTTCATTCATCCAACAATAGGGTCCCTCCTTCCTCGCCATTCTTTTAATAAGAAAATTCACCTTGACACTTGTCATCTCATGCACAATTTACTAACTTTTAATAATTAAATTTAAGATTACTCACTCTCAACACATGTCACACTTTCCCAAGTTGCACATGTTTAATCTTTTATTTATTTATTTAAATAATTATGTATTTTCCCTCACACTCCTCAATTAGTTCCTAGATTTTTTCCTAGTTGTCCCTTAGTTCCCCAATTTCTGTTTTATTGTGTTCCCTAACTAAATTACAGTTGGAGTTTGAGTAGGACTCCTCTCTCAGTTAGGATTTAGAGTCTAAATTGACTTGAGATTCTAACTCTATGTTACCTACCCATTCTCTCATGAAAAAAAATATTTTAAGTACAAAATTCATTTTATTAATTTTATGCACATACGGTGCACATGTCTTAATTTATTTTCCCTTATCTATATTGTAATTAATATAATCTCCCTTAGACCCATTTCTAAATTTCTAGAATTTTATTAAGACTAACAAATAAACTAATATTTTTTTATGTTCCCTTTCAAGTTTAATACAAAATTATATAAATTCATTTATCTTTTCTATCAGTTCTAATTAATAGTTTTATTCTTAATTCTAACAAGTCTAAGTGTTCATTTCCTTTCCTAAGGTATTTTATAATTTTATTAACTCATAATTTATTCATGCAACATGCCCTTCAATATGCACCTCTGTGTTCCAAGGGTGCGACTCGCTATTGACTTAGTTTTGAATTTGTTTGATGTTTGGAGTCAATACTCCACTTGTCGACCTTGTGTGAGACTAAGGGATTAATGAGGAATAAGGAATCCACCTTGTTGCGTTCCCATCAAAAATCCTCATGAGCGACTATCTTAGTCTTCCCTCACGACATCGCGAACCTCCTGAAATAAGGTAGTTATTAACCTTTAGTTCAGGTCACGATGGGGGTGCTAGTAGGCCGTGACAAGGATGTTGCCACACCTCTCCCTCATCAATATGCTATATGTGGTTCACTTTACTCCAAATGTGAGTTGGATTAGTAGGCATCACCATGCCTGCATCCACTGAAAAATATAGTATTAATGACTCATAAAAATGAAATCCATAGTGAATCATCATCAATAATATATGTGTATAAAATCAAGTACTCATAACCAAAGTAAATGGTCCACAACATGACTCAATATGGATTCGAAGGAAGTCTTTTGATGGCATCAACATCCTCATCATATCATGTTTCATGCAAACTTATGAAAACTCATTATAATACCTATCAATGCTATACATTAATATCGATAACATATCAATTTCAATTCTAAATCATAGCATAAACACATACACCAAAACAGATAATCATAATGTGCCATGTTTTAACTGGATCACTTGCTCGCAAGTGTCCTCAAAGAATAAGTCAGTGTATAAAATGTGATCAATGGAGATGGATGTTACATACACCCCCTCTTGTTTTAAACTTCATCCTGAAGTTTGTACAATCTAATAGTGAAAGTAATAAATATAACTGTTACTAATCTATATATCAAATTGTCAAAATAAATAAGGAAACTATTAACGCATCTCATATGCATCCTCCCAAGTAGAATAATGTGGACTATAACTGTCCCACTAGACCTTGACCTGATCGACTATTCAATTCCTTGGTTTTTGAGTGTGATGGTCCAATATACAGATTGGCACCACTATGAGAGCCCCCTCATTTGATACCTTCAATGAACTCAAGTCAATAACATGTGACAGATTTGAAATATAATGACGTAAAAGTGATACATGAAACACATCATGCATATGCCTCAAAGAATAAGGTAAGTCTAGTCGGTAAACCACAGGTCATTTATTTTATACAACTTCGAAAGGTCCCACAAAACTTGGAGAGAGTTTAGCTCCATTTCCAAACTTAATCTAACTCTTACATAGCTTCACCCAAAAAAAAACTTTATCCCCAACCTCATAACTACATTCAATACGATGCACATCCACATAACTCTTTTTTCGGTCTTTCACTTCTTTAATCCTTTTCCTTATGGATTGCATTTGTTCTTCCATTTACTGAATTACTTATTGTCCCACCAAGACTCTATCCTCTAGTCGATCCCAACTCATAGGTGTTTGACACGGTCATCTCTAAAGAAACTCGAAAGGTGCCATGTTTATCGAACTATGATAACTGTTGTTGTACACAAATTATACCAATGGTAAGAATTCTTCTCATCTTTTCTATTGATCCATCACGTACATTCGAAGCATATCCTCTAGAATTTGATTTTTCCTTTCAGTTTTTCCATCTGTTTCAGGGTGATATGTTGTACTAAAATTCAATTGCATTCCCAAGGCCTCTTGGAAACTAGTCCAAAAACGTTCGATGAATACCGATCCTTGATCAGATATTATCTTTTTTGGTACACCATGCAATCTCACAATTTCATTAACAAAAATTCTAGCTATGTCTAGTGTTTGATATGTTGTACGAACTTGAATAAAATGCACACTCTTCGTCAAAGTGTCGATAACTACAAAAATAGAATAGTGTCTCCTTTCCATCAATGGTAATCCCACAATAAAATCCATCGATATAACTTCCCATTTTGTTTCAGGAATCGCATATGGTTGTAATAATCTCGCTGGATGTCTATGTTCATCCTTCACCTACTGACATTCAAGACATTTTTCCACATAGTTAACTATATAAGTCTTCATTCCTTTCCAAAATAATAGTGGTTTAATATATGCATTCAGTTTTCGTGACTCCAGGATGAGCCATGTACACTTCTTGATGAGCTTCGTTCAAAATTAAATTTCTCGATTCATCATTTAGTGGTAAATAAATTATTCCATTATATCTTAGTAGTCCGTCACTATTCGAAGAATAACCCTCATACCTTGGTACCATCATGGTATCTTGTTTGATACTGTCCTTTACATCCTTGTACTAGTCATCATCAATCTGTAATGATAAAATATTTCCTTGAAGATTCGTCCTTAAGGGTATTATTGAGAAAATGTGAGGCCTTTGACTCAATGCATCTGATACTCTATTAACTGTTTCCTTGATATACATGATCTCAAAATCATACTCACTTAAAAGTTTTGACCAACATCTTTGTCGTGTGTTCAGGTCACTCTGAGTAAAAATGTGTTGTAATCCACTATGACCAGTTTTCAAATAGAATTTCCATCCAATAAGATAATGTCTCCATACTCATAAGGCATAAACAATTGATAATGATTCCAAATCGTGTGTTGCATAATTCTCTTCATTCCTCATTAGTTTCCTTGAAATGTATGCGATCACTTGATCGTCTTGCATTAATACTCTACCTAATCCTTCCTTGGATGTCTATGTTCATCCTTCACCTACTGACATTCAAGACATTTTGCCACATAGTTAACTAAATCAGTCTTCATTCCTTTCCAAAATAATAGTGGTTTAATATATGCATTCATTTTCGTGACTCTAGGATGAGCCATGTACACTTCTTGATGAGCTTCGTTCAAAATTAACTTTCTCAATTCATCATTTAGTGGTAAATAAATTCTGCCATTATATCTTAGTAGTCCGACACTATCCAAAGAATAACCCTCATATCTCGGTACCATCATGGTAACTTGTCTAATACTGTCCTTTACATCCTTGTACTAGTCATCATCAATGTGTAATGATAAAATATTTTCTTGAAGATCCGTCCTTAAGGGTATTATTGAGAAAATGCAAGGTCTCCGACTCAATGCATCTGCTACTCTATTAACTGTTTCCTTGATATACATGATCTCAAAATCATACTCACTTAAAAGTTCTGACCAACATCTTTGTCGTGTGTTCAGGTCACTCTGAGTAAAAATGTGTTGTAATCCACTATGATCAGTTTTCAAATAAAATTTCCATCCAATAAGATAATGTCTCTATGCTCATAAGGCATAAACAATTTCTAATGATTCCAAATCATCTGTTGCATAATTATCTTCATTCCCAATTAGTTTCCTTGAAATGTATGCGATCACTCGATCGTCTTGCATTAATACTCTACCTAATCCTTCCTTGGATGCGTCCGTGCATACCAAGAATTCCTCGTCCATATCAGGAAACTTTAATATCAATGATGTTGTCAATAATTCCTTAATCTTTTGAAATGCTTCTGCGCATTTCTCCTACCATACAAATTTATTGTTTTTCTTCTGCAATTCTGTAATTGGATTTGCTATTTTTGAAAACCCCTCGATGAAGCGTCTATAGTAACCTGTTAATCCCATAAAACTACATACTTCTTGCAACACATTTTTTGGTGTTGTCCATTCCATAATATCCTCTACCTTTGCTGGATCCACAATGATACCTTCTCCAAAAATAATGTGTCCCAAATAATGAATCTTTGTCTGATAAAATGAACATTTTGACAACTTTCCATACAACTTGTTTTCTCTTAAACACTACAAAACTAATCTCAGATGTTTGTCGTGATCCTCTTTAATCCGAGAGTAAATTAGTATGTCGTCAATAAATAACTGTACAAACTTGTCCAAGTATTCACGGAATACCCCATTCATTAAAGTCATGAATACACCTGGTGAATTCATCAATCCAAACGATAATACATTAAATTCATAATGTCCAAATCTAGTTTTAAATGTGGTCTTAGGGATATCTTCCTCTTTGATTCACAACTGATGATATCCTGATCTCAAGTCAATCTTTGATCAAATAAGTCCTCAATTCTTGGTAACAGGTACTGGTTCTTAATCATGGGTTTGTTTAATTGACGATAGTCAATGCAAAGCCTCCACGATCCATCCTTCTTTCTTACAAAAATCACTGGTGCACCCTATGACGATACACTTAGATGTATAAGTCAAAATTATATTAACTCCTTCAATTGCATATTTAACTCTTGCAATTAAGGTGTCAACATCCAATTTGATGTTTAAATCTATGGTAAATTCCAATTCTCTTTCTGGCGGTAAACCTGGTAGTTCCTCAGGAAATACATCAACAAACTATGATACTACGGGGAGGTTTTCTAATCCTTCTGTGTCCCCCTTTTCGTTATGGACTAAGATAGAATATAACTTACATACCTTACACATATTTTTCTGTAATTGTAGGGAATAAATAAATCTCAGCGACACTCCTTGGTTTCTTCCCACAATTATTCTACTCTGTCCCAAGTCATAAATTAAACTTAATTGTTTCATCTTACAGTTAATTATCACATCGTGCAATTCTAACCAATCCATTCCAATCACAATAAGATCCTAAGATGGTGACATAAAGGTTTACATTTACGAAGAAATCACCTAAATTAATGTTACTATCCTTAACCTTTCCTCCAATTTTTTTCTTCGCACCAGATGCCAATTCTACATATCTAAACTCATCTTGTTCGACTTCCTTCATCTTAATTCTTTTAAGTGCAACACTAGATATACAAATTTCAGCAGCTCATGGATATATCAAAATACTAAATTGTTGATATGCTATCATACTTGACGTCTTGAGAATTGTAGACTTATGCTCATCCCAAAGGTTATTCACCACTGCATGAATCCTATGGGCCTTGCCCAGATCTCCCACTATCATCTGTCCTGTTGATCTGATAGTTCCTTCCTTCTCAATAGTAAAATATCTCTGATAGTGTGTCTCTCCACAAGTCCAACACTCGTTATTAGGGTTGATGCTCCTAGTTCCAAAGGAAGAATATATTGGTTTAGGGTTCTGAGGCCCTGATATGTTCTGCGATACAGATCTATACTACTATTGTTGTTGAGGATGACACTGTTGTTGTTGTATTGGTTCTCTATATGGAGTCCTCTAACTGGTACTCTGTTTACGTGGTGTATAAAATATAGGTCCTCTGGGTGTATCACAGTGCCCATAAGTCTGTCTATAGAGTTTGCTATTGCAACACTCTATGTGGCATCTATCTTGTCTTCTTGGAACAAGTCCTACCCTGACCCCCACTATTCAAATATTCTTCAATGATGAAAGTTTTCTGTATTGCATTGTGCAAAGTCTAAGGTATCGAGATCGTCACCTTAGCACGAATGTTGAAGTTGAGACCAAAAACAAACTTATTAACCTTTAATTACTCAGTATTCATATGCAAAGCATATATGAACAAATCCATAACCTAGCCTCATGCTTTCATACTGTACAACTACCTTGTCATAAAGCGTTGAATTCATTAAGTTGGTGCTCAATGAATTCATCAGATATGTACCTCTCTCAGAATTATTTCTCGAACAATTCCCAGGACAAGTCTTCAACGACCATGTTTAGTTGTGGTAAGAGTGTCTTCCACCAAAGAAGCACACTCCCTTTCAATTGAAAGACTGCCATGCAGAACTTCATGTTGGAGGTATAATCGCGCAATGCAAATCACATTTCCATATTCTCCAACTAAGATTTGGGGACTAAACCGTTAGTGGAACCCCAGAACTTGGAAAACTTTACCTTCTCGAGTTCTCTATGAACACTACGACTAACTATAGGAGGGCTCTGTGAACCCTCATTGGGTACAGACTCTCTTCCCTCATCACGATCATGGCGATTTATCAACGCCTTTGACATCCTCTAAAAGGACCTCATCATACCTACAACATCTCCCACCGCAACATGCTCCTGCTCAATAGTTTTCTCTTCTCCCTGTGGAGCATATCCCTCGGGTGTGGTTGTACTCGGAGGAAGCGTACCTATTCCTCCCGCACCCCGACACCTACTAGTCCTCCATCCTCTAACCATGATACCTGTCATAAACAAAATTCAGTTTACATTAGTAATACATCTTTAATTATTAAATATAAGGCAATGAAAGGCGTAACAAGTCCGGTGTCGCAGAGTTAAACCCTGCTCTGATACCATATGTAACATCCCTCCACTACTTAACATTTAAGCGTAAGTGAAAACAAAGGTTATATATATATATATATATATATATATATATATATATATAAACAAGAGTAACTTTCACAAAACACAACTAAACTTCCTCAATAATATTAACATGTAAATAATTCTTCACTTACAAATAAAGGAACGATCTAATTCATTACGTCAAAAAAACTTTAAATCAAATGATAATTCCAAAGGTTTCTAACCAGTAACGCGATATGGTAATCATGAAAAACTCAACACAATACCCTTTTTAAATTGCGCAACTTGCGCCTTAATTGATTTAGACCGAAGTGCACATGTTAATCTACAAAAATCACTAATTATTTATTTTTCCGCCCGCTTCTAAACTCATTAGAATCATGACGTTAATATGATTATAAGTATACATCAATAATTTCAATCGTCAATATTTTAAAAGATAATTTATTAATACAATGCTCATTAATCCTAAAACAAAACATTTAAGTCAATCGACAAGTAACATTAATGGAATTAATTACTTACATTAATCATTGTCGAGTCTTCAATATATTTCACTAATAAAATAACTAAAGAATGCTTGACCCAAATCTCTTCTTATTTTCATTATGACTTTAGATTTCCACTGGTCGTGGAAATAAATTCGGATGAGTATGGTTTTTGTGAGGATAATATTTGAACTTCTTAGTTACCTTAAATTAGAAAGAACATGTGTCAATATTCATATAATAAATGCTGCCTGCAACTAAATGAAATGCGATCGTCCTAATCCACCACCAACTAAACGTATTAGTGGACATATTTTAATCCCCATAAGCATTTTCAATAGATGGATAAGATCCTCAGGATTTTACAAAACTAGGGTTACAATTTTTCTACAATCCTCTTTGAACAGGTTCGAGAACAATCGGATTTCGATATACTCTTTGTCAGAGCACGCATTCTCAAACATGTGGAAAGGAACTGCCAACGTCTCTCAGATCGTTGAAAAAAGCATTTAAATTTTTGAAGGAACTATTAGCAAACACTATAACAGATTCAACTCCTCATAATCAAATTATCCCCATCCAAGGTTATTCGATTCAGACGACATTCAACATAACTCTTCCCTAAACTAAATTACACTTGGAGTTTGATTAGGACTCTTCCCTTAGTTAAGCTTTTAGTCTAGATTGACCTAAGATTCTAATTCTAAGTTATCTACCCATTTTCTCATAAAACGATTTTTTTTAATTACAAAATTCTTTTTATTAATTTCATGCACATATGGTGCACATGACTTAATTTATTTTCCTCTCTCTAGATTGTAATTAGTCTAATCTCTCTTAAACCCATTTCTACATTTCTAGAATTTTATTAAGCCTAACAAATAAACTAAGATTTTATTATGTTCTGTTAGCAACAGAAGTCACCTCTGGATTGCGGCAGATGTAAGCCTAATATCCATCAAGTTATATGTCACGGTTAATGGATTTAAAGAGATCAAATGGGGATGACTCAAGAGAGTATCATTATAACTCAGAAAACTGGGGCAGTATGCACAAGCAAATGACGTCTTGATCAACTTCAGCCAGTAAGTTGTAGTAAGGGTGAGTAGGAGGAAGAAATTGAGGAGAAGATGTAAAGGTCTGCTCTGGACATTAGGTCTTCCGGCAACCTAAGGAGGAAAAACTCTGAAAACAAGATCCTCTTGAATTCGAAGTTTCAGAAAACTGAAAATGCTATAACTGCACTGCAATCAAACATCCATTACAACACAGTCACCACAATCCATGCGAATCCTTCAATCATGAACATTCAGTACCAGACGCAAATAAGATGGAAATAGAAACTGACTTTCATTAAACAAGAAGTTTCAAATCAAGTTACATAACCAGAGAACCAAAGCTTCATTAAAACATTACAATATGGGAGCTTAGCTCAAACATCGACCATAACAAAATATCAAAATTGCATACATATACTCAGAATTGTTGCAACCACCAGGAGTGTTGTCGGACCACCGCATTAACGTTTTTAGTCGATGCCTCCTCTGTTAGATGCGAGGCAGGCACAGTTATGTGCTTTATAAGAAAATCTGTCCATAATTGACAGTCTGCCTTTACGACGACTCTCTGCATGTTTTCCATTTACGGGGTGAGACGATGTCTCAACTGCTTCCCCACTTTCATGAATTGTCTGCATCGAGATCAGGATGGGCCACACTCTAAACTTCACCATATGGAGATTTGTTGGACACTTGCAGGGAGGACTTGGCAGGCAGACGTGGACATTGATGATAGGGAGCTGACGAGATGACTGGGACTGCGTGGGCACCAAAATGTCATATCATCGCCTCACTTAGGATAAAAACATTTGATGG
>ML789373.1:164722-185337 GCA_009831015.1 Picea engelmannii | reverse complement strand
CTATCCCTTTCGGGATTGTGTGACCCTTTGATTTATCCAGAGGTCATCCCATCTGAGGATTGGTTTCTATGGACATCTCTTGGAATTATTCATCATCAATAACGAGATCTTTGAAATTATCTTGGTTAGTTAAGAACTTTATTATTTGTTCATGTCCTTCGAAGACTTTCCAATTGGAAATGTTATTAGGTACCGACGATTTGTAGAGCAGCTTCATAGTGAATCAGAAGGCTTCATAATATTCTAAAGGCGACACCCTGGAAGCGGCTGTGGCCAAGGATTCAACAAGAATATTCTTTGTTCTGGGGATCACAGTGATATTAAAAGCCTCAAAGTGCTCTACTAACCTATGTACCTCCTACTGATAATTCTTTAGATGAGGAGAATTGTAATGTATAGTATTTCTTACTTGTCTAACAATAATTTCAGAGTCCCCGAAAACTTTCAGTTCTTTGATATCCAAATCTATGGCGTTCCTTAATCCTTGTACCAGAGCTTCATATTCGGCAGTGTTGTTGGTACATTCGAATTCTAGCCTACAGGACAAGAAATGACATTTACGAATAGGATCGATGAGGATGCATCTTGCTCCAGACCCTTCTTGAGATTTAGATCCATCAAAATAGAGGGTCCAAATTTGTGAACGAGAATCGCTATTTTCATTTTCATTATTAGTTTCTTGGTCCCTGACCTCTTGTTTTGCAAGCTCTAGCACCGAGTTTTGGCAGAAGAGGGTGTCTCCTGTCGTTATCGACGATTTATCTTGGAAAATCAATTCAAAGTTTTGGGTAAGAGGAACATCGTATAAGAGGGGGGGGGGTTTCTGAAGTAGGATTCATAGGAATAATTGCCTAGTATGGGGAAATTTATGGATGAGGGCTCGTTCAGGGGTTTCTAAATCAATGATTGTATGTTTTAGATATTTCTCCCTATCGATTCTGATCACATTCTTGTATCCCTTCAGTTGTATACAAAGGTGTGCCCAGTCCGTACTGAAGTATCCGTTTATCTTTTCAGACCAATCTCCACTCAGTAATAGCCCATATGCCTATGGGATATCTACTATGATAATGTAGATCACTTTCAAAAACGTGGGGTGTGTGGATATTATGATCATCATGTCTTTGAGTTCTCCTATGACCTTGACCTGGGTCCTATCCAGTTGTATGACATGTTTATCACTCTTGAGAGGAAATACATTCAATTTATTACAAACAGACAAGGGCATGACGTTGGAGGATGCTCCAGAATCTACCAAAAAATTGTGGAGGTTTCTATTGAATATTTCAAACGTTAGGAGGAACGGGGGGACAAAAGGTTTTTCCTTTCTATCTCCTGAACAAGTACTCACAGTTGGTTTTCCCACCGAATCTACGTGAGTCAAACTTCTTTCTGGGCAATTTCCCTTCGTCGAGTTTTCCATAGAGTTCAATGCCTGTAATAAAAACTATTTCTGCTGATGGATCCTGGATATATCCATAACTAAAAGATTGGCCTTTAGCTTCTTCAAATCTCCGACCACGTTGTAATCTAGTTTGGGCGATTCCTGGCTATGAATTCTTATAGGATTTTTACCAAAAGAGAAAGATGTTTTTAGGTGGTCAGGATTTAACTTACTTTGTGAGGCTCGGGTGGCGTCGGTATCTTTTGAGCCGAGCGGGCCCTTACTGCATTTCTGTATCACCAAAACTTCCACGGGTTGGTCCTGAGACTCAAACAGATCATCGGAACGAATGATCAGGTTGAGATCCCATATTAGAATGGTTGTATCTCATGATGGGTCGACTTCTTCCTGGTCGACAATATTCATAGCCAAACTGCTCAACTATTCGGTCAGGGAGACTTCATTTGGAAACCAATTGGCCATCAAATTCATGGCATGTATCCATTGAGGGAAGTCTCTTTCAGAGTGGTTTTCCTCATGATAAGTACAGAAAGAATCAGACACGACATTCCCTAGATCGATATTTAAGTTAGTGGGGGGAGGTTCAATTGCTTTGAAAGGCGGGTTTCTTTTAAAGAAAGGCTTATAGGGCCTTTGGCCTTGGTTTCCCTCCCGTGCATTTCTCTTCATGTCTATTATTTCATTTGATAATTTATTAACCATGAGTTGTAGATCTTCTATATCACCATTACCTTTGTCAGGAGGTTGTTCAACCGGTTTTCCCGAAGGTCTAGTCAGAAGGATTCCTCTCCTAGGAGGGGGCTGGCTTTCTTTTTTCACTAAAGAGACCTAGCCCTATTTACATCCTTTCATCTGGAATTCTATTGTCTTGGCCTCCTCAAAATTTTTCGCTAGGGTTTTCTTAGCGACTCTTTTTACAAACATAGAAATAGAAGCTGGGAGCGCATTGGCATAAACCTCTATTTGCAACTCTTGAGTTGGTTTTGCCACGGGATGGAATTTGTTTAAGATAGTCATGAACCTCTGGTTGAAATATTTGACCCTGTCTTTCAGACTCATGGTGGTTGCGAACAACTCAGCCATCAGGGCTCCCATAGTAGTTTCTTCTGCAAATTTATCTACAAAGTCTTTCTAGAACTTAGTCCAGCTAGTTATCGACCCTACTGGAAAATTAGAATAGCATGTGGAAGATGAATTTTCAAACGTGTAGGGGAAAATTATGAAGACTACGTCTTCATGTTGAACATTCATGAGTCTAATCGCGAGTATTAACTTCTTGATATGATCTTTAGGTAAACCCGAAGTTTCAGGGTCGTACTTAGGAAGCAACTTCTCCAGATGCCAGGGAAGATTATGTACTCATCCAGGGATGGCCACGACATCTCCGACCAACCAGGGCTGATTGTTCTGAAGAAGGATTTCTCTTTCTTCCTCATGGTTATTATTACCCTCCATATCTTCAGAATCCAAGTCAAACTCTTCTTCTTCCGAAAAGTCATTTGGCTCAAAGACATCGACGACTGGCGTTTCGGGTATCATATTGAGAGGTTCTTGGATTTCAGTAATTGCGAAATTTATTAAGTCTTCTATGGAGTGCATGAAAACCTCTTTGGGAGTGATAACCACTAGTTTGCTTTGTTTTTTTCTTTGAGGGAGGATGGGACCTTAGGACAATGCATCGATCTATCGGGCATAGGCTCTAGTGATTCTCTTTAATTGATTCATGTCCTCGTGAGGAAGGGCATAAGGTATTTCAGGGTGAAAAGGTTCTTCCTCAGGTTGGGGTTAGCTATCTGTTTCAGGAATACTCAACATGTGTGGCCTGTCTTGTGAAGGACTAGCCATGCATGTGGGTTGTTATGAATCTGTAGGCTGTTTGAAATGATAGATAAAATATATATTCAACCATTCATTCTCATGCCCTCCTTCTAGCGCCAATTCTGTTGATGGGTCCTAAATCCATTGAATCAACAGTAGGAACCAAACCTGCCACCAAGGCCCAATTAGACTCTGCAACATTTAGAAATGGAATGGTTCTCCAGATCTTGTGATCCGACCAATTTATCGATGGGATTTTGTGTTTTCTTGTGAAGTCTCTTCCTTTAGTTAGGACTGTTTTCTTCTGTATTTTCTCTTGGGTGGGGATGATATGAGAGATGCAAGCCAATTTAAACCAACTTGACAAACAATAGGATTAAGTTTTAATAACTGGGGAAGAGGCTAAGCTTGGGATAACCCACTGCTCAATGTCCAGACTATTACTCTATACCACAGGCCTAGTACTAATACATTAAGCATGTGAGAATCCAATTACTGTCTGAGAAGATAACTATCATAAAGAAAGCACATATGTAATAAGATAATGGAAAGAAAAATAATTCATCTACCATAACCATGGATCACATAATAAAACAATGATTTATCTTCATCATTAAAGAAAAGAACATCAAGACATTGTACCAGATAACTTGATAGCAATATTAATTGCTCTTACTCATTACTTCATCATTCATGAAATAGGATAGGAAGTAGTTCTTATCCAAGTCCAATCACATGCATCTGATGAAAATAGCTTGTCTTTGGTCTAGAAGGACTTCTCAATTCATAACAGTCTCAAAATAATTCTTAACAACCAAAAAGAAAGAGTCTTACAACAACCATCGACCCCTTTCTAATTGGCCAGTGTCTTTATTTATAATATAAATTTTTAACTGAAACTAACGGCTAAGTGCAGTTTAAACAAAACAAAAATCGCCATGTGGCATTATCTTCTAACATCTTCTTTAACAGTCGTCCTGAGATACTTCTTGGAAAGGGTGAATTCTCTCGTATTCAGTCCAGCTGAAAAAAAGTTCTTCACAAGTTTGGGCCCATGGAAATCTGTCATGTTCCATCGGGGCCGCATATATTCCCCTGATGTCCACTGCATGCGCTCGGTACTTTACTAAATTGGAGTTCAACTGCTGTAGCATGGTTTGGGCTCTGATCGGATGTTCTGTGAATTGTTGCACTTACCCTGAACTCACATCAACTATCTTTGTGGACTCTTTGGTCCATAACACATCTTGTTTGACATGCAACCTGACCACGTCGCTTAGGTCGATGAAATTATCAGGGGTGCCGAACTCAGGGAGCCTGACATCTTTCATTATTTTTTTAATTTTATCCGAGTGCTTCTTGCACCTGGTCCATTGTTATTGGATCTCTCGATGTGGTTCCCAAGACATCTTGGCCCAATACTCGGCTGATCGCTTCATGCAATTAAGAGTACTTTTGCCTATCATCTGAATGCCATGTTTTTCCTTATCTCGGCCTTGCTGGAATGCCTTAATGTACTTGAGTCTTTCTACTGCTTTCCGCACCCTTTCATACCATCGGTCCATCTCCTTGCATGTCGTGAGTTCCATGAGAGTGTCCTCCTAGAAATCATCTATGTTTTTGGTTAACATGTGTCTTTCCTTCTTGAACTCGTTGTAAACTCCTGCAAACTCACCTTTCAGATACACAACAGTCTGCGCGGCGCCTTTATAGTATTCGATAAGATGGCACAAGTGATAAAGCTCCTTTAGGGCAGTGGCTAGTTTCTTTTTGTCCCTCCTGGATCTATCCAAGATGGCATCTACGAGGGATTTTCCTACGTCGATCAGTTCAGACGTCCGGGCGTATGTTGTGTTGATCAAGTTCTCCTCTATAGTAACTAAGATGGAGTGATCCAGCGAGATCCTTCTTTTCTTTGCAGTCCTTTGAACAATGTCCTTTCTCTTTTTATCATAGGAGATCACATATATATCTGCTACCTCATCTACTAGCTCTGGTATCTGCTGATCGCCCCATGTTAGCTTGTTTCCCAAACTACCGATGGTGTATATTTGTTCAATATTGGGCTCTCGAACTTCCTCGTTGTGCCTTGTGGGTCTGACTTATACTTGTCACTCGTTGGGGATTTGAGTATTGGGAAAAATGGAGGTGTCGGGTATAGACTCGTTACTTATTTGCTCGTCGATCGTAGAACTTATGATTTCCTTTTGCGGGGATCCTTTCTTTTTCTCCTCCGGTTCGGGCTCGTCATTTAGATCCACTTCGGTTTCCAATTCATTGAGTTCTTTTATGTCGAGGCTTCTTTCGGCTTCTGATTACTTTTGCGAGACCTCCTTGTCTTGAACTTTTGGCTTAGGGGAGGAAACTTTCTCTGGACCTTTTTCCTCTTGGAAATGCATACGGGAGTCGTGATATGGTTCCAGGCTTTCGTCGTCGCTATATATATGTATAAGTTTGCTAAGGGGATTAGGCACTCATGTTTCTATTGACACCCAACCTGTCTCTGTTTGACTTGTCCTTTCCAGAGGGGAATTGACCGACGATGTTGTGGATCCAGTGTTTCCTAACCCATCGATGTTCCCAAGGTCTTTGGAATCGGGGCCGCTCGACTCCGTAGAGCTTCTTTCTCGAGTACCAGTTGGAAGCGCAGGCTTTATGATAAGGTAAGGATCATCCTACATCCATTTCATTAGTAGCTAGATTTGCTAGTAAAAAATTTCACCCATCCCTTGTGTAGCTTGAACTTCAGGGAAATCCCTAATTTGTACCAGGGATTCATGATAAAATCTCGCTGCCTCGATGCCCTATTGGGGATCTCCTATTTCCTTGCCCGATTCAGATGCTACAGTTCCTTCTTGGGCCTTGAGAATTTCTTGAGTTGTCTGCTCCAAATATGTCGCTTTCTCTTCCCAACTCATAGCTTTGAACCTGGTTGTTCGAGGATCAACCCTCCTTAACGCCACTTCACTCCAATATTGAGTGTTTTCGGTGAAAATTTCATCTTCGAACCAATCATGGGAATAAAGCCAACATGATGATACCTATGATGCGTGTTGTAGGACCAGGCCCTTGGGATCGTGTTTGCAAAATTGACCAATTTGGAACCGAAATTCTAGTTGACTTAGCCCTTCTTGCTTATCATGCACGATATCTTTGACCATGTAGAAGCCATTATGAAAACCATACATAATGAAGGCCCTCTTCTTGTCTTTTACTAAAGTGCCATTGTATCCTTGCAGGATGGTCTGGTAGCAAATGTCCCCTATTACTAGTCGGTCGGGAACATATATGGGTAAAAAATGGGGTGCCCATGTTGTTCCAAAAACCTTGATGTAGGTTTTGTTCTCGTCTAGATACCAATGACCCACTTTTGATATAACCTTTTTTTCTTCTTCTGACATCCTAGGGAACTCTTTCCTGAACAACAACAAAAAAGATGTGTGCAATAAACTGGTCATAGATAAGAGCATAGAATTTTTTGTACCTATTATCCCATAAGATGCTGAAGTATACATGGACCAGGAGCTCCGAGGAGTGATAGTTCAAGTTCATTCCATAGAAAACGTCCTTGGCGCAGATGATGTCTAATAGATATGAGGCCATGTAGAAGGAGGGGGTTTCCCCCTATTTTGGCATTTGGGCTTGTCTTATGTAGTTTCTCATCTGTTTGGAGATGATGGAACTCCAATTGAAACCCATTCCTGAAATGGCCACCGTATAAGCTAGGGGCATCCAAGCCTTTGAAAACCGGGATCAATATTTCTCCCCGTGCAACCTGCAGAGAAGAGCCATCATGTATATGTATGGTTCCCTTAGATTAGCTGTTGGGTACCAGCTGAAAGTTCGGTTCGTGAATTTTTTGTCTTCCCTCCACCACGATGCCATGAATTTGCTGGTATCGTGTGATGCATAAAAAATCAAAATGAAATCAGTGCTCAACTTTTCTTCTGACTCCTTGATCTTGTAGTAACTTTGAACCTTTGATGGAAAGAAAACCCTGACGCATCCACCATTATCATCATTAATCAAACATTTATGTGCATCGGTGTGGTCAACGAGCCACTTTAGGAGCTCAATGCAAGGAAACACTGGAGTTAAGCTTGCCACCATATGTAGATAAGCCCTACAAATGTTTGGGAGGACATCATAATCTAGATTCCTTGTATCAGGATTGTTGTGCGGGGTATACTCGAGGGGTTCCTTTTTCTTGATTTTCTTAAACAATTCTTCCCAGCGAGGGAATGTTGTTTTGGCTCCAATGTTTTCCTCTATGTCTCCAAAGTTCGGGGGTTGGACGAAGGCCTTCTTGGTATCTTTCTTAATGACATACACCTGTTTGGGGGCGAATTATAATTGTCTTGCAACTGCCGGGGAGGAGCCCTCTCCTGCTTCTGGTTCTTGTGGCTTTGACGCTCTTGGGGATTTCTTGGTGGAGGGTTTCTTCGGAGGCATTGTTGCTACAATTAAACAACCTTTAAACATGTTTATAGAGAAGCATTGGGTTGAGAACATAAAAAGGAAGCGTAAAACACCATAAGTGGATACATAACTGTAATGCTTTCTAAGCTAGTTGTCTAATACTCACTGAACTTTGGACGACTTCTCCGGATTGTTAGCCCTGATCCTCTGTTTGTTCTGAAATCTTTCTCGTGAAGAATAGGATCATACACAATGAATTTGAAAGAATATAACTAGAGAGACTTTATCTGTCTTATCAACCAGTTAATACATGTAATAAATGCAATTCAAAAATAAACTACCGTCGTTTCTCCGTAATTAAATTGTAATTGGTTGATGGTAGAGGTGCGGAGGCAGATGCTTTGTATCGACAAGATTTAAACAATTTCTTTTGATTCTCTCATGGATTAGAAATTAATGCGCAAATCCACAATTTTACTACCACTTTAAATGCGTCATACCTATCGAATCTGAGGGTTAAAACGTCTCATCACATCGTGTCTTTTCGGTGTGGAGGTCAGAGATCAGTGATTGGGGAAAGGTTTTAGGTGCGCAACTCCTTGGTGGGCTATCATCTTCATTACCTCCCATCACCAAAAAAATTTCGGGAGTTGACGGTTGGTGATACCACTCCTCCCTTGCACGACGCTTACTTTTTCGTTTTCCTGTCGAAGCTGAATGGATCAGTCTTCGGTGATACCCCTGTCAAAGTTCATTTGCAAAAAATAAATACTTTCATCTGCTGACGCTGATGAAGATCGATGCTAGGCTATTTTAAACTTCTCAAACGATCTTCATCACCTTTAATCTTTACTGATGCTGAACTCCCTAAGCATGTTGAGGAAATCTTTAGTTTGTTGATTGCTTAAGCGGTTGTTAAGTACCTTTTAATGGTTAAGATGATTCTTTGTTGTATGTTCAAAATATTTTTCTTTTAAAAATTCAAACATGAAACATAAAGGATAAGTGCAGGCATCAGTTTCATACTAAAGGAAAAACAGAGTGCAAAGGATCGAGTGGTACCCAAAAAGTAAAAAATGGACACAGAACTTTAGGGTGTGTTGAGTGCTCAACAAAAACTARTCCAAAAATGTCYGGTGAATACTGATCCTCGAACATATATTATSTTTCTTGGTACAACATGAAATATCACAATTTCGTTAAAATAATTCTAGCTATGTGTGGTGCTTGATACGTCGTACGAACTGGAATAAAATGTGCACTCTTTGTCAATGTGTCGATGACTACAAAAATATAATAGTGCCTCCTTGCCGTCAATGGTATTCCCACAATAAAATCCATCGATATGACTTCTCATTTTGTTTCAGGAATTGCATGTGGCTGTAAAAATCCTGATGGATGTCTATGTTTATCCTTCACCTACTGTCATTCAAGACATTTCACCACATAGTTAGCTATATCGGTCTCATTCCTTTCCAAAAGAATAGTGGTTTAAGATATGCATTCATTTTTGTGACTTCAGGATGAGCCATGTACACTGCTCGATGAGCTTCATTCAAAATTAACTTTCTCAATTCATCATTTGGTGGTACATAAATTCTACCATAATATCTTAGTAGTGTGTCACTATCCAAAGAATAACCCTCATACCTTGGTACCATCATGGTATCTTGTACGATATTTTACTTTACATTCTTGTATCGGTCATCATCAATCTGTAATGATAAAATATTTTATCGAAGATTCATCCTTAAGGGTATTACTGAGAAAATGTGAGGTCTATGAATCAACACATCTACTAATCTATTATCTGTTTCCTTGATGCATGTGATCTCAAAATCATACTCACTTAAAATTTCTGACCAACGTCTTTGTTGCATGTTCAGGTCACTCTAAGTAAAATATTTTTCAATCCACTATGATCAGTTTCCAAATGGAATTTCCATCCAATAAGATAATGTCTCCATAATCATAAGGCATAAACAATCACTAATAATTCCAAATAGTGTGTTTCATAATTCTCTTCACGCCTCCTTAGTTTCCTTGACATGTATGCGATCACTTGACCATCTTGCATTAATACTCCACCTAATCCTTCCTTGGATGCATCCGTACATAACAATAATTCCTCATCCATATCAGTAAACTTTAATATCGGTGATGTCGTTAATAATTCATTAAGCTTCTGAAATGCTTCTGCACATTTCTCCGACCATACAAATTTATTGTTCTTCTTCTGCAATTCTATAATAGGATTTGCTATTTTTGAAAACCCTTCGATGAAATGTTTATAGTAACTTGCTAATCCCATAAAACTATGTACTTCTTGCAGCATGTTTGTCGGTGCTATCCATTCTATAATAGCCTCCACCTTCACTAGATCCACAGTGATACCTTCTCCATAAATAATGTGTCCCAAATAATGAATCTTTGTTTGATAAAATGAACATTTCGACAACTTTTTGTACAACTTGTTTTCTCTTAAACACTACAAAACTAATCTCAGATGTTCGTCATGATCCTCTTTCGTTCGAGAGCAAATTAGTATGTCGTCAATAAATACCCGTACAAACTTGTCCAAGTATTCGTGAAATACCCCATTCATTAAACTCATGAATACGCTTGGGGCATTCGTCAATCCAAATGGTAATACCGTAAATTCATAATGCCTGAATCTGGTTTTAAACACGGTCTTAGGGATATCTTCCTCTTTGATTCAAAACTGATGATATCCCGATCTCAAGTCAATATTTGATCAAATAAGTACTCAATTCTCAGTAACGGGTACTGGTTCTTAATCATGGCTTTATTTAATTGACGATAGCCAATGCAAAGCCTCCACGATCCGTCCTTCTTTCTTACAAAAATCATTGGTGAACCCCACAACGATAGACTTGGACGTATAAGTCCCAAGTCTAATAAATACTTCAATTGCATATTTAACTCTTGCAATTAAGGTGTCGACATCCAATATGGCGTTCTTGCAATCAGTTGTTTTCCAGGTTTTAAATCTATGGTAAATTCCAATTCCCTTTCTGGCAGTAAACCTGGTAGTTCCTCAGGAAATACATCAACACACTCTGATACTACATGAATGTTTTCTAATCCTTCTGTGTCCCCCTTTTTGTTAATCACTAAGATGGCACATAACTTACATCCCTTATGCATATTTTCTGTAATTGTAGGGAAGAAACAAATCTCAACGACACTCTTGGGTTTCTTCCCACAATTAGTCTACCCTGTCCCAAGTCACCAATTAAACTTAGTCATTTTTTTCTTACAGTTAATTATCACATCATGTGATTCTAAACAATCCATTCCAATCACAATGTCGTAAGATCCTAAGATTGTGACATAAAGGTTTACATTTGTGACAAAATTATTCAAATTAATGTTACAATCCTTAACCTTTCCTCCAATTTTTTTCTTGGCACTAGATGCCAATTCTACATATCTAAACTCATTTTGTTCGACTGCCTTCACCTTAATTATTTTAAGCACAACACTAGATATATTAATTTCAATAGCTCTTGGATCTATCAAAATACTAAACCGCTAATCTGCTATCATACCTGACCTCTCGAGCACTGTAGACTGATGCTCAACCTAGAGGTTATTCACCGCTGCATGAATCCTATGGGCCTTGCCCAGATCTCCCACTGTCATTTTTCCTACTGATCCGACAGTTCTTTCCTTCTCAATAGGAAAATCTCTCAGATAGTGTGGTTCTCCACAAGTCCAACACTCGTTATTAGGGCCAATGCTTCTAGTTCTAGAGGAAGAAACTGTTGTTCTAGGGTTCCGAGGCCTTGATTTGTTCTATGGTACATATCTATATTGTTGTTATTGATGAGGATGACGTTGTTGCTTCTGTAGTGGTTCTCTATACATAGTCCTATGACTGGTAGTCTATCTATGTGGTGTAGAAAATACAGGTCCTCTAGGTGTATCACAGTGCCCATAATTCTGTCTAACCAGAGTCTGTTATTGATGTGCTCTATGTGGCGTCTATCTTGTCTTCCTAGAAGGAGTCATGCCCTAACCCCCACTATTCAAATATTCTTCAACGATGAAATCTTTCTGTACTACATCGTGCAAAGTCTAAGGTATTGAGATCCTCACCTTAACAAAAATGTTGAAATTGAGACCAAAAACAAACTTATTAACCTTTAATTTCTTAGTGTTCAGATGTAGAGAATATCTAAGAAAATCCATAAACCTAGCCTCATACTATGGTACTATACGACTACCTTGTCATAAAGAGTTGAATTCATTAAGTTGGCACTCAATGAACTCATCAGATAGTTAGCTCTCTCAGAATCATTCCTCGAACAATTCCCATGACACGTCTTCAACGACCATGTTCAGTTGTGGTAAGAGTGTCTTCCACCAAATAAGCGCACTCCCTTTCAGTTGAAAGACCGTCATGCAGACCTTCATGTTGGAGGTATAATTGCACAATGCAAATCACATTTCCATATTCTCCAACCAAGCTTCGACAACTAAACAATTCATGGAACCCCATAACTCGAGAAACTTTACCTTCTCGATTTCTCTATGAACACTACTACTAACTATAGGAGGGCGTTGTGAACCCTCATTCGGAACATACTCCTTGCCCTCATCATGATCAAGGTGATTTATCAACGCCTCTGACATCCTCTGAAAGGACCTCATCATACCTACAACATCTCCCACTGCCACGTGCTCCTACTCAATAGTTTTCTCTTCTCACTATGGAGCATATCCCTCGGGTGTGGATGTACTCGGAGGAAGCGTACCTCTTCCTCCCACACCCCTATACCTACTCGTCCTTCGTCCTCTAACCATGATACCTGTCATAAACAAAAAATAGTTTACATTAGTGATACATCTTTAATTATTAAATATAAAAAAGTGAAAGGCGTAACAGGTTCAGTGTCATAGAGTTGAACCCTGCTTTGATACCATATGTAACATCCCTCCACTACTTAACATTTAAACGTAAGCGAAAACAAGGATTATATATATATATATATATATATATATATATATATTTTAAAACAAGAGTAACTTTAACAAAACACAACTAAACTTCCTCAATAATATTAACATGTAAATAATTATTCACTTACAAAAAAAAGCAACGATCTAATTCATTAAGTCAAAAATACTTTAAGTCAAATGCTAATTCCAAAGGTTTCTAACCACTAACGCGATACGGTAATCGTGCAAAATTCAACACAATACACTTTTTAAATTGTGCAACTTGCACATTAATTGATTTAGACCGAAGCAAATATGTTAATTTACAAAAATCACTAATTATTTGTTTTTCTGCCCGCTTCTAAACTCATTAGAATCATGACATTAATATGATAATAAGTATACATCAATAATTTTAATCGTCAATATTTTAAAAGATAATTCATTAATACAATACTCATTAATCCTAAAACAAAACATTTAAGTCAATCGAAAAGTAACATTAATGGAATTCATTACTTACATTAATCATTGTCGAGTCTTCAATATATTTCACTAATAAAATAACTAAAGAATCGTTGACCCAAATCGCTTGTTATTTTCATTATGAGTTTAGATTTCCATCATCAATTATATATATATAGGGTTGTCTTCATCATTTATTGTATAAATAATCTATTCTTTTAATTATTCTTTGTTACTAATATATAAATAGTTCCTTAATAAAAAAAAATATAAAATCCTTTTCAGAGGAAAAGAAGAAGTAACGATTTCAGTCAATTTTTTTTTTTTTTTTGTAAAATTGGCAATGCCAAATCGCAGTCTGCAAGCAGTAGCTAGACTTGTAAGTCTTAAATAAATAAGTTGCTGAAGTTTATGGGGAACTCCCCCGGCTTTTTTTTTGTACACTAGCCACTTCGGTCACACCTTTTATATATAAATCATATTCTGTTTCTGTTAAATATATATATAATCTTTTAAGGATCTTCAATCCATGGACTAAAAGTTGTTATATAATACTCCAAACATTAACCTTATCATTTAACTTTTCGTTATGATTTAAAATTTGTAATGTACCTTTATAATAGGAACAAGGGGATTAGCTGCGAAGCAGCGAGTCCCTGCCCGATTGATATGACTTAAGTGGATTTTTTTTAATTTTAACATTATAATTATTCACCTTAACATGATAATATTTTTTTTTAAATTAGGGCGATGACGGATGATTGAGAAATGAAGAACTTTTTAAGAGTGTGTTAGGCTTTTTGATGTAGGGAGTTATTTTAGATAAATATGTGAACACAACTCTAAAAACTGTAAAACTAAGAAGTGCTAGGGTGATGATGATGGATGATTGAGAAATGAAGAGCGTTTTTTTAGGGATAAGGTTAAGAGGGAGGTTTGACTTCTCTTGGTGAATTGAAATGTCCAATGTTGCAATGTCCAGAGTTGTTGAGAATTATTCATTGATATTTTTTTATCTTACGATACAAAATTAGAATTCTTACTTGATAACTATGACTGAAAAGCTTCTTTAATATAAAGAAATAGGGTAAAGTTGATAACTATGACTGAAAAGCTTCTTTAATATAAAGAAATAGGGTAAAGTCTCAGAGTTAACGATTTTACATCCCTCATTAATTAATAACATCTAGTAATCCCTCATTAATTAATAACATCCAGTAATCACTATCCTTAGTAAAGATAAACCACTAAATAGATTTTACCAACTCTTTTTTTTTTTTTTTTAAACTATCCATCATTCAGAAGATGAAGATGACCATGTGTCTCAAGTATATGCAATGAATTCTTCACTTCCCAAGGTTTCATGAAGGTTCCATGGATTTCATATGACACAACTACTGGAATCGGTATGTCCTGCTTAATCTGGCTAATGCTGCAAGTGACATTGCATAGTATGCCGCTCAATCACTGTTTGAATATGGTTTTGGAAACCATCAGTGTGATTTCAATGTTCTTGTCCATTAATTCTCAATTGAAGTTTTTCCCCGTAGAGGATTCATCCATGCCAATTAATACAAATTAATAGAGGAACAAAGCCGGAAATCCAATTTTATTTCACACTACAAAAAAAATCGATCGAGCTCCCTACGTTTGAATCGTTCCTCATAGGATTCAGCGTTCAAATACATTCCAGAAAAACAACTNTAACGCGATACGGTAATCGTGCAAAATTCAACACAATACACTTTTTAAATTGTGCAACTTGCACATTAATTGATTTAGACCGAAGCAAATATGTTAATTTACAAAAATCACTAATTATTTGTTTTTCTGCCCGCTTCTAAACTCATTAGAATCATGACATTAATATGATAATAAGTATACATCAATAATTTTAATCGTCAATATTTTAAAAGATAATTCATTAATACAATACTCATTAATCCTAAAACAAAACATTTAAGTCAATCGAAAAGTAACATTAATGGAATTCATTACTTACATTAATCATTGTCGAGTCTTCAATATATTTCACTAATAAAATAACTAAAGAATCGTTGACCCAAATCGCTTGTTATTTTCATTATGAGTTTAGATTTCCATCATCAATTATATATATATAGGGTTGTCTTCATCATTTATTGTATAAATAATCTATTCTTTTAATTATTCTTTGTTACTAATATATAAATAGTTCCTTAATAAAAAAAAATATAAAATCCTTTTCAGAGGAAAAGAAGAAGTAACGATTTCAGTCAATTTTTTTTTTTTTTTTGTAAAATTGGCAATGCCAAATCGCAGTCTGCAAGCAGTAGCTAGACTTGTAAGTCTTAAATAAATAAGTTGCTGAAGTTTATGGGGAACTCCCCCGGCTTTTTTTTTGTACACTAGCCACTTCGGTCACACCTTTTATATATAAATCATATTCTGTTTCTGTTAAATATATATATAATCTTTTAAGGATCTTCAATCCATGGACTAAAAGTTGTTATATAATACTCCAAACATTAACCTTATCATTTAACTTTTCGTTATGATTTAAAATTTGTAATGTACCTTTATAATAGGAACAAGGGGATTAGCTGCGAAGCAGCGAGTCCCTGCCCGATTGATATGACTTAAGTGGATTTTTTTTAATTTTAACATTATAATTATTCACCTTAACATGATAATATTTTTTTTTAAATTAGGGCGATGACGGATGATTGAGAAATGAAGAACTTTTTAAGAGTGTGTTAGGCTTTTTGATGTAGGGAGTTATTTTAGATAAATATGTGAACACAACTCTAAAAACTGTAAAACTAAGAAGTGCTAGGGTGATGATGATGGATGATTGAGAAATGAAGAGCGTTTTTTTAGGGATAAGGTTAAGAGGGAGGTTTGACTTCTCTTGGTGAATTGAAATGTCCAATGTTGCAATGTCCAGAGTTGTTGAGAATTATTCATTGATATTTTTTTATCTTACGATACAAAATTAGAATTCTTACTTGATAACTATGACTGAAAAGCTTCTTTAATATAAAGAAATAGGGTAAAGTTGATAACTATGACTGAAAAGCTTCTTTAATATAAAGAAATAGGGTAAAGTCTCAGAGTTAACGATTTTACATCCCTCATTAATTAATAACATCTAGTAATCCCTCATTAATTAATAACATCCAGTAATCACTATCCTTAGTAAAGATAAACCACTAAATAGATTTTACCAACTCTTTTTTTTTTTTTTTTAAACTATCCATCATTCAGAAGATGAAGATGACCATGTGTCTCAAGTATATGCAATGAATTCTTCACTTCCCAAGGTTTCATGAAGGTTCCATGGATTTCATATGACACAACTACTGGAATCGGTATGTCCTGCTTAATCTGGCTAATGCTGCAAGTGACATTGCATAGTATGCCGCTCAATCACTGTTTGAATATGGTTTTGGAAACCATCAGTGTGATTTCAATGTTCTTGTCCATTAATTCTCAATTGAAGTTTTTCCCCGTAGAGGATTCATCCATGCCAATTAATACAAATTAATAGAGGAACAAAGCCGGAAATCCAATTTTATTTCACACTACAAAAAAAATCGATCGAGCTCCCTACGTTTGAATCGTTCCTCATAGGATTCAGCGTTCAAATACATTCCAGAAAAACAACTCCAGAGAAACGCATACATAAGACATAGCGATTCAGCGTTCAAATACATTCTAGAAAAACAACTACGCATACATAAGACATAAAATAAGAGACAGTCAAGGAAAAGTGAATCGTTCCAGGAAAAGAGGGTTGGGTTGCTTGTGGTATTATGCAAGATGCCAACCTAATTCCAAGAAGTTCGTTTTGATTTCCGTTGATATTCTGGTGTTAATAAGGCAATGCAACAATTCCAAGAAGTTCGTTGGCATCTTGCATAATCATTCAAAACAGGATTGCCAATGCAACAATTGAAAATGAGCTTCCTGCAAATTACACATGAGGTGTCTTGAAGGATGTCACTCATAAGCGATACAAAATTGCCAATGTAGAGATTGAATCTGATGTCGTTGTGAATGTGAATGATGGTGTCAGCTTGAATGAATCCAATGATAAACAACAGGAAATTGCCCATGAAAATATTCAATCTGATGTTCTTACTAATGTGGAAGGCATATTCAAGGGTCCTCATAATAAGCAAAGATTTTTTTATACTCGGAAGGTGGTATATGGGCATACTTTGGTTGCAGAGAACTCTAACCAAGATTGGATTACAATACATGAATTGGTTGGCACCCAAAAGGAGACATAATCACCTTAATCACCTTAGAGTTTGCATAGAATTGTAGCCACCCAACAACATGAGGTTTAAGTATGATTTTCCATTCATGGTGAAACTTATCCCCCCTTCCTCATGTAGGGGAACCTGCATTGTTAATCTCAGAAATTAGTAGCCAGAGAGAAAGACTGACGAAATGACCAGTTTGACATATGTGAATTTGAATTCAATGAGTTTATAAAAATGATGGCGTAATGAATTACCTTCTGTAGAGGATGGGGACGATACCACTCCTGTACATGGTGATCTTCAGGTAAGCGGGCTCTGCCATGTTGAATTGTTGTTGGGTTGCACCATCCACCATTATTGTTGGAGAGACCATTGTTTGGCGGGCATAAGCAGGAAGTAATTGAAGGAGGAAATACCCAAGTTGTTTTCTATCAAACTAGGTAGACATTTCATTAGTAAATAGCCACCACCTTTTTTTGTCTCTCTCTGGAAATAAGGTTTCATTTGGAAGAATTAGCATCATGATTTCTCTCTCAGTGAATAAGCTTATTTCATGAGGAGGAATGAATTAGTATGCATCATGGTTTCTCTCTGAGTGAATAAGCTTGTTTCATGAGGAGGAATAAATTAGTATGCATCATGGTTTGTCTCTCAGTGAATAAGCTTGTTTCATGAGGAGGAATGAATTAGTATGCATCATGGTTGACTCTCTGTCTTCATAAGCTGGTGAGTAAGCACTCTCATTAGTCAATATCACATATTTTTTTGTATATGTGAAGAAGGGATGAATTAGCTTGGTTGAATCCTTGAATTACCACTTGTTGAATCCTTGAATTACCACGTTGGATTTACTACCTTCTCTATCTCTTAAATCATGAGAATGCATCTAGGTTCGAAAGAGATAAATTAGGCTTCATTTCATACATAAGAAACTCATGGAATCATGGAGACAATCTCATAACATAATTTACATACATCATTTATCATAGGATTGAGACGAGAGTGTATCGCATAATAACAAGAAGTGCATCTTTTCTCTGGTGGGGGGAGATATAATGAAACAAAAAGAAATTGTTTCTTGGCCCCAACTGATAGACTAGGCGCTAACCTTACCTTTTTACTGTTGCCACCATGCTTACTGCTCTCTACCCCAACTTTCTCTATAGGGGAAAAATGAATGAACAGACGAGAAGAAGGTATAAGTGGAGATGGGTAATCTCTGCCCCCCATCTCCTACCTGATAATCTCCACTGCTTCAACTACACCTAAGGGCATTATTAGTTGGTTAAGAAAGCACCCCAAGCCTTTTATCCCATGCATGTACTTGTACGCCTTTGACTATAGTCCTGTTTCAGTATCATGCCAACACATCACTAGAAGGAATGGTTAGTCGGTTATTCCTTTAGTAATGTCAATCGTACATTCATCTATATCTATCTACCTGGTCGGGACCCTTCATTGAACTGGCCGAACCAATTAGAGTAAACCATCAGGCATCCCACCGATGCATGTAGAACCGTTGCATATGTCTATAGTCGATATCATCATTTATATACATACAAAAAAATACCAGTGCAAAAAGAATAAAACTCAGAGGCCTAAAAAAAATCTCGATATAGTTCTTACCTGAACAAATTCATCATATATATTATCTCTAGTATTTGATAATCGTCATGTATATTATCCGTCATGTATATTATCCCTAGTATTTGTAATTATCCTGAAAGAAAAAATGCAATGTATGAAGTAGCGAGCCAATACATGTGTAGTATTTTTTGCTTCCTAGATTTATATTCTTTGCCCCTGGCTCCATATCATGGCTGATGGATGCCATTTTATTCATTAATATTAACATTTAATCTAGTATCTCATGAACTCAATCACCGTTTCCTAAGATTCAAATTGTCTGACGTTTGGAGTCAATACTCCATTTTTCCACCTTGTGTGAGACTAAGAGATTACTAAGGAATAATGAATCCTCCTTATTGTGTACCCATCAAAAATCCTCGTGAGCGACTGTCTCAATCTTCCTTCATAGCATTGTGAAATCCCCGAAACAAGGTATTCATTAACCTTCAGTTCAAGTCACAGCGAGAAGTTCAGGTCACAATGAGAGTGCTAGTAGGCCGTGACAGGATGTTGCCACACCTCTCCCTCATCAATATGGTATTTGTGTATGACCCCTTTACTCCATATGTGAGTCGGATTAGTAAGCGTCACCATGCCTACATCCAATGACAAAGATATTATTAATAACTCATAAACATGAAATCCATACTGAATCATCATCAATAATATATGCATATAAAATCAAGTACTCATAACCAAAGTAAATAGTCCACTCCCTGACTGAATCCGGAGTCGAAGGAAGTCTATCGATGACATCAACATCCTCATCATATCACATTTCCTGCATACTCAAGAAACCTCATCATAATCCATGTTAATGCTATACATTAATATCAATAACATATCAATTTCAATTCTAAATCGTAACGTAAACACATAAACCAAAATTGATAATCATAATATACTATGTTTTAACCAGATCACTTGCTCACAAGTGTCCTCAAAGAATAAGTCAATGTATAAAATGTGATCAATTGATCTGGATTTATGTAGGAACACAATGAAATACAGAAATACACATAAACGCAGAGATGCAGCAGAAATAAGACTTCATTTCATTAATAACAAATAACTGAAATATGCTTACAGACAGAATGGAAATAAACTAGCTAGGGCACTGGTAGCTTATCTCTGAGAAGAGATGTGGATGCTACTCGCATCTGTGAGAAGATGATTACAATGAGGCTCTAGAGGCCTTTTTACAATAGACGAGAATTCCAGAAGTCATAGACATCCAAAAACCTAACCCTAGGAGATGAAGCGCCAAAAGTTATGTGGGTCCCGTTTGGGTAAGTTAGTACATCAACTTCCCGGGGTCGTAACTTTTGCATACGATCTTCGTTTTAGGCATGTGATAGCTCATTGGAAAGGTATCGTCGAGGAGATTCATTTTGGGGGCTCAATGTCCCTTCAACTATCATTGGGAACCTCGATCTCAAAAAACCTTCATTTAGGCCCTCAAAATGGCCTCGAAAGTTAAAACCTGCTAAAAATAGTAAATTGCCAAAATTGTCAAAAAACTGTTTTGAGCCAGTCGGAAAAGGTGGGTGGCCACCGATATCCACCTGGATCAATCCTCCCTCCTTAGGAAGAAATGGTCCCCATTGCGTTGAGTTCCTCCATGAGATGAGGAAACTTCTGCTGAACTTGGTCCCTAGTGAGCC
>ML789373.1:152971-164403 GCA_009831015.1 Picea engelmannii | reverse complement strand
AATGAAACTGTTGCAGGTATGTGGACCACTTCTGATGGCGATCGTTCTGCAACTTCCCTTGTGTCTGTATGAACTGCAGGGGTCGGTGGTCTATGTGGATGACCGTTTCCTTTCCCAAAATGTAATGCTTCCATTGCCGACAATCCTACACAATGGAATACATTTCTTTTTCATAAGTGGGATACTTCCGGACTGTGTCGGAAAGTGTCTCACTATGATATGCCACTGGATGCCCATGTCGAGTAAGGACTGTCCCAATAGCATAGTCAGAGGCATCTGTCTCGATCTCAAATGGTTGTTGCAAGTCTGGTAGTGTGAGCACTGGTGTAGAGCAGAGGTGATGTTTCAACTCCCTGAATGCCTTCTGTTGAGATTCAGACCAAAATAATTTTTCTTTAGCTCCTCCCTTGGTGACTTGACTCAAGGACCAGGTGATATGAGAGAATCCCAACACAAACCTGTAGTAGAAATTGGCAAGACCTAAAAAGCTACGGAGCTCTGTTAGGGTGGTTGGGGTTGGCCAATCCTGAATGACTTGAATCTTTGCTGGATCCACATGCACCCCCCGCTCATCAATAATGTATCCCAGATACTGAACCTGGGTTATGCCAAAAGTGCATTTATCCAAATTGGCACACAACTTGTGTTGCCGCAGTGTTTGGAGGACCTGTCGGATATGGTGGAGGTGCTCTTCCCAAATCTGGCTGAAGATCATAATGTCATCCAAGTAGACCACTACAAATGAGTTGGTGAATGGCTGCAGGATGTCATCCATTATCCTCATGAAGGTTGCAGGGGCATTCGTCAACCCGAAAGGCATGACCAACCATTCGAAAAGGCCCTCCTTGGATTTGAATGTAGTCTTCCACACATCAGAAGGTTTGATTGGTACCTGGTGATACCCAGACTTCAATTCGATCTTGCTAAAATATTTTGGCCCCTTAAGTTGGTCCAGAAGGTCATCAATCCGTGGGATCGAGTACCTATTCCGAACAATGATCTTGTTTAGTGCTCGATAGTCAATGCAGAGTCTCCAAGTCCCATCCTTCTTCTGCACCAATACGATCGGGCTCCCACAGGGCGATGAACTTGGCTGGATGTGACCTTTCTGCAATAGCTCATGTATCTGCCTCTTGATTTCGTCATTCTCCAGGACAAAGCACCGATAGATGGGTCCATTAGGCAGCGGTGCACCTGGGGTCAGATCGATGGGGTGCTTGACCTGGCAGTGCAGAGGCACCCCTGCGGGGGAGGTGAAGATGTCCTCGTACTCCTCCACGACCTTATCCATCTGTTGTTTTCATGCAGTGGGGCCTTGTCTGGAGGTCATGGCCATAGTCTTCCTCTTTCCTTGAGGGCGGATCATCAAGAAAACAAATTTCCTTGTTTGGGAAATGAGCTTACTGCATTGTTTTGCAGTAACCAAAGAGATGGTGGTAGGCGGTGCTATCTCCGGTATCTTGTACATCTTATTTCCCAAAATGATAATAACAACACGAGGCCTAGACTCATACACATCATGTCACTTCCACAAGTACAGTTGGCCTAATAATACATCAGAAACATCAAGAGGAGCAATGTCACATAATACCTCATCCATGAAGGGCTTGATGCTGTAGGGTAGGCAACATTGACGACTGACGCGGAGGTCCCATCCTTGGTGCAGCCACCCGATGGTGTATGGTTGTGGGTGTGCTATGTTCGGCAAGACCAACCTCTTAACAACCTCTACTGAGATGAGGTTCTTCTGGCTTTCGTTGTCGACAATGAACTACAACGGGGAACCCTTTACCCACATCTTGGAATGGAAGAGACACTCTGCCTCCTCTGGATCTTCTGGTTCCTCCTTCTGGATCTTCGTGGTGGAAACGGTGGCGTTGGGCTCAACATCGATAATCTGCTTCCCCCTGTCATTCCCCTTGTCAGGTTCTGATTCAGAGTCAGAGCATGCATCCGATTCATAAGCCTTCAACTCGGCTACCAGTGACTACTTGGCCCGACACTCACTTGTGTTGTGAGTGGAGCTCTTATGGAACTCACACCACTTCCCCGTCCTTTTTTGGCTTCGTGGTGTTGTTCTTTGCGTGTGGCTTTGGCGGGTTGTCCTGGGCTACCTCGCCTTGGCTTAGTCCTTTGTTTTGCGGTTTGGGAGTACCTTTCCCGTGCTTCTGATTTACAGACCCAAAGTCTCACTTCTTCTGTTTGAACTTCTGCTCAATCTTGGCAGCATATCAGTATGCCACACCAAGTGAGGAGATGTCGAGGAACTCCATTTCCTCCTAAATTTATCTGTGTAGACAACTGCGGTACTTTAACACCAAATGTTTCTCTGAATCTTTGATACCCAACTTTGTGCATAGGGTATGAAATAGATTCGTCATCTCATGCACATCTTGGTCCCTTTGCTGCCACAACGTAGTCTATTGTATGTATTTGTCCTCATCGCTCCCCACAGGATAATATTATTCCTTGATGGCATCTCGGAAAGAATTCCAAGTGGGTGCGATCGAGAACAAAGAGGGTTCTCCCTTGCCCTCTTGCTCCGAGTAGGTTTCCCACCAGTCCTTGACATGGGGGGCGGCTTTTAGGAGTACGAAAATAATCTTTTCTCAATCGAAAAAGTCATGAACCAAGAAATATCCTTCTAACAGATTCAACCATCTATCTACGACATCTGCATCTATTTGGCTGTCAAATATGGGAATGTCAAAGTTTACTTGTACCTTAAAAGGAGTGGCACCTCCAGAGTGGCTTCTGGATGTCGATGCACCGCCAGTCGGAATCCGTTGAAGAATCTGGGCAAAGTTGTCCATCATCACGTTCCTTTGTTTCTCGAGGGCCTCCTGGAGAAAATTTTTGATAGGATATCCTACTCCCTCATATTTATTTTCTTCCCCCATGGGCGGTCATCGGGGTTTGCGATGCTGATCTTGCAAAGGTTCAACCAGATCGAGCCCCAACTCCTTATACCCCAATCTCATTGGGGACATGCAAAGAAGGATTGAGAATGAGCAGACCGCTCTGATACCACTGATCCATATTTATGTAGGAACACAATGAAATACATAAATACACATAAATGCAGAGATGAAACCGAAATAAGTCTTCATTTCATTAATAACAAATGACTGAACTATGCTTACAGACATAATGGAAATAAACTAGCTAGGGCGTTGGTAGCTTATCTCTGAGAAGAGATGTGGCTGCTACTCGCATCCATGAGAAGATGATTACAATGAGGCTCTAGAGGACTATTTATAATAGATGAGAATGCCAAAAGTCATAGACATCCAAAAACCTAACCCTAGGAGATGAAGTGCCAAAAATCATGTGGGCCCCGTTTGGGTAAGTTAGTACATCAACTTCCCGGTGTTGTAACTTTTGCATATGAGCTTCGTTTTAGGCGTGTGATAGCTCGTTGGAAAGGTATCATCGAGGAGATTCATTTTGGGGGCTCAATTCTAACTTCAGCTACCATTGAGAACCTATATCTCAAAAAACCTTCATTTAGGCCCTCAAAATGGCCCCGGAAGTTAAAACCTGCTAAAAATAGTAAATTGCCAAAATTGCCAGAAAACTATTTTGAGCTAGTCGAAAAAGGTGGGTGGCCACCGATATCCACCTGGATCAGAAATGGAGCTAGATGTTACAGTTTAGATCTATTAATGTCCAACAACAACTTCAGAAGGGTATTAACCCCCCTGCATTTTTATAGAGGTGGAACTCCTATGTATTTTCTTAAATATCTTGGAATTATAATATAAAAATGGGAGAATACTAAATAGGAAACTCCAATATTTATCACTCAACAAAAATGTAAAAATATTTTTGATTGAAAATAATATAGATTCACAAAATAATATCTAAGAACAGGACCAATAATCTTCACTCATAAAAATACAATATATATGAAAAAATATTATACAGAAATAAATAACAGTTATAAGAAAATAAAATAACTCACATCCATCACAATATTCATAACTTTGATCACATTCAAAAGAAATAAATATAGAAGTCCATGTTTGAGAGAACTTTAAAATAGTATTTTCATTCAAAACATGACATAATATGATAGAGAAACTTTAAATATCTTATGCTAAAAACTCAGAGTTCAAATATATCGTTAAATTTCAACCCTAAAATAGTTCTCATGGATTTTCAAAAACTAAATATAGTCTTTAATAGTATGAAAATTAAAAATGCATTCGTCCAGAATTGGACTAGGATTGGGCTCTCGTGGACCATAAAATGAAAGGATGGAATAGGGCTAGATCTAAAAGGAAGACAAAGAGAAGTGATTGGTTATTTTTTTATTAGGAAAGATAAGAAAAACTAGATGATTCCAGAACAAGAAGAGAAAACAATTGAGAAGGACATGATCAATTTACTCACTGTGATGTAATTTCTCTCTCTCTCTCCCTCTCTCTCTATTTTCTTGCTAATGTTCCTTTTGTAATGTCTTTGGTTGCAGTTAAATGAATGATACCAACTTCCTTTGTCTGATATTCTTCAGTTATCTTGATTAAATTTTGATTTAACCAATTTTTGATATATTCCCTCATAGGTTCGACAATTATCTACTACCTAACTTTAATATCAAATAATGTTCTTTATAAATATATTAAATCAATTGGAAGTTGATGCACCGTGTCTTTAATATATTCATTTTCATTAACATAACTTACAAGTCAACTGTATTCTTCATGTTCTATGTATTCGGTCATACTATTAAAATATTCTGCTGACAAACCTTTCAATAATTACAAATGTTGTTCAAATTTCTCCCTCATCATCAACATGGAATTTAAAATCAATTTTAGATCTTGGACTTCTCTGGTAGTTCCTGCCGAATCTAAATCAACCAACTTAAAATATAATTCCGCTTTTTTGACACTTAAAGTGTCACAACCAACCAATATTTCTTTTAAAACTTTTATTCTCTTGAGCCAACAAGATTTCAATTGTTTTATGAAAGTAGGGGATGGTAATATTCTTCTTTTATCTCTATTTCACTCATTCCATAAACCTTTAAAACAAATGTATTGAAAACATCTTTGTAAAATTCCTCAACATTATCAAGATCCACCTAAAGATATTGCCTCAAATTTGAAATTATGGAACCCAAAGAAACAAAGTTTCTCGCCAGATCCCATGCCTCTAGAATGAGATACATACTCTCTTTTATGTTTTCTCCAACATATTGTCTAATTGCAACAAGAAAAATTGATGTTCACCTTAACTTTGAGTTTGACTCTGGTGTTTTGTTGGAGCTTTTCTAAGGTTGAACAATAACAATCAGACTTGCAAATATAAGGGGTGGCATTAGAGAATATTCCAATTCTTTAATCCTTCCTTTGAGCATAATATTTTTACCTTCCATATCATCAACTAATGCTTCCAAGGCATCACCTATAGCTCTATGAATTCTTTCAATTCTTGATGGTAAGACTCCACTCAGATTAAATTATGAATTTGTCTTTCCTTGAACTTTTTTTCCTTTTGCATTATTTCTTTCAAATACTAATTTATTTCAGTCTTTATCAAATAAATCACTATGGAGAGTTAATGATTCTTCTTCATAGAATGTTGGTTCTTGTGTATCCAATTGAACTGTAACTTATTTGCTCTCTTGAATCCTTTTCTCTTCATCTCAAAATTCTATATATTCAATATTTGCATCGAAGCCCATGTCCTCAAGGGAATCTTCATCATCGGGTATGACCTCATCTACTTTTTGTTGATTTCTCTATATTTTTATTTCACTATTTATTGTGATCTTATGAGGCCTTTCAAGGTTCCTTTTAGGAGGAGCATGGTCATCTCCTTCACCAGAATTTTCAATTAAAGATTTCTTCTATTCTCGGGTTACAAGTTGAGGATTTTGTTTTGGTGTGTTGCTTCTTTGAGATGTATTTTTAGACTGTGTGCTTCTTTCATTTACAACCCTTCCATGTTGTTGATATTCTTCATTTGTTCTAACAAAAGTTCCAAGATCTCCAACTGGAGCTGCTTTAGGGTTCTTTCCATCATCTTCTTCTTCTCCAAATAAATAAGTATTTTCATATGATACATTGAAACCAACAAAATTCTTTTGATTCATGAAATATTGATTCGGGTTGAACCCTTTTACTTCATTTTCCAAATTTAAATTGTACTAGTTAAATTGAAATGCATACTCATCAACTTTTGAAGCATTCTTTAATGTTATTTCGTCAATTTTCCATGGAAAAGAAATGGATTTCTTTTTCTTTCTTTCATAATTTTTTTTCCCATAATATGTATTGTCTTCTATTAAAAATATTTTTTTTTGGTACATAAAATGGAAGGTAAACTGGACTTTCTTGAGAACAATAGATCTCGATGACACTACAATTTTCCATTGCCTCAAAACTTCGCCTTTTATCTAGAAAGGTTGTTGTTTCCAAAGATAACATTGAAGTACTAGATTCAAACATGAGTTTCTTAAAAGAGGAAACAAATGAATAATATACTTCATAAAAATGCTACATTTCCTTTTGCTTCCACAAAGAAGGGTCCCATGTATGAACTGGGTCTAACTTGTAGTTAACCTGTTTTTCTAAGTGGAGTCCTTTGAATACATGAAAATATGTGATGACAAAAATTAAGTATGTAGATATATAAAACCACTTGTTCTTCTTAAAATTTGACAATTGTAATGGTATTCTAGAGGAGAAAATTTTTGACTATTTGAAAATTGCTTTTTGATGGATAGAAAAATATAAAATATAAAGAGTTCAATGAGGAACTGTAGCAGTTGATTCTTGTCCAAGAACCCTAGCAAAAATCCATGTCATTTATTGATATGGTTTTGTTATCTATCTGACCTGTATGGTTCATAAATATTTTGACATCATCACATGTTCTTCCGAACATTGTGGCAATAGGTCCCAACTACCATCTCTAGTCTTCAGGAAATCTTTGGATTCACCGGCTTTGAAAGTCATTGTTGGTTCTGGTAACTTGAACATTTTCTTGAAAGTTGAAGGTGCCAAAGAAATTGGGGATTGTCCTTGCAATTGAATGATTCTTTGATTCTTCTCATATTTATCTATACACCATAAAACCATCTCTGTAGCATCAAAGAATTCTAGAACAAACCCTTCTTTAGCAATTCCTGATATCAAAACATCATTAGCATTTGTTTCTAGAAGTGACAAAGTAGCATAGTATTTGTATTCTCTGGCCTAGTGATATTTTGGATCTTCTCATGTGAATGTGTTAAGAATATCTCCACAATATATATATTTCCTTCTCTCCATTATGCTTAAGGATTTTGCAGATTACGTATAGTATTTTGAAACGTTAATACCGAAGAAAATACATAATATAATTTGAAGCTATTTTTTCGAAAGGCTGATTAGTGCAGATTTAATTTGAATTTATTGAAAATGATATCGAGAAAGTAACCATTAATAATGAACCTTTGATACTTAATCATTTGTTACTTTTTGTAATATTTACATTTAATATTACTTAGGGAATGTGACAAGAAGCAATGATGATTCACCATGGAACAACATAGATGTGGATGTGAAAGAAGAAAAAGTGGAGTAGTCTGAACCCTTGAACTTGCGGTAACATATAAAAAATGACTATATAAAAAAGTAGACAAACGAAGGGGAAAGAAAAATATATCAAAAGACTTGTGATATGATCTTCGCTTCCATGATAAATATTGAAATGGCTAAGTATTGAAGTGTCGAGAGAGAAGTGAAGTATAAAAAATGAAAAAGTATCATGAAATGGATAGGTGGACATATAATCATGAGATAAATGAGTAAACTCAACCCACAGTGGAAATTAGAAAACGTTCTGAGTATAGTATAAAATAAGGATGGCAGAACGTGACAATGCATTTTGGTGATGATGGAATTTTGGACTTTCAAAAGAATACATGATGCGTCCACGAAATACTTCAAAATGAACTAAGTATTGGTAAATTTTGGTTATGGAAGAATGCAATGGTGCACTTTGGGGAAGGAGGAAGTTATAAAAATATTCATAAACCCGCTAGAAAGTCGAAAAATTTAGAAGTGCAAGAACAATACATACAAGAGAGAGATTTATAAGTGACCAAGCATAATTTAGGATCAACAAATGGCTCCAACCATGGGATAGAAACCCCCTGTGGGTTAATAAGAATCTATAATATCGACCATTGTGGTGCGAATAATCACAACCCTCATGGTCCGACCCACTCCCACAAGGACCTTCTTTCACACGGGCCTGAAGAGTCCAATGCTCTTCAACTCCCTCGTCGAAAATTCCTTACCCACAACATTCCTTCGGCGATATCCCCTTTGCTTCTCGGGAAATCGGGTTTCACGATATCGAGAACCTCGTGAACACAGTTCACATGCAACTCCAAACCCCGAATCCCGATGGGTCAACGGTCAATACTTCCGCTCGTTGGGGATTTCCCTATCGGGAAATCGCTGCTCGCAATGTCAGCAATCTGACTTTCCAAACCCCGAGCTCCGAGGTGCCAATCCTCCGATACAATGCCACCTGGACTCCACTAAATCTCGTGGTCCCACACTGCCACGTCGTCGTCGGGATTTCGCGGATCGCGAATCCATGATGTAAGTTTCCCTTGGTGTCGAAACCTCTGAACGTCGAACCCCGATCTCTCGGGATCTCACGCCACCTGTCCTATGGAGATCAACGGCTCCGAATAACTCAAGAAATCGTGACTCGCAATTTCAACGAGTCTGTGCCTCACCTCGTCAACCGCCGAATGCCGATATGTGATGGTTCTCGATTCCCTTCCTTGAAGATCTCCTATGCCTCAAAGCTCTCCCTGTTCGGGTCTCTCCTGGGTTTATTACCACCGTAACGGAAGGAACTATCCCTCCTGAGCTTGATTTCTCCCACTCCTTCAACTGAAGGTTGGAGCACTCCTTGCACTCGACGTCCAGCCACACTCTAAGTGTTGGGCCTTCTGGACTCTGTGCACTTCCAGCAACAGTAATCCCCGCCTTCTTTTACTCAGACTTCCCACTGAGATTCCAACCCTAGCCTGCACTTATCCTGCACGTCTCGAATAACCCAATTCAACTTCTGGGAAGATGAGAACAAGAGTTCAACTGTCTAGCCTCATCAATGCACTCTTTGCGGATGAATTCAACTGCACTCTATGTAGGAATCTCCTGGCTCAGACAGAGAAACAATTGAAACTCATTCTCCTTTCTCTCAGACTTCTGACTTAAACCTCTGAATCACTACACAACATATTCAAAAGAAAATGCATACAAAGGAAACAAACATTCACAAATACATAAGCAACATACACAGAGAAAACGACACCAGTCATGAAATTTAATCAAAAGCTCTCTTTATTAATCCAATCTATACATGAGGGCTCTCCACAAATTCTCTTCTCTGCTCTTTCTTGCTCTTGTATGAATGATACAATAATACAAAGGAGGGTGCCTATATTCCGTTTTCCCTCTCAAATTCTACAACTATCAAATCTACAATGAATTCCTATCTACCAACATTAACTCTAATAAATTCCTTCCTATCTAAAATACAATACAAGTGCGCTTCTTTATGAATGGCTTCATGAAAGAGAGGTGCTACAACTTCCAAAGCATTTCAAAAATATATGTGTTGGCGCTGTCCAGCTGTCTTTCCCTGCTCCACGCGCTGGCTCGCTTGATGAGTGAGCGATGCTCCTGCATCATACTCCTCGACTCAAAAGATTTCATGGGATCCTGTCCATGCACTCCTGCACAGTGTGCCCATGCTTTTGTATCACTACATCTGTCTCCCAGCTGGCATCCTCCACTAGGTGATCCTTCCATTTCACCAGGTATTCAAAATACTGCTTCCGCCTGGTCTTCCTGCCTACTCTTTTATTTAGTATGCACTCCATCTGAGGCTTCTGTGCAACTGGCAATTGTTTCTGCCAATGGACCACTGGTTCCTCAGTTCTAGCTTCTGCTTCTCCAGCCCTGTATGGGTATAAATCTGAAATGTTAAAAATCGGAGATATCTTGATGCCATCTGGCAACTCAATTTCATATTGCATTCTCCCCGAACTTCTTCAGGACTTTGCATGGCCCAATTTTCTTCATCTTGAGCTTGTTATATGTTCCCCTTGGGAACCTTTCTTTCCTTAAGTGCGCCAGAACCATATCCCCAACTTCAAACTGAAGTTGTCTCTTCCGTTGATCGGCTCTACGCTTATACTCCTGATTTGAGTCCTGCAACCACTGCTTCACCTTCGTGTGAAGTTCTCTCATGGCTTCAGCAAACTCTTTAGCGCTCGCGCTGCTTGTCAAAGTCGGTTCTGACTCCCTGAGCTCAGATACTCCCCTCGGCTATGTCCCATACAAAATCTGGAATGGGATTTTTCCTGTACTCCGATTCACCGAATTGTTGTACGCAAACTCTGCCTGTGGAAATATCTGGTCCCAACTACTGTGGTGTTCGGTCACCAAGCTTCTCAATAGATCCCCCAGACTTCTGTTCACCACCTCTGTTTTCCCATCTGTTTGAGGATGGTAAGATGAATTAAATGCTAAATTAGTTCCCAGCTTCTTCCATAGCGTCCTCAAAAAATGGCCTATGAATTTGGTATCCCGATCCGAGACTATGCTTCTCGGCAATCCATGCAGTCTGACGATTTCTTTGAAAAACAAGTTCGCGATGTGCGTCGCATCACTGGTCTTCTGACACGGAATAAAATGTGCCATCTTCGAAAACCTATCCACCACCACAAAGATGGAATCAACTCCTCATTGTGTTCTCGGCATTCCCAGAACAAAATCCATACTGATTGCCTCCCATGGCCTCTCAGGTATGGGCAATGGCTGATATAACCCTGTTTTCTGCTTTCGGCCCTTCGCATGTTGACATATCCTACATCTATCAACAAATCGTTTGACATCATTGCGCATCCCCGACCAATAATATGATTCACTCAACTTGGAGAATGTTTGGTCATGTCCAAAATGACCTGCTAAGCCCCCACTGTGATTTTCCTTTACCAAATTCTCCCTCATGGAGCAATTCAGAATGCACAACTGATTTCCCTTGAACAACAATCCTTCATGGATCATATATTCCAGCCATGGACTCCGATCCCTAAGAACTGGATTCTCAGCTGCCTCGTGTGCTTCTGCAAAATCTGCATCACCTGCATACATATCTTTCAGATTCTCAAAACCCAGCGTCTTGACTCTGAACTCCTGTAGCAACAAACATTTCCTGCTCAAAGCATCAACCACTTTGTTAGCAGTTCCTGAAATGTGCTTGATCACAAATGTAAAATTTTGCATGTACTCTACCCATTTCGCATGCTTCTGGTTCAACTTCTCCTGTTGACTTACAAACTGCAATGCATGGTTATCTCTATATAAAATGAACTCCTTGGGTATTAAGTAATGCCTCCACTTCTTCAA
>ML789373.1:133758-152921 GCA_009831015.1 Picea engelmannii | reverse complement strand
CTGCTTGCATCACATTTCACTTGAAATGTCTTCTGGAAATCAGGCAACACCAGAATTGGTTGCTCTGTTATCTTCCGCTTCAACAGATTGAAGCTCCTCTCAGCCTCTGTTGTCCAATGAAAAACTTTATGCCGCTTCTTCACCGTGTCCATCATCGCTGCACTAATTCCATTGAAATTCCGAATGAATTTTCTGTAGAAACTAGCCAAACCATGGAAGCTCCTCACCTCAAAAACATTTCTCGATGATGGCCAATTCTTGATCACTTCTACCTTTTCAGGATCCATTTTCAACTCATTCGCCAAAATCACAAAACCCAAATAAATGAGTTCTGTCTGCATGAAGGAACACTTCTTCATGTTGATCAACAGCTTTTCCTGTTGTAGCCTTCTCATTACAATGGCCAAGTGTCTCAAGTGTTCAACCTTCGTCTTGCTGAAAACCAGGATGTCGTCCAGATATATGACCACAAACTTACCGATGAATTCCTGCAAGACTTCATTCATCAGTCTCATGAATGTGCTTGGCGCGTTTGTCAAGCCAAACGACATGACTAGCCATTCGTATAAACCCTTGTTTGTCTTGAATGCTATCTTCCATTCATCTCCTCCTCTCATCTAGATTTGATGATATCCGCTCTTGAGATCAATTTTCAAAAAATAATTTGCCCCACTTAGGCAATCCATCAAGTCATCCATTCTCGGCAGTGGAAATCTGTACCTGATGGTGAGTTTTTTTATCGCTCTGGAATCTGTACGCATCCTCCAGCCTCCATCCTTCTTCGGAATTAGTACCATTGGAACAACACATGGACTCAGGCTCTCTCTGACTAGTCCCTTATCCAACAGATCCTGTACTTGCCTTTTGACTTCCTCATTCTCTTGTGGTGTCAACCTGTATGCTGCCTTATTCGGAAGACTTGCTCTAGGTATGAGGTCAATATGGTGACTCACACTCCTCATCGGTGGCAACGAACGAGGTAGTTCATCCATGATGATATCAACGAACTCTCCCAACAGCTCCTGAATCTCGTCTGGTAAGTCATCCACTCTTTTTCTTGTCAGGACAATTCTCGGCTTCCTGACAACAAAGAACTGTGGATCTTCGTTCTTCTCCATCTCTGTGAGAAGTTCCTTCCTGCTCATGAGAAGTATTGTACTGGTTACTTCCGGCTTCACTTGTTTATCTTTTATCGAAAGCAACTTATGTAACCTCCCATCCTTCTCCAAGGTGTATGTGTTCATCCTCCCGTCATGAACCACATTCCTGTCATACTGCCATGGTCTACCCAGCAATATATGACATACGTCCATGGGAATGACATCACACAAAATCTCATCATGGTAATTCCCAATCTTGAATTTAACTAAGCATCGTTTAGTGACACTTACCCAGTGTCCTTTCTGTAACCACGAGACTTTATATGGACTCGGGTGCTTAGTTGTTTCCAGCTCCAGCTTTTCCACCATCTCGGATGAATCAAGATTATCGGTGCTCCCACTGTCAACTATGACCTTTCATTTCCTATCCTTGGCTGTGCAAGCTATCCTGAATAGTATGCTCCTCTGCACTGTGCTTTCCACCTCTTTCTCAAGTGTCAAAAGGATTTTATGCATCCCAAGCGACCTTCTGTTGTCTGCATCTTCTGTTTTAGCATCATGCCTCTGCGCCTCAGTGATGTGAGTTTCTCCTCTGTCCACTTTCCTGTCTGGACAATCAACAGATTTGTGTCCATCCTTTCCACATGTAAAACATGTGATGATTCCTCCTCATCCTCTTCCTCTACCTCGGGTGCGAGAAATAGCATTGGCGCCGACATATTTGCCACCTTGCTCTGTATGCTGCCTCCTCGGCTCATCATATTGTTGCCCCTGTTCAGTTTGTGGCTGCCTCTGCTGTGAGGTTCCACCTCTTTCAAGTTTACCCTGAGGTTTCTTCCACTCCTTCTTGGGCTTCTGGAATTTTTCCTGGGCGATTGCCTTGCCTCTGGGCTGACTCTTGCCTCGCCCTCATTGTCCTTTCTTGTGGCTCAGCTTCTCTTCAGCTTTTAGAGCCATCTGGTATGCATCCTCAACTGTTCGGATGGTAACCATGCTCAATTCATCCTGAATTTCATACCTCAGACCATTCAGATACCTCGCCACCTTTTCATCATCACTCTCTCAATGACCTGCTCTGATGTTGAGTCTGTAAAACTCCTCGGTGTACTCCTTCACCGTCATCAGCTTCTGTCTCAGGTTCTACATTCGCCTGAATAGAGTAATATGATAATCTCTGGGGATGAATTTCTCTTTCATCTTCGTGATCATCCTGTCTCAGCTCTTGATTTTTTGTTTTCCTTTGCAGTGCCTATCATCCTGCAACTCATCCCACCATAAGGCTGCATGTCCTTTCAACTTTGTAACAACATGCCTTATCTTCTTGTCCTCTTTGATATCCTCGTAATCGAAGTAGGTGTCAAGAGCTCAGATCCAATCCAACAACTCTTTTGCATCTAGGCTTCCCTCATAGACGAGAATGTCCATCTTGGTCTTAGAACTCATCCGGGTGATGGCTTTTATCAATCACTCCGTTGATGCATCCTCTGTTGTGACCTCTTCTGCATGTCTAGCTTCTTCTTCTACCTCGGAATCACTAAACTCTCCAGCGCTGACTCCGCGTCTCTGCGTTGTCTCCATCTCCTCAAGCCTTGCTCAGAGATCTCTCATTTGGCGTTCCATTTCTAGATTCCCTGCTGGCCTTCCTCTCCTTCGGGCATCCCTATCTTCTTGATCAGGTGACTGCCTTTCTCTTTGAGGCGGCATGATGGATCTCTGTCTCTGCTACAGAAAGAAAATATGTATCGGCTCTTCTCCCACTCTGATACCACTTGGTGTGAGTAGTCACAACCCTCACGGTCCGACCCACTCCCACCAGGACCTTCTTTCATACGGGCCCAAAGAGTCCAATGCTCTTCAACTCCCTCGTCGAAAATTCCTTACCCACAACACTCCTTCGGCGATCTCCCCTTCGCTTATCGGGAAATCAGGTTTCGTGATATTGCGAACCTCGTGAACACAGTTCACATGCAACTCCAAACCCTGAACCCCGATGGGTCAACGATCAATACTTCCGCTCGTTGGGGATTTCCCTATCGGGAAATCGCTGCTTGTAATGTCAGCAATCTGACTTTCCAAACCCCGAGCTCCGAGGTGCCGATCCTCCGATACAATGCCACCTGGACTCCACTAAATCTCGTAGTCCACACTGCCACGTCGCCGTCAGGATTTTGCGGATCGCGAATCCATGATGTAAGTTTCCCTTGGTGTTGAAACCTCTGAACGCCGAACCCTGATCTCTCGGGATCTCACGCCACCTGTCCTGTGGAGATCAACGACTCCGAATAACTTAGGAAATCATGACTTGCAATTTCAACGAGTCTGTGCCTCACCTCGTCAATCGCCGAATTCCGATATGCGATGGTTCTCAATTCCCTTCCTTGAAGATCTCCTCTGCTTCAAAGCTCTCCCTGTTCGGGTCTCTCCTGGGTTTATTCCCACCATAACGGAAGGAACTATCCCTCCTGATCTTGATTTCTCCCACTCCTTCAACTGAAGGTTGGCGCACTCCTTGCGCTTGACGTCCAACCACTCTCTAAGCGTTGGGCCTTCTGGAATTTGTGCACTTCCAACAACAGTAATCCCCGCCTTATTTTACTCAGACTTCCCACTGAGATTCCAACCCTGGCCTGCACTTATCCTTCACGGCTCGAATAACCCAATTCAACTTCTGGGAAGAAGAGAACAAGAGTACAACTGTCTAGCCTCATCAATGCACTCTTTGCGGATGAATTCAACTGCACTCTATGTAGGAATCTCCTGGCTCAGACAAAGAAACAATTGAAACTCATTCTCCTTTCTCTCAGACCTCTGACTTAAACCTCTGAATCACTACACAACATATTCAAAAGCAAATGCATACAAAGGAAACAAACATTCACAAGTACATAAGCAACATACACAGAGAAAATGACACCAGTCATGAAATTGAATCAAAAGCTCTCTCTATTAATCCAATCTATACATGAGGGCTCTCCACAAATTCTCTGCTCTGCTCTTTCTTTCTCTTGTATGAATGATACAATAATATAAATGAGGGTGCCTATATTCTGTTTTCCCTCTCGAATTCTACAACTATCAAATCTACAATGAATTCCTATCTACCATCATTAACTCTAATAAATGCCTTCCTATCTATAATACAATACAAGTGCGCTTCTTTATGAAAGGCTTCATGAAAGAGCGGCGCTACAACTTCCAAAGCATTTCAAAAATATATGTGTTGTCACTGTCCAGCTGTCTTTCCCTGCTCCACGCGCTGGCTCGCTTGATGAGTGAGCGATGCTCCTACATCACATTGGGTATGGAGTTAGTATGAGAAAATAAATTAGAAAATAAAGTCTTGAAAAATATGTACAAGAAAAATAAAACCATGTACATGTGAGAGAAAGATTGATCAAGCAATCTTTTTTTTAAGATGTTGTCCATTGGTTGGAAACATCTGAAATTTCCCCTTCATATATCTGAGAAAATAATAATCGTATCCCAAGAATTTTTCAATCATATAGGGTCCAATCCATAATGCTTCAAATTTCGTGTGTAGAGAATATTTCTCCTTGGCTTTGTTCCACAATAAAACTGGCTATCCGTTTTGAAAATATCTGACTGAAATACTTTGATCAAAATATCTCTTTATAGATTGTTGTATTTGATTTATTTTCCTCAATGCTTCGTTTCTTTGTTCCTCCATATGCATCAAATGATTATATCTTCTTTGTAAAGGATATATTTCTTCTATGTATTCACAATTTACAACATATGATAAGACACTTAGTTCCAGATGAATTGACATTTTTTCTTCTTTCCCATATACCGATGTGTATGGTGACAATCTAGTTTCACCTCTCGGTGTAAGTATACTAGAACACAATGCATATATTAACTTTGTATGTCAATTTCTGTAACATCTTGCTCTTGCGCGCACTGGGCATACTTATTCTTTGAGGACACTTGCGTGCAAGTGATCTAGTTCTTTATACGATTGGTTGTTTTGATTATGATTATGAGATATTGTGGATTTGATGATATGTTATTTTTGTTGTATTTACATCAACATGTGCTATTGACTGGGTTCTCTTGAGTGTGCAGGAATCTGGAAGTTGAGGATATCGAGGCATCGATGAAACTCCTTAGACTCTGGATCGAGTCAGGGAGTGGAATGTTAGGGTTTGAATGTTTTTGATGTGACATATGTACATATGATTAGATATTATGATGTTGATTGTTATTGCTGACATGATTCATTGATGGTTGTAGGATGATGATAGATTGTTGAACAAACTCACATTTGGAGTAAAGGGGTCACGCACGACAACCAGATACATTGAGGGAGAGGTGTGGCAGCAGCCCTGCCATAGCCTACTAACACTCCCACCATGGCTTGAATTGTAGGTTAACGATTACCTAGTTCGATAGACCCACGATGTCGCGAGGGAAGATTGCGATAGTCACTCAAAATGATTCTAAGGGTGTGCAATAAGGCAGGGTACTTATTCCTTAGAGGCCCTTAGTCTCCCACAAGATCACATGAGACAATATTGACTCTAGGGGTTTGCGTCTACCACATTCATTCAATATGCAAGTGGCACCCTTGGAGCACATAATACGTCTTGAAGGGCATGTCGTGCAAATAAAACAGAAGGAGGCGAGTGGCACCCTTGGAGCATGTAGTGCGTCCTGAAGGGCATGTCGCGATTTTAACTATGGTAAGTTAATAAACCTAGTTCCTAGAAAAATATGCCTCCTAAGGACCCGATCGACCTTAAAATGAAATATGAGATGAGTAAAGTTTAATAACTATAATTTCCCTTAAACATTGTTGCCCAGTCTAGTGAAATTAAAACCTAGGTCTAAGTGATGTAGACCCCCTTCTCTCCTAAGGGCTGCGTGACCTCCCAGTCAAGGATCTTCAATTCCGAGCCAAATTGGCTCTATGAGACCTTAATGGTCTACTTATGAATTAACACTGACCCTTTTTGTCTTCTGGTGTAGGTTTTATGGCACCCACGACTTCTTTCTTCACGCTATTGAACTCACAGGTTTCAGGTGCAAGATCCTCTCCCATTAGACCCTTCATGCATGTGACCTCAGGCTATGTCCTTGCATAAACACATGATTTTGGGTGCGACCAAGGGTGATTTGAAACCAAAATACTTTTCTCCGCGCAATTCACCATGATCCACCACATGTCCCTTTCTCAATACCATCGTCTCGATTGCAGCCCACCCTCAAATTTTTAAAACTTGATCACCTTCTGTTCCCGTAATGTGAGGTGACTGTTGATCTCACAATCTTGGCATTTCTTCTGAACTAATGGCTTAGATCTATCCATTTATTTCTTCCTTCTCTCCTCCTTTCACGTGCCTCCCCAGACCTTATGATCTGTCGACACATACCCCCCCTTTCAAATCAACGAATATGGTTGATTTCAGAAATCCAAACTTCTGGAGTTTTAACTCTCAACCTCTTCACTTCCTCTGTAGTGGCTATCTCCCGGAGTGGAAGATATATTGACACTTGTCCCTCACAAATGAACGATTCAGATGAAATCCAACCCTCCAGCCTTTAGTAGTTCTTGTTCAATACCTTCTCTTTATTCCTGAGTGATTTCTCCCAGAGTGGCAGATTATTTTCCACACATCCCACCTTGATGAATGGTTCTAATGGAATTCAGAACTTCGTGCTCCAACTGTCCTCAAATATTCTCAAACACAAATCTCCAGAGTGAATCCCTCCAGAGTGTTGGAACTTCTAACACATGTCCTCCCTGATCCAACGAATATCCAATGAAGTGAATATCCATCCTCCATGTGTCCCTTTGTAGATCAACGGTCCAAATTCTACTTCAGGACTTTGGCACTTTCACCCTTCTCTTTCCTCTGGAGTATTCCATACCCAGATTCTTAGATCTGGCGCCACGTGTCCTCTTTGAATCAATGACTCTCATCCACTTCATAAATTTTACCTTCGGGAATCTCAACTCTTAAGTTCTCTATGCTCTTCTTTTCCTAGAGCATTTTACCTAGAGTCCAAAATCTAACGACGTGTGTCCTCCCACAGATCAACAACTCCCAGCTTCTTCGACTATTTAGGCTTCAACAATTTCACTTCCTCCTCATCCAAAATCTTCCGAAGTTGTGGATCTCACGCCACTTGTCCCGCTTGACAATGGACATTTCTAGTCACTTCGGGACTTCGGAAATTTGAAATTCCACTCTACTCTGTGCTTCAAAAAAAATTAAAGCTCACGCATCTTTCCCAGATCCAACGATAAGGAATGCTCTCCACTCCCTCCTCGACGGATCTTAGTCGGTGATTCGAGAAACCTTCAAAATTCTTACTTTGTTGATGATCCTTCCCGCTATCTCTCCTGATATTTCTCTCCTTCTGCTCCTTTGACTTCCTTAAGATCCACTTTGACAGTTAGTCGCATTTTGGGTTTGTGTAGTCCTTGCAACAGATTCTTACGCATGCCTTGCAGTAGTCACTTTGCACTCCTTGCAAAGGGAAAGTTTTGTGCTATCTCTTTTGAGATTCATAATCAAAACAGATTTCGTTAACGCAGTCCTTGTGGATTGTGTGCACACCTTGCAAAGACTCAAGTGAAGAGATACAATTGAAACTTATGAAAAAATCTCACAATTTCATATATTCGTAACGAAATTCATTCATTCATGAAAACAACAATAACAGGGAGTTGAAAACAATAAAAACCCATGAATTGGATCAATTTTCGTCTGTTATATTCATTACAAAAGTAAAAATGGCTACAACTATGATCAACCAACAACTAAAAATTAAAAAATTTCCTACTAACTCACAACAACCTCATATACAAAACCCTATTTATCTTAGAGGGTTCTTATGGCTCCCCCCGACTACTCGTCTACTCCAAAAAAAAAACCTAACTGCTACCTTAGTTTAGTTACATTCAAGACTAGGAGTGAAAAATCCAAGATCAATCGTGATCATTCAGCTTCCAAGCATTTGATTTTCTTCCATTTTTAAATTAGCTCCAAAATATTCACAGTAAACACCAATGTTTAAGATTCCAAAATGATTCCAAGGCGTTGAGTTGTTCTGCCAGGCATGCTTGCTGACGATGCTCTTGCATCATACTCCCCTGGACAAAAATTCATGGGATCCTGTCCATGAGCTCTTGCATTGAGTTTCCATGCTTCTGGATATCAACTTCATTTTCCCAACTGACATCTTCTATTGGGTGTCCCTTCCACTTGAAAAAATATTCAAAATAGGTCTTCCTCATGGTCTTCCATCTGTGGTTTTTCTACTATAGGAATTTGTTTGTCCCACTGAATCTTATCTTGATCTTATGATCCCTATGTGTCATCTTCCTTGTAAGGGTATAGGTCTGAAATGTTAAATATGGGTGATATGCCCACATCATCTAGCATCTTAATCTCATAGGTGTTTGCATCAAACTTCCTTAAGATCTTACATGCCCCTATATTATTCTTCTTTAACTTTTTATATATTCCCCTAGGGAACCTTTATTTCCTGATATGTGCAAGAACCTGATCTCCTACTTCAAATTGAAGTTCTCTATTATGTTGATCAACTCTGCACTTGTACTCTTGGCTAGAGTTATGCAATTGTCCTTTGATGTGGCTATGGATCTTTTGCATTTTTGCAGAAAAATATTCTTCTCCCACTCTATTCCAAGTCTCTCAACTTAGATACTCCCCTTGGTTGCATTCCATACAATATTTGGAATGGGCTCTTTCCAGTGCTCATGTTTGGTGATTCATTGTATGCAATTTCTGCTTGTGGTAGAATCTGATCCAACTGATTATGATGCTCAATGACTCCTGTCCATGAGCTCCTGCACCAAATTTCCATGCTTCTGGATATCAACTTCATTTTCCCAACTGGCATCTTCTATTGGGTGTCCCTTCCACTTGACCAAATATTCAAAATAGACCTTCCACCTGGTCTTTTTGTGATATGTTTTGTGACAAAAGTAAAATTCTTCATAAACTCAATCCACTTTGCATGCCTCTGATTCAATTTTTCCTTTCTAGTTATGAATTGTAAATCTTGGTTGTCGCTATACAAGACAAATTCCTGTGGAACAAGGTAATGCCTCCATTTATTCAGGGCTTGAATTATGGCATAAAATACTTATCATATGTGGAGTATTTTCTCTTAGTCTCATTCAACTTATCACTGAAATAGGCAACATGCCTATTATCCTAGCTCAAAACTGCTCCAATTGCAATTCCACTTGCATCACATCTCACTTGAAATGTCTTTCCAAAATTTGGTAAGACCAGAATTGGTCATTCTATTATTTTCTCCTTTAGTATATTGAAACTTCTTTGGCCTCCTTTGTCCATTTAAAATACTTGTGCCTCTTCTTCACTGTATCCATCATTGGTGCACAAATCCCACTAAAATCTCTGATGAACTTCCTATAGAAACTTTCTAATACATGGAATCTTCTTACCTCAAACATACTCCTTGGTGATGGACATTCTTTGATTGCTTTCACCTTCTCTGGATCCATATCCAGTTCATTTGAAGAGATAAAAAAACCCAAGTAAATGATCTTTCTCTTCATAAAAGAGGACTTCTTCAGGTTTATCAAGAACTTCTCCTGTTGTAGTCTCCTCATCACTAGTGTAAGGTGTCTCAAATGCTCCTCTTTAGTCCTTCTAAAGACTAGTATATCATCCAGATATACAACCACAAACTTGTCAATGAAATATTTCAATATTTCATTCATCAACCTCATAAAATTACCCAGGGCATTTGTTAATCCAAATGACATAACAATCCACTCATACAAACCTTCATTTTTCTTAAAGTCTGTCTTCCACTCATCACCTTCTCTCATTCTTATCTGGTGATATCCACTTTTCAAATCTATCTTAGAAAAGAAATTTGCTCCAATTAAACAGTTCATTAAACCATCCATTCTTGGAAAAGGGAATCTATACCTGACGATGATATTGTTAATGACTCTTGAGTCTGTACACATTCTCCATCCTGCTTCCTTCTTTGGAATCAACACAGTTGGCACTGCGCATGGACTCAATCTCTTTCTGACCAAACCCTTGTCTAACAATTCCTGGAATTGGTTCTTTACCTCTTCATTCTCTCGAGGTGTCAGTTTGTATGTTTCTCTATTTGGAATAATTTCTTTTGGTATCAAATCAATATGATGGTTGATACTTCTAATGGGTGGCAATGAGTTAGGAATTTCATCCACCACTATGTCAAAAAAATTATCCAACAATTCCTGAACTTCTTCAGGTAAATAATCCATCGAAGTACTTGTAAGGATAACTCCCAGTTTCCTCACCACAACAAAATGCATCTCCTATTCTTTCTTGACTTCCTTAAGGAGTTCCTTCCCGCTCATGAGAAGTATTCTTGTGATGTCTTCCTCTTTCACTTTCTTATCTTCTATTGGAAACAACATGTGTGTCCTACCATTCTTCTCCAAGGTGTATGTATTCTTCCTCCCATCATGAATGACATTCCTGTCAAACTGCCATGGTCTTCCCAACAAGATATGACATACATCCATGGGAATTACATCACATAGAATTCCATATCTATATCCTCCTATCTTAAATTCAACAAGGAATTGTCTAGTAACCATTACTTGGTGTCCTTTCTACAACCATGTGACTTTGTATGGCTTCGGATTTGCATTTGTCTCTAGCTCCAATTTCTCCACCATCTCTGTGGATACTAAGTTATCAGTGCTCCCACTATCAATTATCACCTTTCATACTTTGTATTTAGTCTTGCAAGCTATCCTAAATAGACTATTCCTCTGCACTAGATTTTCAACTTCTGTGTATGGTTTTAAGAGAACCTTTCTCAACATCAGGGATGTTCCATCCTCTGCTCCTTCTTCTTCAACATTCCTTCTCTGTGCTTCCAAAATGTGAGCTTCACCTCCTCCTTCTTTATTTTTCTTGGGACATTCCCAAGACATGTGCCCTGTCTTTCCACAGCTATAGCACCTTACTTCTCCTCCTCTATTTCTCCCTCTTCCTGTAGAAGAACTTCTTCCACCACCCTGTCTTCCTCGGGAACTTCCTCCTCTTTTTGAGTGACTGTGCGGTTTCTCAGTCTCGCCTTTGGATTTATGTTCCTTGTCACGGGTAACTGCCTTTATTTTGTTCGGGGTCGGGCTCCTACCTCTGCCTCATTGGATATGTTTTCTGGCCAAATTCTCCTCTTCCTTTAGTTCAAACTAATAAGCACCCTCCACTATCCTCACTGACATCATGCTACTCTCATCCTGGATTTTATACCTCAGGCCATTTATATACCTGCCAACTTTTTCTTCATTTTTCTCTCTTTGTCCAGTTCTGATGTTCATCTTGTAAAACTCCTCTTTGTATTCTTTAACTGTCATACCCTTATGTCTTAGGTTCTGTAGCTTCCTGAACAGATTGATATGATAATATTTGGGCATGAATTTAGCCTTCATCTTGGCTACCATTCTATCCCAATTCTTTATCTTTTGTTTTCCCTTGCTTCTCCTCTCATCTTGCAGTTCATCCCACAACAGTGTTGCATGTCCCTTTAGCCTAGTGACAACATGTCTCACCCTTTTCTCCTCATCGACATCTTCATAGTTGAAATATTTTTCCATGGATCTTATCCAATCCAAAATCTCTTCAGCATCCAAATTGCCTTCATACATTGGGACCTCTATCTTGGCTCTATCTCCCAATATAACAACTTCTCTCAGCAAGTATTCTTCGACAACATTTTCCCCTCCAACTTCTTATACTTCTACTTCTTCACTCTCTTCATCGATGATGTCTCCAACATCAAGTGACCTCCTCTACGTTGCCTACATCACCTCTAATCTTGCATGAAGATCTCACATTTATGTTTCTACAACACGATTGGCTAAAGGTGGCTCCACTCATCTCCTTGGTGGCATTGTGCTGACTGTCTCTTATACATAGAATAAACCTTCGAGATCCTTTGTCTTCTCTCCTTTTCCTGTTTCCTGCAAGAAAAAAATCATCTTTGATACCACTTGATGCAGACCACCTTCTCTCCTAAGGGCTGTGCAACCTCCCAGTCAAGGATCTTCAATTCCGAGCCGAATTGGCTCTATGAGACCTTAATGGTCTCACTTACGAATTAACATGGGCCCTTTTTGTCTTCTGGTGCAGGTTCTATGGAACCTACGACTTCTTTCTTCATGTTGTTGAACTCACAGGTTTTAGGTGCAATCTCCTCTCCCATTAGCCCCTTCCCGCATGTGACCTTGGGATATGTCCTTGTGTAAACACACAATTGCAGGTGCATCCAAAGGTGGTTTGAAACCAAACTACTTTTCTCCCCACAATTCACCACGATCCACCACGTGTCCCTTTCTCAATACCGTGGTCTGGATTGTGGCCCGCCCTCAACTTTTAAAAACTCAAGCACCTTCTGTCCCTGCAATGCAAGGTGACTGTTGATCTCATGATCTTGATGGTGCTTCTGAACTAATGGCTCAGATCTATCCCTTTCTTTCTTCCTTCTCTCCTCCTTTCACGTGCCTCCCCAAACCTTACGATATATCGACACGTACCCCCTCTTTCAAATCAACAAATATGGTTGATTTTGACAATCTGGACTTCATGAGTTTCAACTCTCAACCTCTTCACTTCCTCTGTAGTGGCTATCTCCTAGAGTGGAAGATATAGTGACACATGTTCCTCACAAAAGGACGATTCAAATGAAATATGACCCTTCGGTCTTCGTGATTTCTTGTTCAATACCTTATCTTTCTTCCAGAGTGATTTCTCCCAGAGTGGCAGATTGTTTGCCACGTGTCCCACCTTGATGGGTAATTCTAATGGAATTTGGAACTCCACGCTCCGACTGTCCTTAAATATTCACAAACAAAAATCTCCAGAGTGAATCCCTCCGGAGTATTGGATCTTCTGACACCTGTCCTCCCTAATCTAACGAATATCCAATGAAGTGAATCTTTTCCCTCCACGCATCCCTTCATAGATCAACGATCCATATTCTACTTCGATACTTCAACGCTTTCACCCTCCTCTTTCCTATAGAGTATTCTGTACCTGGATTCTTAGATCTATCTCCACCCGTCCTTCTCGAATCAACGACTCTTACCCACTTCAAAACTTCGGCCTTCATGAATCTCAACTCTCAACTTCTCCACGCTCCGCTTTTCCTAGAGTTTTTTACCCATAGTCCATGATCTAACGACGTGTGTCCTACCACAGATCCATGACTCCCAGTTGCTTCGGATCTTCAAGCTTCAATAATTTCACTTCCTCCTCGTCCAAAATCTTCCAAAGTTGTGGATATCACGCCACTTGTCCCTCTTGACGATGGATGGTTCCTAGTCACTTCGGAAGTTTGCAAATTTGGCAGTATTCTCTACTCTTTGCTTCAATAAATTCAAAGCTCATGCATCTTGTTGAGATCCAATGATCTGGAACACTCTTCACTCCCTCCTGGACGGATCTTAGCCGATGATTCAGGAACCCTTCAAAATTATTACTTTCTTGAAGATCCTTCCTGCTATCTCTCTTGATAGTTCTCTCTTTCTTCTCCTTTGACTTCCTTAAGATCCACTTCGACACTTGGTCGAATTTCGGGTTTGTGCATTCGCAACAGATTCTTACGCAAGGTTTGGTTTCTTGCGGGAAACTCTACACGCCTTGCAGCAGTCACTTTGCACTCCTTGGAAAGGGAAAGTTTCGCGCTATCTCTTTTAAGATTCATAATCAAAACAAATTCTATCAACACACTTCTTGCAGATTGTGTGCACACCTTGCATAGACTCAATCGAAGAGATATAATTGAAACTTATGCAAACATCTCACAAATTCATATATTCATAACGAAATTCATTCATTCATGAAAACAACAATAACAGGGAGTTTCAAACAATAATAGCCCATGCATTGAATCAATTTTCCTCTGTTATATTCATTCCAAAAGTGAAAATGGCTACAACTATGATCAACCAACAACTAAAAATTCAGAATTTTCCTACTAACTCGTAACAACCTCATTTGGGCGTACAAAACCCTATTTATCTCAGAGGGTTCTTAGGGTTCCCCCCAACTACTCATCTAATCGAAAACAAAACCTAAATGCTACCTTAGTTTAGTTACATTCAATACTAGGAGTGAAAACTCCTGGATCACTCGTGATCATTCATCTTCCAAGCGTTTAATCTTCTTCCATTTTTTTCATCAGCTCCAAAAGATTCACAGTAAATGCCAACGTTTAAAATTCCAAAATGATTCCAAGGTGTTGAGTTGTCCTACCACGCGTGCTCGTTGATGATTCTCTTGCATCACTAAGTACAACATGTGAACAAAGAAAAAATAAATAGACATGCAACAAGACGGGGGGGTAAGAAATTGAAACTTTAATTATTAAAGTAAAAATATTATAATGGAGGATTAAACTAATTAAAAGGGTAAATGGTTGTTTTTGTCTACACTTGCTAAATCTGATTTTTAGTTAAAAAGAAAAAGGGGGAAACTTAAAGAAAGAGGGAAACTTAAAGAAAAAGGTGTATGTCTAACTTAGTAAGGAATCTATCCTTTGGAACTTTCTATTTATGAACTCAACTAGGATTTAAGTAAGGCATAAGTCATTTAAGAATTGTAAGGGAATAATGGGACATTGAGGAGCATTTTTAGGAATGCTTTTAGTTGGGTGAGGAAAATAGGAAAATTTAATTAATTAATAAATTGAGTTTTTGGTGCAACTAAGGTATCGTGCGACATGTGTACGGGGGAGGTTTTTCCTAATTAAAAAAAAGAAAAAGGAATCTAATGAGGTTTTGGGAAAATAATCACTTGAAAACTCTATAAAATGGATGGCGAAGGAGGATTACGAATCACATTTGGCTTGTGTAAGGTTACGCTGCCGAAATTTTATCTTGACTGAATTTTATCTTGTGGGAGTTGGGATATCCATCTTGGGTAATGAGTGGTAGCTCGACATTGCAAGGAAATATGGGAGATATCATTCTCTGGTATTGTGTGTATGGCCCCTTTGTGGTTCGTGGGGCTCAGGGGGAAGAAGAGTACCCTTAGCGTTGGCTGGGAGGTACCGGTGAGGTCTCATTGGTTGGCAAGCAGGATCCAGACGAAGAAAGAGTGCATTACAACAACAAAATAGTGAGATAGATCCAAAGAATAGGACATCAACAGTGTGGCCTTCGCCTTCACTTAAGGTACACATGTCTAATTTCTCATGTGTAAGTAGTTAATTTTTATGTGTTTTATATTAGATGGAATATGTCAAATGATTTCTGGATCTATGGGTGATTTTTTAGGTTCTTCACTTCTTTAATTCATTTCCATACCTTGCCTAGTTAGTGTGAGACCACCTCCAAAAGCCCTGAAACCCCCTTGGTTTCCTTCCGCCTTCTTGTTCCACTCAGTGACCAACTTGCATTTAGATGCCCTTTTTGCTAACTTCCTTGCTTATCTCCATTTCTCTGCGCCTTGGTAATTTAACTCTTCCTTTGTATTTATCTTTGCTTGGGATGGTTCCTCTGTACCTAATGAGTCTCGAATCCCTGCATCTTTGTCTAGTGCTTTATAAGTATTTTATCCCTCCCTTAATACAAATTCACCATAGACCACGTTATACCCTGGTTTATGGTAGTAAATTTGAAATCTAAGAGACAGTTGGTAAGCAAGGAGTCTAAGAGATGAGATAGCCATCGTTAAAACCATGCACACTCTCACAGAAGGAGTGGCTTCATCTCTGTTACTCATGTAAAGTTTTATTTTCTACCTCACGATAGCTTGGCATGGAATGGTGTCACTACAAGCAAGTCTTATTGCTTCTCGTGTTGTTGAAGTGTCGTTGATTTCTTTGTTGGTCACATTGTTAACTTGCACAGTTGAAGTCTATATTCGCAACAACAACGAGGAATTTCAGTGGTGGTTTGTATAGATGATCCAACAAATTTTAGGAATACTAATGCATAACCTTTTTCATAAATACTACTGCGTGTAACCTGATGTAGGCATGGCATTATAGAATCACAACCTTATTGGTCTTTGAGTTGTGATTTGAGACTTCACCCATTTTTCACATTCGAAAGGTAAATCCTTGATTTGATATGGAACCTCCCTATAATGACTCGATCAGAGTTATATCCTATTTACTTTGGTGTAATTATTCCTTCAAGGTCTTAATCGTGGAATGGTTCAATGGATTTTTCCAAGAGTAAAATTTGATTGACGCCCTTTAGCATTGTTGGGTGACACAACCCGCGATTTTTCCTCATGGAATTCTTCACCAAATTTTTTTGTTCTTTTCCTTATTGGTCTCGACGAATTTCCAGAGCGTTTCCAAAATGCCTACCAATGTGTGGTAGGTGGGTGTCACTCACTCTACTTTTGTCGGAAGGCATTCCACTCTCAGAACTTTTCAATTTTATTTAAGAAATTTTTGTTTTATATAATTTTTCCACACAAATTTATTAAATATATATTGTTAAATCTGGTTGTCTCACACTTACCTCGATATTTCTAGATATATTGTCATTATTCTTCCATTTTATATCAATACTTGAAAATTTTCATTTTTAAATAATTTGTTGCATAAATTTTATCAAATATATATTGTTGGATCTGGTTGTCTCCCACTTAACCATATACTGTGAGATATATTATTGTTATGCTTCCATTTATATCAATACTTTATATTGATACTGAGCATTGATAATACATTGATAGATCTGTGTGTGTCAAACTTAACAGTATTTATTTTCCCACATATATTATAATCTGAATATATATAGCTAACTTAACCATATATATTCCCAGATGCATTATATTCCCATATATATATATATATATATATATATATATATATATATATATATATATATTATTCCACCATCTTGTCTTGATGGTTTAAGATGAGCAGTGAGATTCTGACAGTCAAATATGACAGTAAAGTGAAAGGGATATAATTAAAATGGGAAAATAAAGAGAGAGGCGTGATTTAATATATGGCAGGCAAAGGAAGGAAGCATTCTAGTTGTTGCGATAACTTTATCAGTTTTATAAAAAAAATATTCTACAATATTTTATTAGTTCGTAGAATTCTTAGTTTCATATATATACGTTTATGCTGCAATAATTTATTAGTTTATAGAATTCTTAGTTTTACATATATTTTTATGCTACAATAAATTTTCAGTTTCTCAAGTGAAGGGATTCCTTATCCCATAAGCATAACCATAGGATCTCTTAGTGACTTTAACATAAGTTTATTATAATTATAATTTTCCTTGAATAAGTATCTTTGATGTAAAATCTTGTCAATAAAGTATATATATATAGAGAGAGAGAGAGGTAACACAAAGATAACTGTGACAAGGGTGCTACCTTGATTGTTTATACCTAATTTAATATTACTGCCCTTACTTTTTCTTCCTTTACAAAACCATGGTTTCTTTTTCGTTTTATAGTGAATGGCATTTCGGCCTTGGATAAGATAGTTCCTTCAGATTTGAATGTATGATAAGTGGAATTCTTTGTTTGGTCAATGGTAATTGAGTCTTGGACGAGTTTATGAGTAACTCCCAAGAATTTTACCCCATAGTAAAATCAAATGTTTAGTCATGCGCACAACGTTAAGGGTAAGAGACTAATGATGACATGGGCTTGAGCAAGAGGTTGGGTCATTCATTAGTAGGTGATACCTTAACTTATCCTTAGTAATATAATATATGTTCTATTTTAAATGTTTTAGAAATCAAAGGATGCCGTGATAGTAGTGGGTGAATTGAGGCGTGTTTATTTTGAAATGCTTGGTTAATGATTAGATTAGGAAGAAAATGTAATTTCACGCCTTAATTTCAGTTCTCGTGTGTTGTTTAGAGTGGTTACACTTGCGAGCATCAATTATAATGTTGATGTATGATTGAAGTAATGTAAATATATTAGATTTATCTGGTTGTGCGCAGTGGAAGGCCACTTTTGATTGACTATTGTTTATTATGTGCCATGCACTTGTAGATTCAATGATTGTTTTTTATCGTTTTCCTTGAAGGTTCGTGTTACATGTGTCAGTTTGGCGTTGTTGTGTTGGGTTGATTGATGTTTTATTTTAGATCAGTAGGAGTGGTCTTGCTTGACTCGGGTGAGATGTAGACACCTCCTTGCTCCTTAGAATAGTCGTTAGCCTTAAGACCTTAAATGGTCAAAATCGATGGGAACCTAGGCTTGAGCTTTTCTTATGAGTCCTAGAGGTCCTAACCATGAAAGGTAGGATGAGCAGGTATTCGTTATTACTCTTTGTCTGATTGAATGTCATATGTTGCTTCCCATTGCCTGATGTGATAGTATGCTAGGTCATAAGTTATTTGTTGCGTGATTCCATGTGTTGTGTTTTTATTCTTGTTTCCATGTTTGAATTTATGATCGTTATTACTTTCCCTAAAAAAAATAAAAAAAATTGTACAGGTTTTGCGTCACATGTTGTCGTATGATGAGGTTGTTACATATGGTATCAGAGCTGGTTTGACCCGCAACTTGGGATCACTAGAACTTCCTTGATTAGATATTTGATTATAATGTCACTAATTAAATTGATGTGTATTTGTGCAGGTAATCATGGTCATAGGACATCGCGGAGGTAGATGATGAAATGCTAGGGGAGAAGGCATGATGCCCCCAGTATCATCCATGCTTGAGGGGTCTAACCCCGAGGAGGATGAATATGTTTGTTAGGACCACATATTGTACCCTTTTTTCCCATACTTTTTTCCATTGTTATACCCTTCATCACCTGTATTTAGACTTATACTATCATTCCACCTGATCATTCCAAGGTACACAATGTCCTTTCTCATTACTACATGTTTAATTTGTTTTGCATAATACTTTACATTACTTTTCGACCTAACCATTGATTAGAAGGGCATAAGTGTCCATATTTGCAGAATAGTATTCAAGGCCGATGCTGAAACACAGAACTATCAAAAGGCGCTGTTGAACTGATGCTGAAACACGGAAGCTGCTACACAGTCCATGCTGAAACACGGAGCTGCTACACAGT